>CM035434.1:31548510-31888510 GCA_020310875.1 Ceratopteris richardii | reverse complement strand
TCCCTAAGGTAGATTTGTAACTACTTTGAATGCTCTATATGCTCGAGATGAAGCTCGCAAACCTTTTCACTTTTGTTTTTTAGGCAAGAATCATCATTCAAAATGTTTCATAGAGTTATGTGGAGCTTTTACAATTATATAAGTACATAAACAAGAAAAAAATATATACAATTTAAATAGTTCCATCCATATGGTTTGAATATTTTTGCCATTTCACTAGTCCATTGGATAGCATTAGCTTTATAAAAATCAATCATGTAGAAGGTAAACAATCCTTTTGATGTGAAATCACATCAGTTTGACCTCGAATGACCACCATTCAATCATCATAACATAGTGGGGGTGTGCAAGAAATTTAATATTCATCAACTCAAATATCTATACATCTTAAAAAATCTCTTTTCTGATTTACAACAAACTATCATGGATCAAAATTGGACCCCTGAGCTAAGAGATATGTCTAATAGGTTGTTGGCAACATGGTTGCTTGTAGAGACAACTATGTGCAAGAATTTGGAGCACATTTAAAATTTCCTTTTTCAAAAGCTCCTCAAAGACTTCCTTATATTGAGAAGAAGATGAAATCCTCCCTTGATTGACTCTATTTAAGCCAACATGAAGAAAAATGAACCGAATACTCTTCCCTATGGCATATCTGAGCACCAAATGTTGATTTAAATGAAATCTTGAGTTTTCAAGGCACATGTCCATTCATTGCTAGTCCTTTATAAAGACTTTTAGCACCTATTTACGTGCTCCAAAAAAGGGACATGACACAGTTTTGATGCTTAAATTGCACAAGCAAGTCTCTAGATGAGACATGTACACTCACTTCGATAAAAATCATACACATAGATAGGACCCTGATCTTTACAAAATATGAGAAAATTTTGTATAATTAGAGTTCTGATTTCAAGAGGTTTATTTTTGAAAAGGTTCAAATCCTATTCATGAGTTATAATATTCTTTAATCTACATGGTCTCCAAGTTATATCAACTGCCAATGGTGGATGGTGAGGGATTCAATATGGTTGAATGGAATAGAAATTCATGAAAGAAAGATGATTGGGTTCTCGATGGAAAGATGATATAAAAATATAATAACGAAAGTAATGCCTTGCACTTTCTAGAAGAGAGAATGACAAGAAATTAGTCTTAGAATTGTGGATTTTCTTAAGCGAATATGTAGAAAGCAAGATGGGCAATGATGAGGATGCCTCAGACTTGTTCCACGAACAATCTAATGTTAAATTATAGGATTGAGAATCTTCCTCGCTCACTACATTGGGAAGCCTACGAGAATCCAATAGCTCTAAGATAAGAGAATTTGGCAGCTTAAGAAACTTGAGAAAAAAAAGAAAAACTCTAATAACAAGAAGGTACCCACCCCATCTACTGAGCATTGAGAGGCTTGAAAGATCAAAATACAAAGTTCTTACATAGAAGAAAACATATGTTGGGGATAAAAGAAGTTCTTCTAGGTCTATGCATGTGTTTCCATACTTAACCTTTGGAGAGGTGTTAGTTTCACTATTGAGATTGGCCCTAGATGGCCTAACTAACCATATCTTTTCATAAGAGGAAAATATAATCAATATATTCTTGTTAAATAGCAGGAAATGGATGGTTATTAGTTCATCTATCTATTTCTCAAAATAAAATCCCTTGAAGATTTAAGGGAACCTCAAAGATAGGTTGGTGCTAGGTTAAGCTTTAAGGGAACCTCAAAGATAGGTTGGTGCTAGTTGAAGCTTTAAGGGAACCTCAACGATAGGTTGGTAGTTGGGAGAAACGAACCCACATGGTAGGGAGAAGATGTATGGGATCTAGATAACTTACATGTAGGCATAGAAACTTGTTGTATTTCTTGTGTCTAACATGGAGAGAAGCATGAACCTCTTGAATTCTAGACTAAATAAATGCCATATGTCTAAAGACCTAAGCTCAAGTTATTAGAAAAATTGTCATAGCAAGTTATTAATATGGGAAGAGTACACAACATTTTAATTATTAGCTCATTTGCCTAATTCTACGCATTCAATTCAATAGATCCATATTTTGTTTGCGCCCTAATGATTCATTGTAAAGTTAAAAACCTTTAAAATAAGACCTAAAGAAGACACACACTAACAAATTATCCAAAGGAGCAATACATTATTTGGAAGTCAGCCTCCTTGCTTGTTTATAGTTTTGGAAAGACAAAGCAAGATCCATGAAGATTCTAGCATATTTCAATGAAGGATTCATAGAGGACACTCATAAGAGGGGAAACACTAGAAGACTAGAAACTAGAGAGATATAGCAATGTTGCAACAACATGAAAAATCTTTGAAATAGTTGTAGCCAAGAGAATCTTTATCACCAAGGTAGATAACATGAGAAAATATAAACATTTCATTAAATAGAGATACATTTTTAAAGCTATTTTTGAAAACCTGTGAAGGTGTGGAATGCCCTCAAAGAGCTATTTAAGTCTTTCCTTTTTTTAATTGCTATGAAAAAGGCTTATGGTTGGTTAATGCAGTTTCCAACGAGGTTGGTTGGTGTATGGATATGTACACACACACACACACACACACACACATATATATATATATATATATATATATATATATATATATATATATATATATATATATATATATATATATATATATATATATATATCCCAACATGGAGAGGATTCTGGGATTGAGAGAGATGGGGATGTAGACAATTAGTGAATATCAAACGTAGACTAAGGTTGGAGAAAAGGATTGTAATTTTCTTAGAGGTGCGATCAAAGCATGCATTTATGAAGAAAAAAGATTTCTGTCTTTATAACTTCCACCGCACAAAATGAGACTTCCTTGGAAGGATCACAACCCTAGTAACATCCTGCAAAGTTTTGTAAATAAGTTGATAACCAATCCAATATGGAATGAAGAGCCTAGGTACAAAGGTGATATGAAGAAATCAAACTCTATATTCTTGATTAAAGATCATGCAAAAAGGAACATGTACCAATGCGGGAGTGATGAAGGTGAATTTCTTCCTTTGATGTCAAAGATGCGAAAAAAAGATAAAGGATATGGTTTGCAACAATTTAAGGAGCATCCGACACTAATTGGTCAAGATAATCACTTCCAAACAAGCTCTGTCGTAAATACGATTAGAGGTAAATTTATGGGATACTTAACTCTGTAGTAAAACATGATTAGAAGTAAATTTATTTTCGTGTAAAATATAATTAGAAGTAAAGTTATTTGGAATATTTGGAAGATGGGTGACGATGCCAATTAAAAGTGTGGATCTTTGGACGATTTAGAGCAGCCATAGTAGCTCAATCACTCTCCTTAATTGAACTATTAAGCACAGTGATGATTTTCTGATCAATCAATAGCAACCGACACTCTAAATACTCCATGGATTTAATAAATGTGTTCGCCATGATTTTCTTTTTCTTACTGTCTGCTGCATGGCAACAAATGATAGATCATCACGGCTTTCATATCAGAAGATCGCTGCATGCGGTATTGTGGTTAGATCATCACGGCTTTCATATCAGAAGCTGCTTGCGACATAATGGACAAGACACAGAGGATCCGAGCCACCTCCTCACGCACTTTACATGGAACACATGTTTGCAGGGCGGCAACAAGTGGACCATGCCGCGAAGGTCGAACTCTTCAAGGCAGATGCCACATTCAGTGCCATCTTCGGCATACTGACTTCTGTTGCATGCGTCCGCGAAGCAGAACTTTGGCACCGATTGAAGCCGGCGGTCGAGCTCTGCTTCATCTATGGTTATTGAGTCGACAGCAACAGAGATGAGAGATTCGCTTCGCTCTGCCATTACATTATTCGTACGGTTTGCTTCATCGGCACAGTATAGTTCTGGCAATACGTTGGCTATGGCGACCATTAGAGATGCAATTACGCATATCCACACCACACAGAATATGAGTGGCACCTTCCAGTGAAGCGCCCACAAGAGTATGACTCCAGAGATCACTGTTGTCAATAGTAACGACGTCAGTATGATCGACGCTCGTCGTAGGCATTGCTTCTCTGCGGTTGACCTGCTAAGGTCTTCTGCCATTTCCGCTATTGCTTACACACTCAAACGGAACCTGCCGATATCGTCCTACGATGGAATATTACTACAGAGAAGCCTACAGTATCTGCCCAATCCTCGTACTTAAAGGTTTTTCGATCAGCTTTTATTCAGAGAAAATCAGCTATCGTCCCTTTCAGCTGCTTTTAGCGGAAACGCACAAAAGCTAGCACTTCGTAACTTCGTAAGAAAAGCTCCTTGCGGAACGTTTTTACAAGAACTGACAGATACGAGAAGATTTTCCATAGACGTCCTCCATCATATGCCGAGGTCCTCGCGAGTGCGCTACTACTTGCCGAGGGTACGTGAATGCGCAAAGCGGAGTATAAAGCTTTGCTGTTTACAGGTGAGAATAAGAAGGTTAAAAGCATGGATTCCGATTGCCGAAACGACAAGTGTAAAGGCAAGTCGATCCCGCACGTTGGGATGACAAAATTATCACTTTTCTTTTGAATTTAATTTAAAGTTTTTTTCCGTTAAAAACAAAAAGCTTTATTAAGAATCTTTATCCGATGGAACTCTGTGTAGACCGGAGTTTAGAACAGACTTTTGCATTGCAGAGTGGCAAGTTGCAAAGTTTGGAGACATCTCAAAAAGCAAGTTGGAAAGTTCCAATAGTCAAAAGGCAATAGACATGTCAAAAACTGGACACAGTGGCAGTGAATGTGCAATCACTAAAGTCAAACCACGCACCACAAGAAAAGGGGCAGCGATGCATAGGTTTTAAAAAAATATAAGAAGTGTCACATAAGAAATAAGAAGTGTCACATAAAAAATAAGAAATAAGAAATAGGTTTTAAAAAAGAAATAAAAAGTGTTTCGTAGGGCATTTGGTTGAGCTTTGGCCTCTTGAGGCAGAGATCCAAGGTTCAAGTTCTGGACTGAAATGTAATAGCTTAGGCTAGGCAAACCAATTGTAACCAAGTTGTTATCTTGTCTAACTCTTTTTGACTGAACCTCCATTAAAAAAAAAAAAGAAAAAAGAAATAAATAGGCCATCACTTCTATGATGATTTATAGAGTTTCTTTAACTAAATTTGCATACCATGCTTTTGTGATGTCGAATAATCTCACATGGCTTCTTCTCATAATGGGGTTTACAAAATAGAGTTTCATGGAACATTAGTGGTGCTAGATAAGGGTGAGGGATTCAGCATACCTAACACCCCCCTCAAATTCCACCTAAAGGTAAACTTCATTCTTGGCATGATGCAAGTCCTCCATGAGGGTAGATCATTGACTATGTCTAACACCCTTCCTCAATGTACTCCTGAAGGTGAACTACCTCCATGGCCCAATTTTGGGTCTTGGAAGATGTATCTCGAGTAGATCCTTTGTATTAAAGTATTTGGTGAAGATAGCTATTGCATTGTTCTTTGATAATAGACTATTTCCACCATCTCTCTCAAGTGTAATTGCTTGCTAAGTGATGAATTTCCTTCAATATGACATCTATTTGCAAACCAAATCCAAAGTATAACTCCAAAACAGATATCTTGAATAATGCTACATAAGTAGAAAAGAATACCAATTACCTTCATGTAGCTCCCAATGTGTATCCATTAGCACAATGATATTTGGGCCTGTTTCTTCCCATACACTACCTTCTTTAGCTTGCATGATGTGCTCTTTGAATGGGGAGCCTTAAAACCTAGTGGTTGAGACACATGTTCCTCCTCCTTGACGTCTTCTTTAGCTTGCATAATGTGCTCTTTGAATGGGGAGCATTAAAACCTAGTGGTTGAGACACATGTTCCTCCTCCTTGACGTCAGCATTCAAAAGTTGACATGT
The DNA here is from genome assembly GCA_020310875.1 of Ceratopteris richardii. Classification (NCBI taxonomy): domain Eukaryota; kingdom Viridiplantae; phylum Streptophyta; class Polypodiopsida; order Polypodiales; family Pteridaceae; genus Ceratopteris; species Ceratopteris richardii. The sequence continues at coordinate 31,882,622 of CM035434.1, read as the reverse complement.
AACATGAAAACTTACCACTTCATCTGAGCTGCTACCATTTGTATGATGAAAATAGTGGTAATTAGAGCAAATGAGTCTTGGAAACCAAAACGCTTTCATAATGAAATTCCTTGTGCTACCAATGTATCTTCATAGCATTCCAGGATAACTTCTATCATGTCCTTCACTAGCAAGGCCCACTTTTTGCTAGTGACCTCCCACACTTCATTCTTTATTAAGTCATCATAATTGGCTTGCATAACCTCCTTCCATGCCAGATCTACAAGTGCTTCATCTTCAATTATCGAATTCATTACTTCCTTCATAGTCTCAACCATCATACCTATGCTAACTATGTGAGTAGAATACCACCTTTTCTCCTCTATTGTTTGTGATATCCTTGGTTCTTCTACCTTCTCTTCAATGGTTGTTGGCATACAATTTTTATGACCATATAGATTTTCCACCCATTGCAATGAGAACTAACGTGTTTGGGTGATTTTAGGTTGGTAGAATCTTTTTTCACCATCTAATGATGATGCTTCCTCTTGTTCATAGGTAGTGATGATGCTTGGGCTAGGTACTTTGTGAATTACTCCTTCACTTGATGATAAAGTGGGAATATCCTTCCTTTTCCTCATTTGCATGTGGTTGCTCCCTAGACACCACATTGCAACTCCCTTTGATCCTCTTTTGTATGGTTGTATAATATGAAAGCCCTTTGCTTTTCACAACATCCTAAGAAGATGCATCTATTGCTTATTGGTTCCAATTTGTTCTTCCTTTGACATCAGACAAGAGCATAGCACACTCTCTCAAAACTTCCAAACTGTGAGACAAACGAATTGTTACCAATGTAAGATTCCTAATGAATCTTTTTGAGTTGATTAGGAAAGCACATGCCTGCCCTCATACACATTGTTATCAAAGAATGGTGCGACTCTTGCAGTCTATAATGTGATCTTGATGTGATGTATGAGGTGTCACTGATTGAAATTTTATCCCTTTGCAAAAGCCTTCTAACTCCTCTGAGTTGAGCTCACCACCACCTCCTATTCCAAGAGTCTTCACACTTTTCCTTCGTTCATTTTCAACAAGTTTTGGTTGTTGTTTAATATTACCAAAAGCTTAAGCCTTATCATGAAGAAAGTAAATCCACATCTTCCTGCTATAGTCATTGACAATCACAAGGTAGGAAGATCCTCTGAAGGCCTATATAGACATCTTACCATGCAAGCTAATATATACCAACACTAGAGGAGCATTTGAACTAATCTTGATTTGTTGTGGGAGTTTTTCTCTCTATTGCTTGTCCATCATGCAAGCTCTACAAGGTCCAATTGCTTTCCCATTATACAAGCTCTACAAGGTTCTTGCATTCCATTCACTGTAGGTAAGTGATGAAGAACAGTACCTTGATTTTGCATCTCCTATAGTATTGTCCCTGTCACTATGATGAGTTCTTGTTGAGGCCACATAGAACTAGATTTACCTCTATCATTGTCCATGTGATGAGATGCACCATTTTCTAGTACCATGAATCCATAAATGATTCTTCCTGTGTTTAGGAGCATACCACGTTTGCTTTAAGTGCATGTATCATATCCTCCTTACACTCTTCATCTATCCTCTTGACATGAAAATTTGGAATTGTCCATCCCTTCCTTTTGCAATGGAAGAACTATCCTTGAATCTTCTTATTACTACTCCTCTTCTTTGCACTCTCACCTTCGGTTGAGGAAACACCTTTACATGATGAATTGATGGAGAACATAGCATCTTCATATCTAGTTCTTGCTTGCACTTTGAGCTGCATCTCCTCTTCCCTAGGTAGTGAATAAAGCTCCTCAAATATCAAAGCTTGAGGTATCATATAAGCGTTGAGAGTAGTTACCCTTCCATCATACTTTGGTGGAGAATTTTGGAGAAGCCTTTGAGCTATCCCCTTTGTAGTCTTCTCTATCCCTTCAAAAGCCATTACATCACATGGCTTCTTGATTTGAGTGATGGATTCCTTAGCCTTCTCTCCTACTGCAAACTTCTCTATTTCCAATTGATTTTTTAAATTAAGAATTCATGTTTGGTTCTCCACCTCATATCGACTCCTCAATATAATATATGGCTTGCTTGCCTTGGATGTCTGCTGAATTAAGTGTAGAATAGATTCCACACAATTTGTCACTATAGCATATAGTGCATTTTCTTTCCTTATCTTCCAAGTTTGTAAATGTTTTGTTTCTAGGAGAATCACCATACTAAATTCCAATGGCTCGAAAGTAGGTTGTAGCTTTTGCTCACTGCGCATCACCATCTCTAAAAGATAATAAGAATCAAGGAAAATTGTAATCTTTAAATTCCACAAAAATAATTTGTACCATCCAACTTGTCTTCATTGAAGGTTGGTGGATGAACCCATAGTGTTTGCATTGGCTACTCCGTTGCATCAACTTCAATTCCACTTCCATGTCTAGATGATAACACCTCCATAGTATTCAAGCCTTTTTGATTCATAGGTTTAGTAGATCTTGATATGGTCTTTTGTTCACTTTTTTGAGATACAGTCAATTTTTTGCATCAGGTTATTTAGTCATTGGCCATGGATAAAAGGAATGATGTATTTTGTATGTTGGATGTTGAGGATAAATGCTGAAAAACATCCTACTACACTTGCAAATATAGTTATTGAAGGTGATGCAGATGGTGTTGCATATGATGATCTTCATTCCTAGTCCTGTTGTGGTTCTTGCTGCATCTGCTATAGAGAAACTTTGCCGGGATGGCATCCATACTTAGGCATGTGCATCAACAGCTTCGTCTCTTGAACATGCCATTACCCCTAACATTCACTCGTGCAAGACAACAAACAATGCTTGGGATACACTTAAAAAAATATATGAGGCAAGCAACGAGTCTCATTTTGCTTACCTCTAAAAATATTTGGAGAGTGAGCATATGAATGAAGGAGATTATGATTATTTTTTTGAAGAAGATCAAATATTTGAAAGATAAGTTTGTTTTTTATGATGAAAACTTCCTAGATAGTTCACTTATGCATAATCTTCTTAACAATCTTCTAGATTCATATCAGAGTTTTGCATCTACTCTTTTATTGATGATGAAAGGTAATCCAAATGCTTTGAAATTTAAGGAGTTTTTCTTTGTTTTGTTCAAAGAAGATGAATCCAAGCAGAACATGTCAATTATGTGTGTTTTAGATCAAGCTTTCTTATCTAATCACGAGGACAAAGATAAATGGAGCTCATCTACTAGTAGACAAAAATCTGCTAATGTTGCATAGTCCATGAAGGAAGACAAAGATGACAAGAAAACAAAAAAAAAACAAAAATAGTCTTGCAAGTAGACAATCGTGTCATGAAGACTTGTCCTAAACTGGTAAAAAAACAGGCAAAGAAGAAAGAGGCTAGAATGGTTGTTGTAGAGGACTTTACACCTAAAATAGAGTCAACTAATCTTCTTTAGAATAACGAATGGAAATTTAACACTATTTGAAATTGCAACCCATCTTCTCATGAGTAGTGTATGTCTATAGTAGACTTAGATGTTTGGCAGTTTGATAGTGGGGCAACCAAACATATTACCTCGCAATGAAGTTTCTTCAGTTCACATGATTCTTCCCCTATAAGGAATAATACTACATGTGTTAACAAATCCTTTGATCATGTTATTGGAGTAGGTATGATCATTCTAACTACTACTTGTGGAAATTTTTTCACATTGTTAGATGCTTTATATGTGCCAAGGATCAAGAAAATGTTGTTGATAATTTCAACATTAACTACGATTGGCTTGATTGTTAAATTTATTGATGGCCGATGTATTATTCATGACCTCTTGAATGGTTATGTTATGATTGCTTTGGAGTTTTATTTCGTGGGCTATATAAGCTCATAGACTATGACAAATATATGAATGATTTAGCATGTGCGATTCAACATTCTCATGCTATCTCATATGCAACGCTTTAGCATGCATGCATTGGCCATGTGAATTTTAGTTTGCTTCACTAGTGTAGCACTATGGATGTGCTAGGGACATATGGTTGCCTTTTTTATGTCTTGCACTGCAATTTATTATCCTCTACCAGCACTCAAATTGTCCAAAAATACTTGCCCAATTTTCCTCCACCACCACCCAAGTAGCCCAAAAATAATCACGCGATTTTCCTTTACCACCACCCAAGTTACCCAAAAATAGGCGCCCAAGTTTCCTCTACTACCATCCAAGTAGTCCAAAAACAATTGCCCAATTTTCCTCTACTAGCACCCACATTGCCCAACAATAGTCACCCAATTTTTCTCTACCACCACCCAAGTAGCCCAAAAAATGTCGATCAATTTTTTCATTGTTGCCCAAAATCACTCCATTTTTGCATTGTTGCCCAAAAACACTAGCCCCATTTTGCATTGTTGTTCAAAAGCACTTGCCCTATTTTTTCATTGTTGCCCAAAATACTCACCTCATTTTTACATTGTTTCCCAAAATCACTTGCCCCATTTTTTCATTGTTCACCAAAGTCACTCGTCCATTTTTTTTTGGCCATAAATAAGTCCTTTTTTTGGGCCACAAACTTTCCCAATTTTAAACTATTCCAATAACATTGGGCACCTCAAAACTGGACAACCCCCCCATCGTGACTCCATGGTAAATATAGTCTTATCCAAGGTGATCTCAAAGAAGAGAATGAGGGGAGGGAACTAGAATTGAAGCTATGTCAAAGTCTTGCAAACGTCAAGGGTCACTTAGGAACTTAATGATGAAAAAGTCCAAAAGTGTTCACTATGGAGGTTGGTGGCCCCCTTGAGTAACTTATCTCTATAGGTATCCACTTTGTGCATGGTTGTTTTTCATGCCATTTGGGGGTGTGTAGTCCATGCCAATGGCCATTTTTGGTTTTCCTTCAAGGATCACCTGGGACTATGTAGAGCCATTCATATGGCCTCCTAATACCTACATAAGTAGTTGATAGGCACTCATTTCAAGATATACTTTAGTATGCTTGTTGCTCCGTTGCTTTGTGTATGTGTGTGAAGAAGAGCTTTGGTACTCTCTTGTTGTACATCTATGTTTGGGCTATGTACCCAATGTGTGCAGGTAGCCTTATAGTGCATTTTTGGACTTTTGGGCTAGTTTTTAGCCTAGTTTTGCAATACTTTAGCATCTCTTCTATAGTTTGGCGTGCACAATGGGACCCTTGAATGCTTTGTTAAAGGCACATTTTGAAACAAAGAATTCAAGAGGATGCCATAATGAAAAAAATGAACCTACATGGGCCTCTCAGATTAAAGAGTGATTATTGATGGAACAATCAAAGGAGCGTGGTGGCCATAATCTATACTCTAAAATTTTCTAGGTGAAGGGGGAAGAGGGGGCAAGATTCCCATAGGTTCAGGGTTTTCTTCTAGAGAGAGAAGAAATTTTGTAATCAAGTTGGGCCCAAAAATTAAAATTCTTTTAGAAGTTGTAAAACTCATCATAATACCATTAAATGACCATCCACTTTTCATAGTGAAAAGTGCTATTTTTGACTTCTAATTCAAACTATGTGCATGATTAGAGTTTGAAAAAGTGACTTTTTTTAAAATAACTAAAAAAAAAATTTCCATCCTCAATCTCCCATTTTCATACCCAAAACCCAAAAAATTATAATTTTCCCCTCTATTTCCTCCCTAACATGTGAAAAAAGATATGTTTCTTCTCCCACCTTCTCATCCAACTTCTGTAGAAATTCCAACAACTTGTATTGCTATGGAAACCTCCAGAGCTCATAGGCATACAAAATATGAAGTTCACACAATGACATGCCACAACATCAAACTATTATGGCCTATGAGCTCTGGAGGTTTCCATAGCAATACAAGTTGTTGGAATTTCTAACAACTTCATATTTTGATGTTGTGGCATACAAAATATGAAATTCACACAATGGAAGGAAGTTGGCTATCACATGATTTTTGCAAAGGTGCATGTAAAAATAATGCAAAACTTGTGTACATACCTACTATTGCAATGAAAATATTTTCACATTTTATTTCAAACGAGTTTGGCCACATTCTACTTATATTTATACAATCTCAATATTTTTCTTGTAAGAACATTCTTGTTGTTTATATTCTTTGTTGTGATGTCAAACGTCAAATTTTTCTTACTAAAACTCACTAAGTTTTAGAAAATTCACTTATGTTAAAAAAGTGGGGCCCATCACATAAAAATTTTAGAAAATCTATAAGTAGAAGTTCTATCTCCTCATTTCTCACTTTTACAACTATGCAAAGAGTGATAGATCAGTTCTTTGTGTGTTTGCGAGCTCTGGCTTCCACCTCTGTAATTCCCAAGAGCACACACCAAACGTTTTTGGAATTCTTGGAGTATTTGGATTATAAAGAACAACATGGCCTATATGATCTTCTCTCCAAGCTTCCTGATCTCCATGGTACTATGAAAATGAACACAGATGCCTTGAGGAAGCTACTTCAATATATGGATGTTCATATATTGAGTTTCTCTATAGACATACCACCATATAATGGGAAATGGGTTCCTTCTGACCTTCTCATCTACATTCACAAAGGTGATGAGGCATTTGCAAAATCAATGAAGTTGTTCCAAGCCATTTTAAAGGAACCATGGCACCTCCTAGATAAGAATGTGCCACTAATAAAAGAATTAAATAGGAAACGTAAGATGGGTGCAAAATACCTATCTTTCATTGCTTCCAAATCTTCATTGTGAATGAGGAATGAGATCCACCTCACGAAATCCCCCATCTTCTTATGGGTGGCTTTTTGTATGATAAAAAAGAACCACCCTAAGAACCGTTGAATCTTCTATTAGAGAGAAAGAGAGAAGCAATCCAGAAAACTTATCCTCATGGTGTGGTTGATAAGTTGAAAGAACTACCTATGTCATCCATCTCTGCAAAGCTAGAAGGGACTATCTCAGAGGTGGAAATAGAAGATTCTTCAGTGGTTCTTGTCAAGGGATAAGAATATCTATTCTTGCATGATGTCGAAAAGGAATTCGGGTTATGACTCGATGAATGCCAAAGTTTATTTTGTACCATGTTAGAGTGCTCTTTGGATACAAGTGTGAATTCTTGGAGAATAAGTGTTTGTCACTTGGTGTGTCAGTGGAAGGCACAATAAAAATTCCTTTACTGAAGAATAACTCAATCACATATAAGCAATGATATTAGAATCAAAGCTTCATAGTTCACCATTCATCAAGCAAAGTGGGATGTCCCACTCTAGTATTAATTTATATCTTCTAGAGAGAGGAGAAAGAGGAATATAGAGTTCAAGATGTAAGTATTTTCAAGTGATTTCATTTATTCTTAAAACCACATGCAAATACTAATCATAAGAGTTTGTGTAGGAGGTGATCAAAGTTGACACGTTTGTAGCCAAGAGAGGAGGGGATCGAGTGTCTCATCTAGGTGGCTCATCTCTTGCAAACTACATTGGGAAGCTTCCTGTTACACAGGAAGGTTGTGTGGATTAGGCGGTCTAGTGGCATGTTGAATATGAAAATAAAGCTGTCAAAAATATTATTTAGAGAATTGTTGACGGTTGTATTGACTTTTATTGGGTGTGTGCATGTGTTAGCATGGAGAGCTTCTTGAGTGCAGGATTTGCAATAGGAGGGTGCATGTATGAGCATAAGAATATGTAGGTACATGTGCATGTGCGTCTACGAGTAGAAGAATGGATATATGTGCAGATTACGATGTGTGGAATCTTGAAGTTGTTTTGCGATAGTCACATGTATGTTGATAGGGATCCTATAGTGTTGGTGCGTGTGCGTGCACTCCAAAATAAATGTGTAAAATACAGCATGATGACATACATGAAGAGATTGTGTGGTTATGTACATGTGGTGTGGCATAAATACATGAATGCATGTTGTCATTTGCTGAGGTTGCCATCGAAAGGAAGTTGTCTATTGGACGTGTTTTTTATTTTAGCTATTGGGTACGATTGGCCAATGTCAGCTCGTACGTTCTCGACCACTTAGTTCTGTACGACGATTTTGTCCATCAGTAGCTATGGAGTTTTGTGGTGTCGTTTGTGTTTAGTTTGAGTATACATCTTCTGTGTAAAACTGTTGATCCTTGGTGTTGAGGTTTCAAGTGGTAAGTCAAAAACTTGTAAGCCGGGTCCCGCTTCGTATGTCCATATCTCCCAGGCAATGATTGGAGACAATAAGAATGCCAAAGGCAACGATCATGTCATCTTGAAGGTGAGGGTTGGGACCAATGAAGTAACTGTTGGTACTCTTCATAGGGAAAGTGTGACCAGGCTGCATGTTTGAAAAGGATTTTGTGCTTTCTCATACTGGTCCAGGCAGTGTATATTTTTGTGGGTACAAAACTGACTCTGTCAGGGATGAAGATACGATTTTTCAAGGGCACACCTAGGCAAAAAAGCAAGGACTTTTATGCCATTATAGAATATTTCTTGTCAGATGGATTATCCAAGGATAAAGGAAACACAAAAGTGATATGCAGGCCAATGGACATTGCAAAAACAGAGGGTAGCAGGGTGGTAGTTGAGGATGAAACGGTTTTGTACAAACTTGGAGAATCAAAAGTTATTCCAATTATTATTATTATTTATTTTTATTTTTATTTTTATTTTATTTGGCCTTTGATAAGTATGTCATTTTGGAGGAAAGAGATTGGATGCATGTCTCATTTTACAAACACCTTGTTGAACCCGGTGATATTGATATCCTTGACAGCAATGCTATTAGAGGCGCTGAACTTTTTGGGGGACCATGCTCCCTGACGTTTTGGGGCCTGTCGGCCTCTACCTGCATGCAAGGGGGGGACATGTCAGGTAGCCGACGGGAGGGTGTGGTGTCCATGTAGGAATCGCAAGGACTTTTGACAGGAACTGCTGGCAATCGAGGGGGAGACGTTCGAGGAAAAGGGGATAACGGTTGTCTTTGTGCTCTCTTCATTTTGGTTGCTGGCTTTTTTTGCCTCTTTTCACAGTGAAATAGGGAGGGATGGAAAAAACTAACGGAGGTGTCTCAGGTGGATGACTCCGAGCAGAAGAGGGGGAAGCTGTTTCGTCATCTGAGGTCACCCTGGGCATCCTCATTGCTCTGTTTTTGTTCTCTGGGGGCTCTTTGCAGGTAGCAACGGGGGAAATCCTGAGGGTAGCTACTGCTGAACTCAGAGAGGAGGCAGACGAGGTCGCTGGCTGGCAAACCGTAGCAGAGAAAAAGTTTCTTTGGTCCTATTAGGGGAGAAAGTTTATCAGACATTGAGGAGGGAAGTATGATATATCTCTAAAGAGGTATGTTTTTTTGTTTAATCGACAAAAGACTTTTAGAACAATGAAGAAGAAGGGGAATAGTTCAGTGATCTACTTCAAAGCCATTCTGATGGTGCTCAGCTAAGGAGTTCATCAATGATGCATGCGAGGCAGGCAAAGATACCGTGGAAGCAGCTCGTCGCCTTGAAGATGATTAAGGCCGGGTGTTGAAGCTCAAAGTCAAGGACAAAGCATGGAAGCACATCAAAAGGTGGATACACAAGGAAAGGGAGAAAATAGGGAGCTCCAAGAAGTGTACGTCAAATTTTCAGAAGAATCCCCTACAAAAATAGTGATTTTCATCACTAAAAACCATTGTAAATACCATTACCTATTTATATAACTCCATTTTGTTCAAGCCAAGGAGTCCTTGAGCTTGAGGAGTGTTAGAACTATCATCCTACCAATTTTCATAATTTTTAGACTCCGTTTGAGCCCTCAAATAAGCCCTGGAACCTAATTTTTAACTAGGCCGGACACTAGGTCTGGACAAGGCCAAAACTAGTCAAAAAACTATAAAAAGAGCTAGAGTGCTCATTTTTTAGGCTAGCTGGTGAGAGAATAGAGCTTTTGTAAGAGAACTCTTTTGCAATCGAAGCTTTCCATTGTTCCTGTCTTTAATCTTACTTTGTGCGCATGTGTGTGTATGTGTGTGCATGTTTGTGTGCTTTCACTCACGCACTTGTGCCTTCACTTGCTCGTGGTCTTCATACCGGTCCTCACGTCTCCGCGGATTGACAAGTAAAGGAGGTGGTGCTTACACTTGAGCTACACCAAATTTTGGCGCCGTTGCCGGGGAGAGAGCTTCGAGGACGAGCGTTGTGATGGTAAGATCGTAGATTTGCGACGTTGGAAGGTAAAAAACTGTCATTTCAGTTCATTTTCTGTTTTTTTCTCTTCATCTTCATCATCATCATCATCTCCACCTTCTCCCATCTTCTTCTTCATAGAAATTTCTTGTTTGTTGGTGCATTTTCACCATTTTCATACCATTTTTTATGCATTATTGTGTGGGAAGGAGTTAGGAGGTGCAAGGGAGAGCAAGCGCTGTGTTTTTTCATGATTTTTTGCTCATATGGAGCTCGCTATTGCCGGCACTCAGAAATTTGAATTTCCCGCCAAAAAACGTGATTCTGTGATGAAAATCACGATTCTGTGGAAATTCAAAATTTTTTGAAAAATCACGATTTTCTGTTTTCCCGCCTAAAAGTTGGCTGAAAGAATCACGATTCTGTGGTCATTCTCAGAATCGCGATTCTGTGATTGTGCTCAAAATCCCGATTCTCACAAATCACGATTTTCAGCCAAAAAAACGATTTTGTGAAAACACGATTCTCTGCTCAAAATCGCGATTCTCACCAATCACGATTTTCAGCAAAAACACGATTTTCAGCAAAAACACGATTTTTAGCAAAAACATGATTTTGTGAAAACACGATTTTCAGCCAAACCACGATTCTGTGAAAACACGATTTTCTGTTGGCAATCGTGATTTTCATGGCAAAAACACGATTCTGAGAAAACACGATTCTGTGGTTGTGCTCAAAATCGCGATTCTCACAAATCACAATTTTCAGCCAAAAACACGATGCTGTGAGAACACGATTCTCTAAAACACGATTCTCTAAAACACGATTTTGTGAATTACGATTCTCTGAGACAACATCGCGATTTTCAAAAACGCGATTTTCTGTTGGCAATCGCGATTTTCATGTCAAAAACACGATTCTGAGAAAACACGATTCTATGGTTGTGCTCAAAATCGCGATTCTCACAAATCATGATTTTCAGCCAAAAACACGATGCTGTGAGAACACGATTCTCTAAAACACGATTTTGTGAATTACGATTCTCTGACACAACATCGCGATTTTCAAAAACGCGATTTTCTGTTGGCAATCGCGATTTTCATGTCAAAAACACGATTCTGAGAAAACACGATTCTGTGGTTGTGCTCAAAATCGCGATTCTCACAAATCATGATTTTCAGCCAAAAACACGATGCTGTGAGAACACGATTCTCTAAAACACGATTTTGTGAATTACGATTCTCTGAGACAACATCGCGATTTTCAAAAACGCGATTTTCTGTTGGCAATCGCGATTTTCATGTCAAAAACACGATTCTGAGAAAACACGATTCTGTGGTTGTGCTAAAAAATCGCGATTCTCACAAATCACGATTTTCAGCCAAAAACACGATTTTGTGAATCACGATTCTCTGAGACAACATCGCGATTTTCAAAAACACGATTTTGTGCTCAACATCACGATTTTCAAAAACACGATTTTGTGCTCAACATCGCGATTTTCAAAAACACGATTTTATGCTCAACATCACGATTTTCAAAAACACGATTTTGTGCTCAACATCGCGATTCTTTGACTTCACAGCATCGCGATTCTCTGAAAGTTCACAAAATCGCGATTCTCTTGAAGTTCACAAAATCGCGATTCTCTTGAAGTTCACAAAATCGCGATTCTCTTGAAGTTCACAAAATCGCGATTCTCGTGATTTCACAAAATCGCGATTTTTTCCAAAAGGTCCTGTTTGCATGTTTTGACCCCCAGGAGCCTGATTTGACATAACTTTTTCATCCAAAGTCCATTTTTTGAGCTCTATAGCTCGTTGGAAAGCTCGTTTTGAATCCTACACGACCTCAACTGTTTTTTATAAGAATAACGCGTTGATTTTCAGATAGGATAATTTGAAGTTGACCTTCAAGTGGGACCTGGAACCGAAGGGGGCTCCAAAGGATTTTTGAACCATACCAAGGGGAAATTTTGGACTCTTAGACAAAGCTTATGAACTTGAGATCTGGTGGACACCTAGGCAAGGATAGACAAAGCATTAGATCTTCTCAATCCAGTGTCAACCATACAGCTAAGTCTTGGGCACAACAACTAAGTGGTCATCCTTACGGACTAAGTTCAGACACAAGTGACTCAGAAATGTCTTTTAGCATGGGAAAACCTACAGGTGGCTCAGGGACTGCCCATCTACAAACACCAGAAGGTCCCTATAAGACACAGTTGGAATATATTCGGACCAACCGATTAGGTGCTCGCATCTATGAGGATGGCCTGAGGCGATTGGTGGTCCAACTCAAAAATCCAGATCAATCCTTGGACTTGAACACCTGGTGGTCAAGTTCGAAGAGGGTTCATACATTGATAAGGAAGGAACCATGTATGTGGTTACCAACCAACCAGATAGGATCGATGAGTTTGGAAATATCATTCATGAGAATGAGATAGGAGACCTAGAACAAGGAAATGTAGGACAAGGACCCTAGACTCCTAGAGGCAAGTCAATTTTGACCAGAGTGATCACTCCAGACTGGATCCCTAAAGACAACAAAAGCATAGAACTATTTTGGAATAGAGAAACAGAGGAAGCCTTTTGGAGATTCAAGCCAGATCAACCTAGCCAATTGGGCATAGTTATCATCTATGAATTCAAAGATCGTGAGATACCAGACAAAGTTGTCTACCTGGATAACACATCAGAGAAGATATTCTTGGTAACAGAACATGATAGACATGCATATACTTGGAAGAATGAATTGATTTTCCCTCCACCAAGATCCAATGTTTTCCATGGCCTCCAAGGAGTAGGATCATCCCAAGCTCATGAAGCCCAGCGAGAAAGAACTAGAGAGAGACCTGAGGTAAGTTTTGCACACACGGTGGGCAGAAATAGAGCAGGATTTGAAAATGAAAGACCTGAAAGAGAGAGACATCAAGCACATAGGCAACAAAGAGATGAACATGATTTTCCATTGCCGAGAGCACCCAAGAACCCTTAGACCCACTCAAGTGATCAAGGCAATGAAGAATTATTTTGACGGGTCAAGAGATCCTTATGATCATGTGGCCGAGTTCAAACAAGTGTTAAGAGCTGAACAGGTTGAGGATTTGTTCACCCAGTACGAGGCATTTGGTCTGACTCTTAAGGGCACTACCTTAGCTTGGTTTCAACCACTGAGTAGTCGCAACTATCGCGATATAGGTCAACTGCTAGACGAATTCATTGTAGAATTTTCCAAGAGTGGTATCAGGCATAACACATCATCCTTGATCCACAGTTTCAAGCAGACACCCCAAGAAACAGTGCGACTAGCAGGTAGAAGGTTCAGACAGTACCTAGAAAGCTGCCCTACTCCAGAGTTACCCACACCAGCCAAACAAGTGGCTTTGTTCTTAGATGGCTTACTGAGCACAAAGTTAAGATCATATGTGTACTTGAAAGAGCCTAGATCCATAGAAGAGTGTGTGCGGACGTGCATTGACATAGAAGATAACTTGGGTGAGGAGTTAGGATTGTCCAAACTCTATAAGGACTCTGATAGTTCTACTAGTCATACTTCAAAAATCTCCACGGAAATAGAGGAGATAGCTGAGCAAGTTGCCAAGAAGCTGGGAGTCCAAAATAAACAAACACAGAGAGTCACTCCATTGAATCGGTGTTATACTTGCGGAGGCGACCACATGGCTAATGTATGCCCATTGCACAACCAGAACATGAGAGAAAGGAATGCTCCATATTGCACTATTGAGAGAAAATATACGAACCACACGGCTCAAGATTGTCCTTATAATAGGCAGGCTGTTATACTAAATTATCAACAACCTTACCAACCAAGTAGGTATCAAAACCAATACCAACAGCCATATTATAGACCACAACAACAATATCAGGCACAATATAGGCCACAACTAGTCTTGGGAAACCAACCACAAGCTCCTGCCAACATGATTCCAGTCAAATATGCTGTGGGAGAGGAAAATCCAAATAGAGCATTGGTGCCACTAACCCCATTGATACCAGATAATGACTCTCATGCTCATAGTTCAGACTACTCCCATGAAGGTAGTCCACATGCTTATTACACAGAGTCACCTGAACATAGTGAGATTTACTCGTATCAATATGAGGCACCACCTATGGAGCAAAATTGGGAGCCAGAATACTCCAATGTCATGTACACAAATCCTAACCCTATGCCCCAAATGAGACCACAAGCCCCTAGAGGATCTTGTTTCAAATGTCAAGGTGACCATTTCATTCGTGACTGTCCCCACCCACCATCTCCGAGTCAAGGACAGGCTATCACAATAGAGGCTTTTTGTTCTGATTGTGGCAAAGACCATCTCCCCAGAGATTGTCCAAGAAACCCCTCCAGTGCACCCAAGATTACACCCATTAATGTGGTAGGCTTAGTGGCAGATTCAGGTTCAAGTAGTAGCAATGTGGCTCCTATACAAGTTGTCACTAGGGCACAAGCCTTAAAATAGGATAAACAATCAGAGTCGAGTGAATCAGGAGAGCCTAGTAAGAGGAAAACAAGAACATGGAAGGATACCAGAGAGAAGGCCAATCGCAAGTGGAATAAAAAGTTATCGGAACTAGAAGAAAGCTTAAAAGAAGCGAAAACAAAAATAGAAGACATTGCATCTCAAAGCCCCTCGCATGTCGAAACTCCATCCACTCCACCTCATCCCACCCCACCACCCATTGTAAATAGGCCGCAATCCGGGTCTGTTCTTGCAGATCCAACCCCAGAAGGCTTGGACATGATGTTCAAGGCCTACCAGGCTCGTCTTCAAGAAGGGCCAATAGCTGCAAATCTAGACAAGAGTTACCCTAGAGCGGATTTAGAGATTGAACGAATGAAGATGTGCATGAAAATGGTAGAACAAGCTCAAGCTATACTTGAGACTAGTCAAAAGTTCAATCAGTCAAACTCTGTCAAACCAGATTTGCATTTCCAAGGGTTACTAGAAAGATTAGAAACAAACCACAAGTTTCTTTACCTCCACAAGCTCAACTAGTTATTGAGAGAGGAAGCTCACCACCAATGGCAGTCAAAAGAAAAAGAAAAGAAAAGCAGTGAAACAAGAAGAGGAGGAATCATTGTTTGAAGTACCAGAAAACTTCAAGAAATATGAAGTTGACGACCGCAAAATTTTGGTACGAATGCCTAAGAGAGAGGCCATCATAGGAGAATCATATGATAATAAAGAAAAGACCAAGAAGATTGTAGTGACCATCGAAGAGAACGAAGAGAGATGCACATATATAGGAGATGACCTAAGTGCAAGAGAAGAAATGGAGCTTGTAGCTCTATTAAGGGAATATAGGGATGTGTTTGCGTGGCACTATAGAGACTTGAAAGGGGTAGATCCAAGAATTTGTTCTCATACTATCCCCATGACTGCTGATGCCAAGCCCACCAAACAGAAGCCCTACACATATAATGATACCTATGCAGCCAAAATAAAAGAAGAAATTGATTGGTTGATTGAAGCTAGATTCATCTATGAGATTGAGCATACTGAATGGGTGTCCCCCATTGTAGTGGTGCCCAAGAAGAACCGAAAGTTGCGAGTGTGTATTAACCTTAAAAAAGTTAATGCCGCTACTATCAGAGATAGTTATCCACTTCCAATCATGGAACACCTTTTGGAGCGTGTTGCAGGCAAGGAAGTTTATAGCTTCCTTGATGGGTTTTCAGGTTACAATCAAGTAGCCATTTCCCCAGAAGATCAACACAAAACAGCTTTTGCTACAGAGTGGGGAGTCTTTGCATTTCATGTGATGCCATTTGGGCTCACCAATGCACCTGCAACATTCCAAAGGCTCATGTGTCATGTCTTCAAAGAGTTCTTGCGAAAGAGCTTAGAAGTGTATGTGGATGATTTATGTGCTCATTCCCAAGAAAGAAGATTTCACATCCCTGAGCTCAGACAAATCTTCAACAAGTGTAGAGAATATCGAGTGTGTCTGAACCCAGAAAAGTGTGTGTTCATGGTGCGTCAAGGTAAAATCTTAGGTCATATTGTTTCTAAGAATGGAATTTCAACAGATGAAGATAAGGTACGAGCCATAGCGGAGCTACCAAGGCCAAGGAATTTTAAAGAGGTACAAACCTTTATGGGCCATTGTGGATATTACCGTAGGTTTATCCACGTGTACGCGATCATAGCTAGACCCCTTTATGCCTTGTTGTCTAATTTTGAGTGGAACGACGAATGCAAAAATTCAACTGAAGAAATGTTTGTGCACAACACCAATACTGACCACTCCTGATTGGAATAAACCATTCCATGTCCATGTGGATGCATCCAATCATGCCATCGGATGTGTGCTTGCACAACCCACAAGTGAAGGAAACTTAGATTTGCCCATAGCATATGCTAGTAGACAGCTCACTGCAGCTGAACGGAACTATACCACAACTGAGCGAGAGGGCTTAGGCATGGTATATGCTGTGAAGAAGTTTAGACACTATTTATTGGCCAACAAGTTCAAGTTTTTCACTGATCATCAAGCTTTGTTATATTTGGTCAATAAACCTTGAAATACTGGACGCTTAGTAAAATGGTTCCTCTTACTAATGGAATATGACTTTGAAGTTGTTGTCAGGAAAGGTAGAACCCACCTTCGGGCAGATCACCTTTCTCACATTACTTCAGGAGAGTCACCGCAAGGAGCGTCTGATGAACTACCTGATGCTTATCTGTTCAAATTGGAAGTTGTTCCCAAATGGGCAAATAAGTTGGTACCAGTCCTAACCTTTGGCCCTGCAAATAAGAATGTGAAAACATCACAAGAAGAAATTGTAAAACCACAAAAATATCACATATTAGCAAGAAGCATGTACAAACAAGATACTGAGGGTGTATTAGCTTGTTGTGTTGCGGACGATGAACATAGTAGTTGGTTGAAACAAGCCCATGAAGGAATGCTAGGAAATCACTATTCTAAACAACGAACATTGCAGAATTTGAAACGTTTAGGAGTGTATTGGCCTAGCATGGACAAAGCAATACATGAGTGGATCAAGAATTGTCCAATGTGCAGAGAGAGACCACCAGTGGAGCATGCGACCCTTTATCAAGTAACATTAATTCCAGATTGGAGTGCTCCATTGGTAGAGTTTTTGAGATCGGGAAGATTACCCAAAGAGGCTAGTCTAGCAAGAAGACGAAACATGGAGCAAGAGGCTCAAGGCTATGCCTTAGTAGGAGAGAACCTATACCGAAGAGGCAAAGATGGTTACTTAAGACTGTGCGTTCATGAATCAGACTATTTAAAGGTCTTAGAAACTGCACACAGTGGTGTTGCAGGTGGACATTTTGGTCCTGACCGAGTGATCAAGACCATTCTATTCTCAGGACTTTGGTGGCCCACTCTTCATATGGATGCACATACCTATGTGAAGAAATGTGACACATGCCAACATGCACAATATCCAATTAGAAAAGACGAGATGCCCTTGAGGCCAATGATGGGAGGGCGTGCATTTTCCAAGTGGGGCATAGACTTCATAGGTCCTATTAACCCCCCCAGCTAGAAACTCCCATGCAGAGTATATTATTGTAGCCACAGATTACCTTACAAAGTGGGTAGAAGTGAAAGCCACAACAAAGAATGATGCTCAGACTACGGCTAAGTTCTTATTCGAGAATGTGTTCACGAGATATGGGCTACCAATAGAGTTAGTGAGCGATTGAGGCACACACTTCTTGAATGAAGTCATTGAAAATCTTCTCCAAGAATTCTTGGTGATACATAAGAAGTCTACCCCCTATCACCCACAAGCTAATGGACAAGCCGAGAGCACCAATAAGATCCTCTATAACGTATTGACAAAACTGGTAAATAATAAATGCTCTAATTGGGACAAACAACTTCATCATGTTGTTTGGGCTTATCGAGTTGCTTACAAAACGGTACTCAACGCCACCCCATTTGAGATGGTCTTCGGATAGAACGTTGTGCTACCATTAGATTTCTTAATCCCTGCCTTAAAAGTAGCACAAGAGTATGAGTGGAATGGGCATGACTTGTCCTCTAGGATCTTTGATCTCGAACGCTTAGGTGAGATGAGGCTACGAGCGGCAGCAGGCATCTACGCTGCAAAGAAGAGGCAAAAGGCATACTTTGATGCACACATCAAGGATAAGGGATTGAAAGAGGGAGATCTAGTGTTGGTTTACACACTAAAACAACATGCTCGTAAGTTGGAAAAAAGAGGATACGGACCCATGATCATTAATAGAATTTCCACTAGTGGTGCAGTTCAGTTGGCCTCTAGAAGGAGATATCTTGCCAAACTATATTAGTGGTTGTAGAGTCAAGCTATATCAAGAACCTCTTACTGAGGATATGCTAATGAGACTCAACACTGCTAAGAATTGAAAAGAAGAAGAGTTAAGAGTGAGAGAAGAAGCTCAGGCAGAGGCCAGAGAGCGTATTAGGCGAAATAAGTTAAGGCGATTAGGCCTAGATGTCAACTCAAAAGCCCCAAAATATCACATGGATATGTGTCAAAACTCAGGCATAGCGACTTCTCAAGTCATTGACCGAAGACCCTTTGTGACCATAGAGATAGGAAAAGGGAAGGGTGCAAGGACGGTGAAAGCATTGATTGACTCAGGTGCAGCAAGTACTGCAATTAGACTTTCCTACTGCCAAGACTTGCAGTTGAACATCAATCCCATAGAAGCTTATCTCATAGGATTGGGAGGTGTGGAAACCCCTTGTTTGGGCGAGGTGGAACTTCCCATCTACCTTCAAGATGTTCCAATGAAAGTCAAAGTGCTAGTGTGTCAAGATGAGAACCTTACAGAACCACTTGTCTGAGGACAAGATTGGATTTATGACAATGCAGTCAACTTAAACCTAAGAAGTCAAATTCTTCAAGTTTGGGTACATGAACAATGCATTACATTAGAATTAGAGAACTGCATGCTCTCGGATCATGGTACCACACACTCTCTTAGCTCTTCTAAGACTAATCATATGGAAGAAGATGTTGTATGTGTCAAAAGCTCTATGATGCAGAAGGAGTCAATTATGGAAGAACAGGTTCGAAGGCAGGTGGATCTTTCTTCTTCTCCAAAGAATCAAGTAGCCACACTAGTAAGTCCACCACCGAGGCAAACACGACAATTGCTACATCAAATAGAAAGACACCATTCGATAAGAAAGCAGTTCCAAGCATGACGCAGATCTGGGTACGCAAAGGAGAGAAACCACCAACCTTGCCCCCACAAATCCCATCCAGGCAAGCCAACCAGGTCAGAAGACGAAGGAAGCAGCTCGGACAAGCTCAATCACAAGGTATCCAACAAGTTTGGGTGCCTAAGAAATTAGCTGCAGCTCAACAAGGGCGATTACAGCTGTGGGTACCTAAGAAGCTCTTACATCTACAACAACCTATGTTCTCCCACATGCGAAAGGTCTCAACAAAGAAGCCAAAAAGAGAAGAGGGTAAGAACCACGTACAGAGACCGAAAGAAGATCAAATAAGCTCTTCAACAATAGTAGGAAGACGTGCAAAAAGGATATGGGTTTGGAAGCCAAAAGTACAAGTAGCCTCCATCGAACCAAAGCGCCAACCACACTGGATACCACAGTTCAGAACGCATCCAAAGAGGAAGACGCCTGAAGTAATCTCTACAGTGCCAAATGCTGTTCTAAAATGGATCCCTATAAGGAGGAAGGATCATTTGTCATCTCAAGATCCAATGGATACCTCCACGATAGAGGGCATTAACATTCGCAAATAACATCGAAAAGCCTCGACGAGCGAAAACCATGTGCTCCTTGCACAACCCAGTCTTTTGCACCATTCAGGTTATGCATTTCCAAAGTATGCATTAATATAGGGCCACATTACAGGGCCGTGCATAGACACATTGGAGAGTCCCATGCACAAGAGCACATTGACATATGTCAACTATTTTTTCTGATACTAACATCTATCTTCTTGTTTGGTGACATTGTTCCTTGCAAAAAAAAAAAAAAAAGAGGAAGCACTTGTTCCCAGGTTTGGCTCATGAAACATGAATGAGTCATGCTTGGTTAAAGGTGGAGCTGTTGATTACTGGGCATTTATCAGTTTGGATAGAAGTGTGTCTTGGCTAGCAGATGCTTTAATTGTTGCCTTATCTCATAGATGTCAAGAACTTGGCATGAGCATGGCATCCACAACTATGGTTTCCTCTTACTATGGTAGGAGTGAAGAGCTTGAAGGTCTGCAACTTGAGTGATGCATAACTATTGCATGTACGAGAGCATCCAGGGAGATATCTGCACGGGGTAGCTCTGGTACCCTGCAAATCTTTGTATGTATACTGGATGAGAAGACTCCTGCTTATGGTGAGCTAGAGAGAATATGTGAAACTAAGCTTGGTGTAGTTATCGAATGTTGTTGGTCAAGGAATATAAAGAAATTCAATTCTCTGTATTTGCCAAATGATGCTTTGAAAAGAGGAGACATGATCAGTCATTCAAAAAGATCTCATCAGTGGACCATCAAGACGGACATTCATCAACAATGTTCCATCCCAAAGGCCGAGTGTACAACACGAAGAGATGAACATCCATCGACCTTCTCCATGATAAGTATCTTTACCTTGGAAACATCATAACCATGATAGCTTAGGAAACCTCTTCGTCGGCATACCCTTGAGCACTTAGCTCAAGACCCCCAATTTTTGCACCATACTTCTTCCAATGCATTTCCCAAGTAAGCATTCATAGGGCTACATTACAAGGCCGTGCACAAGGCACATATTTTCCTCAACCCATGCACGAACACACTTACCCATCACTCAATATGGGTTATGAGTACTTGGCATGACTACTATGAACATCAACTGTGGAAGATCTAGAAAACATCAACGGAGACTCACAACAGTCATGCTGGAATCCAAGGAAGAAGCACATACCAAGAGACTACAACTTGCAAAGACTCGCAGTGATAGATGAAGAACCAGACACATCTGGAAGTCAGACGACTTTTGTTCATACAGAAGGGACACTCCCTCTCAAGGCACTACTTGGAACAACCACTACAACAAAGGTCTGTCAGGGACGACAGACTCGGGAGGGGGGGGAGATTTGAAGCTCAAAGTGAAGGACAAAGCATGGAAGCACATCAAAAGGTGGACACACAGAGAAAGGGATCAAGTAGGGAGCTCCAAGAAGTGTATGTCAAATTTTCAGAAGAATCCCCTACAAAAATAGTGATTTTCATCACTAAAAACCATTGTAAATACCATTATCTATTTTTATAACTCCATTTTGTTCAAGCCGAGGAGTCCTTGAGCTTGAGGAGTGTTAGAACTATCATCCTACCAATTTTCATAATTTTTAGACTCCGTTTGAGCCCTCAAATAAGCCCTGGAACCTAATTTTTAACTAGGCCGGACAATAGGTTTGGAGAGGGCCAAAACTAGTCAAAAAACTATAAAAAGAGCTAGAGTGCTCATTTTTGAGGCTAGCTGGTGAGAGAATAGAGCTTTTGTAAGAGAACTCTTTTGCAATCGAAGCTTTCCATTGTTCCTCTCTTTGATCTTACGTTGTGTGCGTGTGTGTATGTGTGTGCATGTTTGTGTGCTTTCACTCACGCACTTGTGCCTTCACTTGCTCGTGGTCTTCATACCGGTCCTCACGTCTCCGTAGATTGACAAGTAAAGGAGGTGGTGCTTACGCTTGAGCTACATCGGGGCTGGCATGTATCATGCATACTTTGCTCGCAGGCTTGTCCCGAAGCATCTGTAGGGTCAGCAACCATTTGTTTATACACCACGATTATGCGTTGTACATCCTGCCAGCAACCCTCTGCTACAAAGTAGCAGTTTCCGAGACTTACACTCTAACAGAGGTAGTGAGGCTCATGGACCTACGTGTGGGAAATCATATAACTTATCAAAGACTGTTTTGAAACACGCAGTCATTAATTCACTTTGGAGCTTTGAGAATGGGATTTCTCACTTTGATCACATCGCGACGTTACTTTCTTACAGAGGTTTCCATACTTCCTCTAAGAATAAGACAGCAACCTCTGACTTGATTAAAAGCCTCAAACTTTCCAAAATTGAGGGCACAAGTGCTTCCACAACTAGGAATACCGTAGCTGCAACAGGCCATGTCTCCTCTAAGAATAAAGCTACCACCTCCGATTCGATCGAAAATCCCAGCATTTCTGAGAGTGAGGGTGCTATTGGTTCCGCATCCATCAAGACTGTGGCTTCAGGACATGAGCGTTCTGTGGAAGAGGGGAAGTGCATGTCACCTGAATCGAGTACTGTCTCTGGTAAGGTCGATAGAGATTTTAGCCAAGGTGTCAGTAGAGCCCAGGAGCCATTGTCTTCGTTTATACCTCAGCATGTGGTGGATACGGGTTATGTGAAAAAGAAAGAATTTTCTGAGGCAAAATCAGCCAAGATTGACTGCTTATAAAGAAAAGAACACGATCGAACTAAGGGATTGGAGAAAAAAACAAGAGTTACCCGGTGTTAAATCTGGAAAGCATAAGGAATGAATCCAATAAATCTCCAACACCACATTTGGAAGTGGATGTTGTGCAAGAAGATCAGAAGGATGCCTCAGTGGTTTTGAAGGTATCACGTGAAAGAAAGAGAGGGACTACATTAGAATGAACAAATCGTAAGAGCTAGCTTGCTGCAGCTTTTGATGTTGATCCCTCTGCCAAGGCATTGGAGAATTCTGATTTCCTTGATTCATGTATAGTTAAAAGAAGATGATTGCGCAAAGTATGGGCAACAAACTAGGAGGAGAAACTATTGCCCTCAAGCAAGAACATGGACAGGAAGAGGAAAATAACGCAGATTTGCAACATATACATTTTTTGCAACAAAAATGCTGCTGATATTCAAAGTTGTGAAGGGACCACTTTCTCATCTAGAGCGACCATTGAACTTTCGGGAAAACCTTCGAGTGTAACCAACACAAATTCGCAGCAGCCAGGACAAGAGAGAGATTTTGCTGTCTAAGGTGTGTTTGGTGGAGACACAAGTAGTAAGTTAGTATCGAATAGAAGCGCTCACAGTGATATTGACCGGATGTCTAGCATAAAGTTGTCCACCATGAGTACACCGTCAAAGGAGACAATGGATTCTTATAGCAAGCAGGATGAACAATTTGTCATGCGTAAGGTAAATGCATTTAACAGGTGGCTAGCATAAGGTTCACAGTCAGAAAGTAGTATGGAAGCTGCTTCCTCAAAATGCTATGTTAGAAATAGGCACAAGCAAAGAAAGAAAAAGGAGGTGAAGGAGAAGGATCTCTCAGTGAAGCCCATTCCTAGAGAACCGCATTATGAGTTTCTGATAAGGCGTAAACAGGTGAGGGCTGAGGTACAGAAAGCTCTCATAGATGATGTGGATGACTATGAACATGCAAAAGATGACTGGGTCCCGAAGAGATTGGGATGGCTTTGCAAGGAAATACCCGTAATAAAAGCATCAGGGTTAGTAAAGATGCTGAACAATCAAAAGAAATGGATTAAACAGGAACATTTGAAGGAGCTAATTGAGCATTTGATCAGATACATGGAATTAAAAAGAGCCCACCGAGTATTGAAATGGATGCAGCAACAGCCATTTTATGAATTCGAGTATGACTTACACAACAATATGGCCTTTATTCTTGGTTGTAATGACAAAGTTTCAAGGTGTCAGGATGGATTTGATGAGATTCTTCGAAATGGACAATTTCCTGATGCATCTTCATTCACAGCTCTCATCAAAGCATATTTACACAAAGGTGATCAGGGAGATATCGATGATGCCTAGAAGTTATACCTTCAAATGTTGCAGCTCGGGATGGAGGTGAGTGAAAGCTTGTCTAAGGAACTACTAATGAGTCTTACATGTCCAACTGGCAGCTCCTTATAAATCCCAGGGACGTGTCCCTCCCCTGTCACTTTTGATGGACTTTCTCTCTCTTCTTGGCCCTTGTCAAATCGTGTAACTACCTTCACTGCCATTGTCCCCCCACTCTCCCTCTACTCTGACCACCACTCTCCCTCTACCCTGACACCCACTCCTACAAACCCCAAACCCCCACGTGCACCCAAGCTTCTGCAGCCCCACCTGTGGTCAAAGGACATCAGACCTCTCCCCCTCCCCATTCTATAAAAACTGGCACTCCTTGGCCAGTAAGTTGGTTAGTTTTCTTGTTCGATTATTCGAAAGGAAAGAGAAAATTACCACAGTGAGTGAGAGGTTTCTGCAAGACTGAAGCAGAGGGGAGCCAGCAGTAGTTTGACTGGGGGGGGGGGGGGTTGTTCAATTATTCTGAAGAGCTCAGAGGCTGACTGGGAGACACGAAGGATATGATTGAGAGAATTGGTGATCGATAAACGAAGGTTGTGGCTGATGGCGCTCACCGCACTATGGAGTGAGAGAACCATAAGAAGTTGTTGATTTACAGAGCAGAGAAGCCGGCTATGAGAAGACCTGAGGAGAAGAATATTCGAGGGAGGACTTTATAAAGGGCCTTCAGAGACTACGACAAAGAAGAAGCTGGTCACGTTTTGGAAGGGTTCAGAGCGAAACAGACGCATGATCATGTTCGAATTTTTTCCATTCTCGTGTATGGCTGTAAGTTCCAATGATTTGCAATGTCTTAATACGAGCTTTGCATAAATCTTTTGATAATCAAACTTTTGCACGTTTATATCCTTGGAACTTTCAGATTGAGAAGTGTACAGCTTGCATATATGATGTGTTTT
The DNA here is from genome assembly GCA_020310875.1 of Ceratopteris richardii. Taxonomy (NCBI): domain Eukaryota; kingdom Viridiplantae; phylum Streptophyta; class Polypodiopsida; order Polypodiales; family Pteridaceae; genus Ceratopteris; species Ceratopteris richardii. Next base: position 31,857,748 of record CM035434.1, on the reverse strand, counting down.
TTTTTCCTTTTGCTATTCTACACTTTTTAAGTGCTAGCAAGAAACAAAGGAGCATGATGTTGATCGGAATATAAAATGGTGCACACACTTAGAAAAATGTGTGCATAATGACATTGCCCAAAAAAAAAGTAAAAAATTTAAGTTGCAGGTCAAAAACAAAAGTGCATCATTTGAGTATATGAGCTGTTGTTAATCTCTTGCACAAGAACCACTCTAAGGCATACTGACTATATTGCACCAGTAACAGGTTGAACCTTGAACCCGGAGGTTTTGAACTCTAGAGTCCTAGTATGCAATACACAATGTCGTTCACTGACGGGAAATCAGTTTCATTGATTTTTCAAAGTTTAAATTTGATAGGTGTTTGTAATGCATCGATCGAAATCCTACAATCGGATGTTTATTGCATAACTCTATAGAGTAAGCCTTCTAGCCCGAAACATACTTGATCCTTGCAGAAGCGGTTTACAGTCCTATTTTCTGAGAATGGAAACTTCCCTTTCTTTGAAACAAAAAAAGGAATGGAATACATGAGATAGAGGGAAATTTGATCTTCATGCATGCTAACTCAGAGGGTAAATGATGCTAACCCCCCTTTGTGCATGTTAGAGTGTTCGATAGGGGAAGACCATGCATATTTTAAGGTGTTTGAGCTTGAGAGTTTGGATCCCCTTTTCTCATAGCATCACTGCCCTTATATTGGGTGGATGTTCCCTTGCGGGAAAGGGAAATGGGTCGATGAGGATGTGTGAAAGAGGTGCATAAAATGTGTGTGAGACCAAATATATAAGTATATGTATGCATGAGGGTATGGGTGTGAAGAGTGTGCGAGAAAGGGAGAGTGTGTGGGAGTGAGGAAGAAAAGTTAAAAAGGGGAGAGAAATAGTAGAAGTGCAAGGATGTGTGTATGTGTGCATATGTGAATGTGAGAGTGTGTGTTTGAGTAGAGGTAAAAAAGAAAGAAAGGGTGAAAGTAAGTGTGTGGGCATGGATGTGTACCAGTGTGTGAGATTGTATGTGCGAGTGTATAAGTGTGCATGTGTGTGTATGTTTGGGGTATGTGGGTGCGTTGGTATATGTGTATGACTTAAGTGCTAGTGTGTGCATATGAGGGAGTACACAAGGATTGGGTAGCCGAGAGAGAGAGAATAAGAGGGCATGCACGTGAGTACATGGGGTCGGTAGGTGAGTGGAAGTACATGCATGTGCACGTGTGAAAGTGGGAGTGGGAGAGGAAAAGTGTGAGAATTTGTGTGAGTGAAAGAAAGGAAGTGCTAGAGGAAGTAAGGAAGGGAATGAGAGAGTAAGAGCAAGTGTGTGAAATAGAGAGAGAAAAGGGGTGTGTACTCGAGTGTGAGTGTGCGTTGATGGGTGAAATATCTATATGAATGTGTGAGTGAGTCTCTGTGGTTGACTCGATGTATGTAAGAGTGAGTGTGAGTGTCAATATATGAAGTTTTGGGCTTGTGAGTGAGTTTTGGGCTTGTGGTTAAGTGTATGTGAATGTGTGTTAGTGTGTGAAGATCTGAATGTCTGAGTTTTGAGTGGTTGAGAATGAGTGTGTGAGTAAAGTGGTGGCTAAGTGGCCATATGGACGGGTGTGTGCTTAAAGGTGTGCTAGTGTGTGAGTGAGTTTGTGTGCTCAGTCCAGTATGTGAATATGTGAGAGCATGTGTGTGAGTGTGTTTGTATCTGGATGTGCATGAGTTTGTGTGCTTGACTCAGTGTGTGTTTGAGTGAGAGTATCAAAGGTAAAGAGAGTGGACTTTATAGAAGGAAGAAGAGAAGGGTTGAGAGAACAAAGGAAGTGAGAAGACTTGGGCTAAGGAAAATAGAGAGATCCTACTAGGGTCGGAAAGGTGAACCAAATCAGGCATAGTCGTGGCTTAAGGGTAAAATAAGCTTCGGCAATTTAAGAGTTATAGAACCAAGATAGCTAAATATAGGTGTAGTTATTTTCATATTTTGGGGGCATCAAGACCTTATCCATTTGGCGATCCTACTGGGGATTGCAAAAGTGAAAGATCTATGCCAAATTATGAGCTCAAAGTAGGAAAAGTTGTGAGAGACAAGAATCCGAGTAAGATATAGTTAGATATTGCTGGTGTTTTCTCGCGTTAAGAGATCTTATTTTGGGGGCTAAAGACCTTATCCACTTCCCAAAGAAGATTTTGTAATAATCAATAAAGACTATAGTCCTCAGGGCACTTCATGACATGGTTTCTAAAGGCCTTAAGTAAATTGCTTTGGTTATCAACCATTACTGAGGGGACCAATTGTGTCTTTTAATTAAAAATTCCCTTGCAATTGCAACTTTGCATAACAATTCCCCCGTCAACGGATACAAACTGGATGCCAAGGTAGTAGCTCAAAAGACCAAGATAAGTGACATCAAAAGTATGCTGCAAATCAGCCATAAGAATGTCAAGTTTTGCATCACATGACCCAGTCAAGAGTATGTCATCGACATAAAGAACAAGCACTATAAGATCAGCCCCATTTTTGCGTACATAGAGTATGCTTTCAATCGGACTACATGTGAAGCCAAGAGCAATCAAGTGCTTATGTATTTTGTCATACCATGCACGTGGAGCTTGCTTGAGACCATACAAGGCTTTATGCAAGCGACCAACCATATGCTCTTTCCCTTTCATAGCAAATCCAGGAGGTTGCTTCACATAGACCTCTTCCTGCAAATCTCCATTCAAGAAGGCTATGTTTATGTCCAATTGATGCACTTTCCAACCTCGATGGGCAGCCAATGCAACCACGGTACGAATGGTAGTCATGCGTGAAGTAGGTGCAAAAGTTTCCTCATAGTCAATGCCATATTGTTGTGCATATCCTTTGGCAACCAATCTAACTTTGTAGCATCAATGCTACCATCAGGTTTTCTCTTAATCTTGTAAACCCACTTTGTACCAATGACATTCTTTCCTTTTGGCAATTCACATAACTCCCAAGTACCATTCCTATGTATGGAATCCATTTCTGATTGCATAGCACTCATCCATTGTGGATCGTCACATGCATCTTCAAAAGAAAGTGGTTCTTCATTACATGTTGTAGCAATAAGAGAATAATCCACAAAATTATTTGATGCATGGTGAGAGCTTGATCTTGGTCTACCAAGTAAAGGTGCACTCAATTTGTTGTCCTGCAAAGTTTGTTTCAGCCACTTTGGCATAGATTGTGCACTCTTGATAGACATGCGTTCATTATGTAAAACATCTTCAATATGTACATCATGCGTGGGCTGAATTTCATGCTCATTTTCAGCCATATTTTGACGCAAATATTCAGCCATATGTGGCTGGAAATTTCCAACAGTTTTGGAAATTTTTGGCTGAAATTTTTCAGCCATGTTTGGCTGGAAATTCTCTGCATTTTCAGCCCTATTTGGCTGGAATTTTTCAGCCCTTTGAACCTGAGTTGGCTGGTCTACATGGCCATAGTCAAGCGCACCATTTTTGGAACAAAGGCATGAGTGTATCGAACACATCTCGTGAGCTAACTGTTGACAGTTTTTTGCATTCAAGTAGAGGGAAAACTGAATTTTCAGCAAATACCACATCTCGACTCACAATAATTGTGTTCGTCAATGGATGGTACAACTGATATCCCTTACTTTCAGCACTATAACCAACAAATATACATTTCTTTGCCTTGTCATCAAGTTTGTGACGTTGTTGTGATGGCACAAGAGCATATGCCAAACAACCAAACACACGCATATGACTAACCATAGGCTTATGACCATTCCAAGCCTCATAAGGAGTGATGACTCTCAATGCTTTTGTAGGGCAGCAATTCAACACATAATTTGCACACATGACCGCTTTCATCCAAAACTTATGAGGAAGATGCTTTCCTTTAACCATACATCGTGCCATTTCAAGTAAAGTTCTATTTTTACGCTCGGCAACACCATTTTGTTGAGGTTTATATGGCATCGTACATTGGTGTGAAATACCTCTTTCACGAAGAAAAGCATTAAACTCATGTGACATGTATTCACCACCATGATCTGTGCGTAGAGTCAAAAGCTTTTGTGAAGAAACATTTTCAGCCATAGCTAAAAATGCTTTGAAGCAAGAAAATACCTCATTCTTTGCTATCATAGGATACACCCATGTATGGCGAGTAGCATCATCAATGAAGGTAACAAATATACATGCTTCCCAAAAGATGGAGTCTTGACCGGACCACATACATCACTATGAACAAGTTGCAATTTTCTTGTAGTGTGTGTATGACTATCTTTTGGAAAAGAAGCACGATGCATTTTTCCAAGAATGCAACCTTCACATGCATGCTTTTTCAATGGACTCAAGTGTAGACACGCCAATAACCATGTCCTTCTTTTGCAAGTATAGCAAACTATTGAAGTTCAAGTGACCAAAACGAGCATGCCAAAGCTCCATTTCAGCCAAAAAAGTATGAGCAACTAAGGCATTCGAGGCAGCCCTCTTGTATGTATCCATGCGATACAAACCATTACATAATGTACCGGACATCACGATAACATCGCCATTGCTGAAATCATGAACCATACACTTATCATCAACAAAGTGTACATGAAGTCCAGCTTTGGCAATCAACGGAACTGAAATTAAGTTCTTCTTGATACCGGGCACATACAATGCATTTTTCAAGAGAATCACACCTCCATTTGTAGCTGTAAGCTCAATTTCTCCTACTCCAATGATAGGATAAGAGGCATTGTTTGCACACACCACATGTCCTCCTTTAGGTGCATCTTTCAAAGAGGCAAAAAATCTTTTGCATGATGTTATGTGCTTTGAAGCACCACTATCAAAGAACCAATCCGAATCAGCCTCACTCACAACCATACATTTAGAATGTACAGAAGAATCATAATGACATGTAACAACACATGCCCAAAAATCTTGAGCCATGTTAGCTTCATCATTCTTTGCATTTGCTGAATTTTCAGCAATAGACATGCCTGATTCCTTCTTCTTTTCATTGCGTTTAGCAAGCTTTCTACACTCATCAATAGTATGACCAGCCTTCCGGCAATATTTGCATCTCTTCTTCTTTTGCAAATCACCATCATTAGAGGATTGAGTGGAAGAGGAAGCTTGAGGATTTGGTTTTGATGAACCCAAAGTTGAACCATACTTGCTTTTCCCCTTTTGTGAGATAGCAAGTGCTTGCGTTCCCTCAATCAAACCACTCCTATTCAATCTAGATTGCTCTTCTTGCAAAAGAAGAGACACAACCTCATCAAATGCATACATATTAGGATTTCCTTTTGCAACCAAACGGAGTGTAGTAGCAAAGCTTTGAAAGATTCTGGTAATCCTTTCAACAATGTAGAAATGAGTGATGCATACGGAATGATCTCATCTATGTTTGCCAATTGCTCTTTCAAGTCATTGATGCGTGTCACATACACATCCACTGACTCATTTTCAGCCATACATACATCCTCAAGTTGCTTCCTCAAGTATGCAACACGTGCTTCATTACGCACGGCATACAAAGAAGCAAGAGTGTCCCATGCATGTCTCGATGTAGAACATGACCGAATGTGTGGAACTATATGATGCTTCACTAAAAGCGCAATCAAAGCATGAGCTTGAGCATCTTTTCCATCCCATCTAAGCTGCTCTTGTGTAGGTGGAGAAGGAGAAACCACTGTACTCGAAGAAGAAGCTCCATCTGTGAGAGTAGACTATGAAGTAGAAGCACCTGCCGATCTTCGATCTACATCTGTCACTATGTTCCAAAGTTGTTTTGCAACAAGAACATGCTTCATCATGTAAGACCACATCGGATAGTTGGTCCCATCAAGCTTATCTTCAGCTTGAAGCATGCCAAACAAGTCATTGCTGCCCGCCATTTCACTAAGGAACAAGAATGTGACAAAATCTTCACTTCGACGAAAGCTGAAATGAGTGCTGAAATTTCAGCTCACAAGCTGTCACTCTGATGGCGATTCTGACTGCACGAATGGCTTCGAAATGGGGCTAAAACCCCAGCGCACCTGATGGAAATGTTTCCGAACTGCTGAAACTTTTACTTATTATATTTGATCTCCCAAGTGTTTGTCTCTTAGTGTACATGTTTTGAAGTCTATTTCTCCTATGTATCTAAAAGTGTCTTTTTTGAGTAGTTCTTTAAAGTGTTTTGCATACTTTAATCACTCTTTTTGCTATATTTCTTGTAAGTGTTGTTGCCCAAAATGCATGCAATGGCCTAGGAATGCAAAAAAATGGCCTGCTACAGAAACATTGTTTCTGTGGTAGGCCTTTTTTTTTCATTTCTAAGCCATGAAACCATATGCCATGCACATTGGAGCATATGATTGGCATTAGATAGGGTGCAATTCATGCAAACCCTCTGACCAATAGATAAACAATGTTCATGAACATTCAAATGTACTTATAAATTGTTGCATGCTTATATGCACCCAAAGGAGTCTATATATTCTCTAATCATTGCACAAAAGAAGAGTCTTCCACACTTCCCAAGTTTAGGTTGTAATTGAGGGACATAGACTTTCAATATAGGGCAACATGGGCAACAAAACTTACAAGAAATGATGGAAAAGTACTGATTAAATTGTGCAAAAGTTATAAGATTGTCAAAAACATAAAGACACAACAGATTGAATGCACATGGAAATTGAAAAAAACAATAATTGGTATTATAAAATTTTTACAATTGGCTCTTGGCCTTGATCCCCTCAACTACATTCTTTCTTCTCTAAAAGACAGTGGCAATTGGTAAGTCAAAACTGATTGGGATATTAACTGAGGGTCTATCAATCCAAGACCTAAAGCTATTCCTATTTGACCTAATATTTTTCCTCTAAAGTTAACTCTTAGGATAGTAAGGGCAAAGGACTTCCTAACCAAAAATATACAATTGGTCCCTTGCATTATTGTAGATAGGCACAAAACTTTGTTGAAGGCCTTTAGACACCAAGTCATGAAATCTGCTTGAGGGGGGAAGTCCTTGTGGATTATGACAAAATCTTCCTTTGGCAATTTCCCAATGTAATGTGCCAAGGAAGAGCCACTGCCATGGGTGCCATGACACCACCACTCCTTGCTACAAATTTATCCCCTTCAATTGCTTCCTTCACATAGACAATCATAAAATTCATAAGATACACCTTTTATGAATATGAGACAATCATAAATGTCATTAGATAAATGTCTTGAAGCCTATCTTCATCCTCTCCTCTGTCCATTGCATCTAGTGGAATTGAAGAGTGAGCCATGCCACTTTGCTCCACAATAGGGAATGTTGGAATCTTGTTCTCCAAAATTCTTTCCCTTGCTATGGCCAGATCTTCTTTAGTGGCATTTGGGTTGGCATCACTCAAAATATCTTCACACACAAATGCAATGGTGTCTGCAACTGAATCACCAAGTGGAATTGTTGTCTTTTCAATTATGTCAAAAGTGTTGTCCATGGGAACATCCGATGTCGAGAAAAAAAAATACTTAGGCATTCATCAAGGCATAGACCGAATGCCTTCTCAATATCATGCAAGAACCAAAATTCTTCTCCATCGACAAGTACCACTGAAAAAATTTCCATCTCTACCTTTGGTAGAGTGGGTTCCATGGGCTCTAAGTTGGAGGGCGGACTATTCTGTGTATTGGCTTTCTTTAATTTCTCCACTATCGCTTGTCGAAATTCTCTGCAAATTTTTTTACTCTCTTTTAATAAGTTGAGAGCTTCTGTCTGGGGTTCCTTTTTGTCATCTAAAAAACCCCAAATGACAAGATGGGGCAGGTCCATGGGTGTAGGTTTGGGCTCCTCATTGACAAAAAAGATTGTTGTTGCAACATAAGGAAGATATTTTCTTCCCATTTTCCTCTTCTTATTTAATTGTTTAATTAAGGGCACTGTGTCATCTAATAGGTGCCGTGCATCCTCAGCAATAGCCATGAAATGCTTTACACACTTTGCAAACACCTCATCTCTTTTTTGAATGTACAAAAGTAGGTCACAGGGGACCCATTTACACTCATATGTTGGAATATCTATAGCATATCTTAATATATAGAATTCCATAAAATATGTTATCTCCTCGATCACATCGGAGTTCATGGATATTGTCCCTTCAAAATTAGGGACTCTATAGACTAGGTCATACAAATCCGTACAACCGTTTTAGTTTGTAGTATCCAAAAACCCCATGAATAGATCTCGAGGAGATTTCATGAGAGTGGAAGTGCTAGTAGCCATTGCTTGTGTGCGAGAATTCTGTTGGCTGGTTTGTGCTTTCTAGCTCTTTGTCAGTGCAAATGTGAGAAATGAGCACATAGAAACCATTTTTATAGCAGTTTCAACTTTTTAAAGTGACTATGCCCACTTTCAAAAGTACATAATAAAGTAGTGCAAGTTCAAAAAATGTGTTTTTGATGACAAAATAATGCAGAGAACACCAAAGGATATGAATTTTTTTGCTTCAAAGCAAATGTCTAAACATATCACAACAAAAAACATGAGCAACCACATTTCAAAGTAGTGAACATAGACTTTTTGACATTCCAAAAGTTTTGAAATTACCATTGCGAATAAGAAGGTATATACAATATCTAACATGAATTGATTGTCCTACTTTTTACAAGGTTCTTGAAAGTGCAAAAACCATGAGATACAATGACTAGGACCCAAAAAGTGACATTATCAAGTTGCAAAAGAACTATGACAATGACAGTTTTGTTCCATCTTTGCTCCAATCTATAGGGACTTTCATTTTGTATTCCAATCTTCTGCCCACCTGTAATAAATTTGCAAGAAATTGAAGTTATAAAAGTAAAATAAGCAATAATGAAACGATTAATTTAACAAAAGCACATAATATTTCTCACCTTATGTCCTTGTATTTTGAATTTGGATTGAGTTAGTCCCTCAAAACCCATAATGACCAAGTGTTCTCTCATATTAGCCAAGGTCCAATGATTATTCACTAAAATAGTTTTTGTTCCATTGTTGGGCAATCTAAGCTTTATTTCAAATGAATGTAAATATCCCTTTGAACTTTGAAATGGTATCCATTTGCCAAGTTTGCACATCCAACGATCATAGTAGAATCTAATGTATAATGAAGTACGTTGTTTTAAATATCGAAATCCTATACATGTTCCACCTATTTTACAAAGATATTTATAACCTTTTGTAATTCCTTCTATCAACCCCAATCTTCACCAAGAAGACTTTCGACTTGCTCATATGTGATATCTTTACACATGAACATGGTGGAAGTCTCTTGGAATGAGAATCCTTGTAACAAGTATACAAAACAATGGATGGGAAAAGACCAGTGCAAACTTACAAACCTAGACACTTTTGTGAATTTCAAAGATTTATGTATATCCATTACCATCTTGTGCTTCAAAGATGATACGGACCATATATCAAGTTTTGGCCACTCCAAACTAAGAAGAGATTGTACATGATAAAGTTGAGCATGAGATATTTCTGGAAAGACTAGTGCACCAACATTTGCATGCAATGCTTGGAAAGTATCGGTAAGACTATGAAGTGGTTGCTCTTCCACCAAAGTAGAAGGAAATATATCTGAAACAAACAAAAACATATCTAAATAGTTTAGAAATATATTTAACACTAGAAAACGTACAATATTGTAGAGTAATACTTACAATTCACAAGATATCTCATTCTATTAGAGTTTTCAAGTTTCATAGTTGCCATTGTAAAAACATGTTGTACAATAGCAACCATCCCACTGTCTCTGTGCTTGTTGAAGCCAAGTAACTTTCCCTTCCAATGAAGATCCAAGTTTCCACGATCTCTAACTCGATGAGGCCCAACTCTAGAGGGTTGCATGTACACCCATGCACCTTTGGAGTACTCATGTGATAGCCATTGTCCATCTGTGGCTTTGATATTGTGACATCTTAATGTGAAAAGCTTTAGATGTTTCCATTGAAGCTAAAGGTCTTACAATAGTAATTTGAGATAGGAGATGCAGGTAGGTTGGAGTGTAGAAACAAGAGCTTCAATGGTGTGCTACAGAGCGAAAGTAGTGGGAAAGGATGACTTTTTGGGAACCGGGTATGAAAATGTGAGGTTTAGGAGGGAAATAACTCTTTTTTGAGTATTTTTGGAAAAAAGCCATTTTTTTAGCTCAAAACATGCACAGATTTTGAATTTGGGGTAAAAAGAGTACATTCGACCCTAAAAAGTAATGGGGGGTCCATTCTCAAGTGTTATGATGAGCTTTTTAACTTTTTAGAAATTTTGAACTTTTGGGCCCAACTAAGTTACGAGATTCCTTCTCTCTCTAGAGGTAGCTCATTAAATAAGGGAGAAATATGTCCCCTCTCCCCCCTTCAGCTTAGTATTTTATAGGGCATAAATTGTGGCCACCACCCTCTTCTGATTGGTCCATCACTAATCACTGCTTAATCTAAAAGTCCCATGCAGGGTTCATTTTTTCCCTTAATGAAATGATATTCTAAAACTAGATGTGCTGACGAACATACCCAAAAACTCCCTACATTTGAAAATTGTCATTTCTAATTTTTCCACCTTTAAATATGATAGATGTTGTGCTTTGGACCTTTTTGTGATAAGTGACATCTATCTAGTTTTAGGTTTTCATTTTTGTGCACCCCAATATGGATATTCACTCTCAAGAATCTCTACATCTTCTATCATGCTAGGTCAGAGGTCATTGTATTTTCTTCCCTATAATTATTGAGGGATTTCAACACTTACATGCATGAAAATATAGGGCATCTCCCTTAAGCATTGGGACTTTAGAAGGACTTCACCATGACATCAAGGTAGAGTTGATATATGATGGAGAATGATGTGATCACATATAGGGAGTGACAGATCAACCCCCACAAGGTAATAAACCAAAATTTTTGCAAAAATCTTAAACCTTTTCACATGGAAGAGCTTTGATAAATATTTCCACCACATTATCTTGTGTAAGCACACATACCAAATCAATATCGCTACCATGAAGGCACTCTCTAAGATGTGCTTTGCCCATGCATGAAACATGGGACTTCTTGCAACCACCAATGCATTGTAATTTGTGAATATGAATGAGAATACGCATAGATGCATCAATCTCCATGGACATATCCATCAATATGTGTCTTAGCCATTTACATTCCACTGTAGCTCTGAATATTTCCTTGTGATCAACTTCACAACTGAATGTTGCCATAGTAGTTTGTTGCTTACTCAACCAAGATATGCATGATCCTCCAAGGATAAAGCAATTACCACTAATGGACATATCATAACAACCAGCCCAATCACTATATGTAAAAGCATGCAAGCATGGCTGAGCATTTCTACCACAAAAGAGACCTAAAATCAAAGTTCCTTTAAGATGTCTAAACACACATTTTACCGCTTGTCAATGCTTAGTGCTGTGGCTATGCACAAATCGACTCAACTTGGAAATGCATACTCTATGTCTGAACTTGTGTTACATGCATATATCATACATCACATAGCTTGATGATAAAGAGAAGTACTAAATGGATCACCTTCATCCTCAATTGAGAACCTAAAGCATGTTTCCATTGGTGTTAGGATAAGCTTTCAATTCACCCCTCAATGCATACAAAGTGGATGCCAAGATAATACTCCAAAAGACCAAGATATGTGATGCCAAAGTATACTAAAAATCAACCATAAGCATGCCAATTTTCTCATCGCATGACCTAGTCAAGAGAATGTTGTCAACATAAAGAACATGCACTATAAGAACAACCCCATCTTTGCATATGTAAAGGGTGATTTCAATTGGACTACATGTAAAACCAAGAGCATTCAGGTGCTTGTGTATATTCTCATGCCATGCACATGAACATTGCTTAAGTGGATACAAAGCCTTACACAAGTGGCAAACCATATGCTCTTGGTCCTTGATAGAAAATACAATTTGCTTCACATAGATCTGTTCTTGCAATTCACCACTTAAGAAAGTTGCTTTTATATCCAATTGATGCGCTTTCCAACCACAATGGGCAGCCAATTCAATCACATAGCAAATAGCAGTCATGAAAGAAGTAGGTGCAAAAGTATCCTCATAATCTATGCCATATTTTTGCACATGACCCCTTGCAATTAGTCTAGCTTTGTAGTGATCAATGATACCATCTGACTTTCTTTTAATCTTTTAAACCCACTTAGTATGAATGATGTTCTTACCTTTTGGAAATTCACATAACTCCCAAGTATAGATTATGTGAATAGAATCTAATTGTAATTGTGTTGCCTATCCAATTTGAATCATCTTTCATCTTCAAAAGTGAGTGGAGTTCATTACATGCGGTTGTAATAAGAGGTACATCCATGAAGTCACATGATGCATGATGAGAGCTTGATCTTATTCTATCGAATAAAGGACCACTCAACTTGCTATCTTACAATGTTTTTCTCCATTTTGACATATATTGTGCATCCTTGATAGACATGTGTTTCTCATGTAATACATTGACATCAAAAGTGGGCTGAAAATCACACTAAACGTCAGCCATGTGTGGCTACAAATTTTACAAATTTTGAGCCATCTCTGGCTGAACATTTTCAGTTATGGTTTTGTGCACATTTTGGGAATTTTTTTCCATATTTGGCTTAAATTTTTTAGCTCTTTGAACCTCATTTGGGTGACCTACATAGACATAGTCAAGGGTAGTACTTTGAAACAAAGCCGTGAGTGTATCAAACACATTTTGTGAGCTAATTATTGGTTGAAATTTATATTCAAGTCAAGGATAAGGTGAGTTTTTAGCAAATACCACACTACAACTTACAATTATTTTTTCTTTCAATGGATGGTATAAGGGATAACCTTTACTCTCACTACTATATCAACATATATATATTTTCTTTGCCTTTTCATCAAGTTTGTGACATTATTGTGATGGAACAAGAGCATATTCCAAACAATCAAATATGTGCATATGACTAACCATTGGCTTTTGCCCATTCTAAGCCTCATAAGGTTTATTGACTCTAAATGCTTTCTAGGATAGTGATTCAATATATAGTTTTGACACATGAATGTTTTCATCCAAAATGTATCTCAAATACGCTTTCCTTTAACCATACATTGTGCCATTTCAAGAAGTGTTCTATTATTATTATCTTCAATACCATTTTTTTGAAGTTTATATGCCATTGCACATTGGTGTGCAACACCTCTTTCATAAAGAAAAGCATTAAATTCATGTGACAGGTATTCGCCACCATGATTAGTGTGAAGAGTCAAAAGCTTATTGCCACAAAAAGTTTTAGCCATAGAGAAAAATATGCTAAAGCAAGAGAATATATCATTCTTTTCCTTATAGGATACACCCAAGTAATACATGTTGTATCATCGATGAAGGTGACAAACGATGCATGCTTGCAAAAAGATGGAGTCTTGATAGAACCACATACATCACTATGAACAAGTTGCAATTTTTGTATAGCATGTGTAGCACCATCTTTGGGAAAAGGAGCATGATGTGTTTTTTCAAGTATAAAACCTTCACATGCATTTTTTCAATGGACTCAATTGTTGGAAAACCAATAATTACATCCTTGTTTTGAAATTAAAGCAAAGTATTTAATTTCAAATGACGAAAACAAGCATGTCATAACTCCATTTCAACCATAGAAGAAGTATGTGTAAGAAAGGCATTTGAGGAAACCCTCTTATATGTATCCAAGTGATACAAAGCATTGCATAATGACCACAACATCACAATAACATCACCATTGCTAAAATCATGAGCCATACATTTGTTATCAACAAAGTGTACATGAAGTCTGAAACTTACAATAGTAGGAACCGATACAAATTTTTTCTTGATATCGAGTACATGCAATGCATTTTTGAGAGTAACATTACCTCAATTTGGATCCATAAGCTGAATTTTGCCAAATCAAATAATAGCATAAGAGGCACCATTTGCACATATAGCATGTCCTCCCTTGGATGCAGCTTTTAAAGATGTAAAAAATTATTTTGCATGAAGTGATATGCACCACTATTGAAAAACCAATCTAAATCAACCTCATTCACAATAATGCATGTATAATGTGATGATGAATCATAATGAAATGTAGCAAGATATGCCCAAACATCTTTAGCAACATTAGCTTCATCATTCTTTGCATTAGATGTATTCTCAACAATAGACATGTCACATTCTTTCTTTTTCATTACTCTTGGCAAGCTTTCTACATTCATCGATGGTATGTCCAATCTTTTCACATAACTTGCATCTCTTCTTTATTTTGCATATCACCACAAAGAGAGGATGAAATGGAAGAGGAAGAGTGAGGCTTTGGTTTTTAAGAACCCAAACTTGAACCATACTTTCTTTTTTCTTTTTGTCTAATAACAAGTGCTTGTTTTCCCTCAATCAAATCACTTCTATTCACTCTTGATTGCTCTCCTTGCAAAAGAAGAGACAAAACTTCATCAAAATTATACATATTTTGATTTCCTTTGCAACCAAACAAAGGCTAGTAGCAAAGCTTTGAAAAGATTTCAATAATGCTTTGAGTAGAGTAGAAATGAATGATGTATCTGGAATGATCTCGTCAATGCTTTCCAATTTCCATTTCAAATACTTGATGCATGTAACATATACATCCTTTGACTCATTTTCAGCCATACATACATCTTCAAGTTTCTTTCTCAAGTAACCAACACATGCTTCATTACATATGATATACAAAGAAGAAGGTGTATCCCAAGATTGTCTTGAAGTAGTGCATGACTAGATGTGTGGAACAATATGCCACATTATAGAAAGGGCAATCAATGCATGACCTTGAGCATCCTCTCTCACTACAACATATGAGGGGCATACCGACGTTGTCCATACCGACGGTCATGCCTCGGCATCGGTATGACAATTGAAAATTCTTGAAAAATCACGAATGGAATACCAATGGTATGAGCATCAGTATATGCATCGGTAATTTACCGGAAATTACCCATGCTTATACCGATGCTTATACTGATGCTTATACCGACGCTTATACCGAGGCAATGTTTTAACCGGACCCGAGAGCAAAAATTTGGCATTTGCTAGTGTTTTGAACCAAAGTCTGCTACTGTCGAGTTTGCGCACGGGAACTACATTCTAAGCATATTGTGTACACACATCTCTCTCTTTCTCTCCCTCTCCCTCTCTCTCTCTCTCTCTTTCTCTACACACACCTCTCTATTTCTCTAGATCTGAAATTTTGGTGAATATCGCACACACTGTAGCACCCTTTCTCTTTCTTTGTGTTTACCCTTTTCTAATTTCTCTTCTCTTTAGTTTTGCAAGAGATTTTTGGTGTGAGTTCTTTGGAGTTCGACGGAGGACATCATTGAGTGGACTTTGACGACAATGCTCCAAACAATTACATCGAGGTAAGTGATTCTTTTGTTTTTGATTGATATAGAATGAGATATAGAGAGAGAGAGATGAAAGAAATAGAGAGATATAGAGAAACATAAAGTGCAAGAGAGAGAGAGAGAGAGAGACAGAGAGAAAGAGAGAGAGTGTTTGAAAGAGAGAGAGATGAAAGAGAGAGATAGAGAGAGAGTGAAAGAGAGAGAGATATGAAATAGAAAGAGAATGAGATAGAGAGAGATGCATACATACATACACAGACATATGCATACACATACTCACGTACATATTACATACACACATGCATATTACATACACACTCACATACATATTACATACACATACATATTACATACTCACATGCATATGCATACACACATATACATACATACATGCATATTACATACACACATGCATATTACATACACACACATATGCATACTCATACTCACATAGATACATGTACACACACATATACATACATACATGTACACACACATGTATACGTACATACATTCATATGCATACATACATACACACATATTTTCATGTACACACACACATACATACACATGCACATATACATACACACTCACATATGTATACACACACATATGGGATACACACATGCATATGCATACATACATACACACACATATGCATGTACACATACACATACATACATACACACATGCATATTACATACACATGCACATATATATACACATTCACATATGTATACACACACATGCATACATGGACATACACATACACACACACCACATCTACATACACACATACACACATATACATGTTTTAGGGTTAGGGTTTTAGGATTATGGTTTTTGACTTTTACACATATACACACATAATACATACACACATGCACACATATACACATGCATACACACATCTCTTTGTCTCTGTCTCCCCCTACACACACATCTCTTTCTCTCTCTCTCTCTCTCTCTCTCTCTCTCTCTCTCTCTCTCTCTCTCTCTCCCTACACACACATCTCTCTCTCTCACATCTTGGTAAGTGATGTGTGTACTCTTTCACTGTCTCTCTTTCTCTATGTCTTCTCTTTTTTAATTTCTCTTTTCTTTTGTTTTGCAGGAGACTTTTGGCATCGATTCTGTGGAATTCGATAAGAGAGGATGTTGATTGGGCTTTGTCGAGAGCGGTCAAAAGAATTACATCGATGTAAGTGCTTGTTTTGTTCTTTTTTATAAATAGAGAGAGATGAAAGAGAGAGAGATAGAAAGAGGGAGAGAGAGATAAAAGACAGAGAGAGAGAGAGATAAAGAGAGAGGTATAGATAGATAGAAAGAGAGAGATATAGAGATACATACACACACATGCATACATATTCCATACACATATGCATATGCCTATGCATACATACACACACACATACATGTTTTAGGGTTAGGGTTTTAGGATTAGGGTTTGTGATGTTTACACATATACACACATAATACATACACACATGCACACATATACACATGCATACATACATACACATACACACATCATATATACATACACACATATGCATGTTTTAGGGTTAGGGTTTTAGGAATAGGGTTTTTTGGCTTTTACATATATACACACATGCATACACACATATACACATATAAACACATAATACATATACACATACACACACACATCCCATACACACACACACACACACACACATATATATATATATATATATATATATACCCATGCACATATGTATACACACATATGTATACACACATATGAATACATGCACATACACATACACACACACCACATATACATACACACATACACACATATACATGTTTTAGGGTTAGGGTTTTAGGATTATGGTTTTTTACTTTTACACCTATACACACATAATACATACACACATGCACACATATACACATGCATACACACAACTCTTTCTCTCTCTCTCTCTCTCTCTCCCCCTACACACACATCTCTCTCTCTCCCTACACACACATCCTTCTCTCACATCTTGGTAAGTGATGTGTTTACTCTTTCACTATCTCTCTTTGTCTATGTCTTCTCTTTTTTAATTTCTCTTTTCTTTTGTTTTGCAGGAGCTTTTTGGCATCGATTCTTTGGAATTTGACAAGAGACGACGTTGATTGAGCTTTGAGGAGAGCGATTAAAAGAATTACATAGATGTAAGTGATTGTTTTGTTCTTTTTTATAAATAGAGAGAGAGAGAGATGAAAGAGAGAGAGAATGAGAGAGAGAGAAAGAGGGAGAGAGAGAGATGAAAGAGAGAGAGAGATATAGATAGATAGAAAGAGAGAGACATAGAGATACATACACACACATGCATACATATTACATACACATATGGATATGCATATGCATACATACACACACACATAAACATGTTTTAGGGTTAGGGTTTTGGGATTAGGGTTTTGTGCTTTTACATATATACACACATGCATGTTTGGCTTAAGATCTTGGGAATAGACTTAAGAGAAGGTCTAAGACACGAAATCCAGCTAGCTTAGTGGTTAAGTCTTAAGGGGGGATAGGGAGAAGGTCTTGGGTTCAAGCCCTCCAAGGATCAAGGCTTTGCCGAAGAGCTTCATGAGTGAGAGCATTGTGGACCATTCTTTCTAACTGGAATCTTTTTAGATATAGGGTAGTTGAGAATCAATCTATGGTTGGTAGCATGTGATGGCCCTAATAGTTAGTTCTTTACAATTGAAATGCATATTTTTTTCCTTTTTTCGATTTATCTTGTTAGTTTGGCCATGAGGAAAAGAATGGATAGTTAAGGAAATTCCACAAGATCGAAGGTGTAGGAGAACTCCATTTATGGAGGTGTCACTCTAGCACAACGGTAAGTAGCAACATGAGGAGATCCACCTCATAAATGCCAATGGGCAGAGATGTGAGGACTGGTATGAAGACCGTGAGCAAGTGAAGGGACAAGTGCATCAGTGAGAAGCACACAAGCATGCACACACATACACACACACATGCAAGGTAAGAGCAAAGAGTGGAACAATGGAAAGATTTTTATTGCAAAAGAACTCTCTTACAAAAGCTCAATTCTCTAACCAACCAACCTAAAAAATGAGCTCTCTAGCTCTTTTTATAGTTGTTTGAGTAGTTTTGGCCCTTTCTAGACCTAGTGCCCGGCCTAGTTAAAAATTAGGTTCTAGGGCTTATTTGAGGGCTCAAACAGAGTCTAAAAATTATGAAAATTGGTAAATAGCTACTTCTAATACTTTTCAAGCTTGAGGACTCTTTGGATTGAAAAAATGGAGTTTGAAAAATGTGAAATGATATTTACAATGGTTTTCAATGATAAAAATCACTATTTTGATAGGGATTTCTTCAAAAATTTTGAGATGTGCTTTTTTGAGCTCCCTACATGCTCATCTTCTTATGTGTCCACTTCTTTGATGCAATCTTCTTCCTTGTGCTTAAACTTGAGTATCAACACCCCCCTCTCAAGTCTATCATCCTTGATAGAACCTTGCTAGAGTGGTTGTTCCATGTGGTACTTTGAGAGGTAGTGTCCATCATGTATCAACAAGAGTGATCTATCTTCCAAATTTAGTAGAGTCGGCTATATGGTTCATTTTTTCATTGCTTTACTTCCTTTGTATATACTTCTTTCTTTGATTCAGCATGATTGTGTATTGGTGAGCTTTTGAAAATTGCTAGTTACTCAAAAGAGGTTGTAAATGTTGATTGTGAGCAGCTGTTGGTGGTGGTTCACTTCCTTAATATTGTTGTTATAACCTTAATTTCCTCATGGTGAGAGGTCAGTCAATATTCATCTCTTCATGTTGTACTCCCATCATGGTTATTGACCATTGTCTTTTCTTTCTTGTTGATGGATGTCCTTGGTGATGGTTCACTGATGAGATTCTTCAAGCGCACAATCTTGTCCCCCTTTTTTGTTCTTCTCTTTTGTCTTTGCTTCTTTTTTTTTTCTTTTTCTTTTTTCTTTGTTTTTTCTTGGAACAATAGCATAAAACAAGAATAAGATGGTTAGTATCAAGAAAATATTTTACATATGTCAAGTGTGTCTCATGTGCCTGGGATTTCTCAATTGTGTCTATGCAGAGCCGTGTAATGTGGCCCTATATTAATGCACACTTTGGACATAAAATGCATGACCTGAATGGTGCAAAAGACAAGGTTATGCCAAAGGCACATGGTTGTTGCACATTGAGGCCTTCAATGTGCTTGCAAATGTTGATGCAGCCTTTGTTGCAGGTATCCATTGGATTTCAAAATAACAATTGATCATTCCTCCTTATAGGGATCCATTTTAGAATAGTGTTTGGCTACGTACAAGTCATTTTTGACTTCTTTATCTTTTGTTGGTTGCTTAAATTTTGTATCTGACGTGGTTGGCTCTTTGGTTCTGTGGATGCTACTGGTACTTTTGGCTTCCAAACCCATATCCTTGATTATCGTCTTCTTTCTATTGCCAAAGAGGCGAATTGATCTTCTTTTGATCTTGATGCATGGTATTTGCCCATGCCTCTCTGTGGATTCCTTGTTGAGACTTTTCTCATGAGGGAGATCATAGTATTTTGTGCATGTAAGAGTGCCTTGGGTACCCAGATGTGTAATTGCCCTTTCTAAGCTGCAGCTAATTTCTTAGGCACCCAAATGTGTTGGATACCTTGTGGTTGAGCTTCTTGTGGTTGCTTGATTCTTCTTTTGTCATGGTAGGCTTGGTTGGATGGGAATTCTTGTGGAAACATTGGTGGTTGCTCTTCTTTTTGTACCCAGATCTATTTCATGCCCATAACTTTTTTCTTCCTTAAGTTTGTTTGTCTATTTGGTATAGCGGTTCTCTTATACTATTTTACTTGATTTTTTGGTTGAGTTGTTGTGATTGCATTATTCTTTGCACAAGAGGAGAGGTCCACCCACCTTTGAGACTGTTCTTCCATGATTGAGTCCTTTTGGATCATGGAGCTTTTGACACATAAAAAATCTTCTTCTCTAAGATTAGGTTTAGAAGAATTAAGAGAATGTGTGCTACTTGGATTTGTGATCATGCAATTCTCTAATTCTAATGTAATGCATTGTTCATGTACCCAAACTTGAAGAAGCTGACTTCTTAAGTTTAAGTCTTCACTGAAGACAAGTGGTTCCATAAGGTCCTCATCTTTACACACTATCATTTTGATTGTCATTGGGACATCTTGAAGGCAAATGGGAAGCTCCACCTCGCCCAAAGAAGGGGTTTCCACACCTCCCAAACCTATGAGATAAGATTCTATGGGATTGATGTTCAATTGTAGGTCTTGGAAGGATGAAAGTGGAACTACAATAGTTGGTGCACTTGAATCAATTAGTGCTCTCACCATCCTTACACTCTTTCCTTGTCCTACCTCTATGGTCACAAATGGAGGTCCGTTGATTATTCGAGAAGCAATTGCACCCGATGTTTGACACATGTCCATGTGATATCGTGGTGCTTCGGATTGATATCTAGGCCTAGTCACCCTAACTTATTTCACCTAATGTGCTCTCTAGCCTCTACCTATGCTTATTCTCCAATCCTTAACTCTTCTTCTTTTTGCTTCTTAAAAGTGTTGAGTCTCATTAGCATATCCTCTATAAGAGGTTCTTGATATAGCTTGGCTCGACATCCACCTATATAGTTTGGAAAGATGTCACCTTCTAAAGTGGACAATTGAACCGTACCAATAGTTGAAATTCTATTGATGATCATGGGTCCATATCCTCATTCTATCAATTTATGGGCATGCTGCTTTAGTGTATAAACCAACACTAGGTCTCCCTCTTTCAATCCTTTATCCTTGGGGTGTGCATCAAAGTATGCCTTTTGTCTTTCCTTTGTAACATAGATGCTTGTTACCGCTCGTAGCCTCATTTCACCTAAGCATTCTAGATCAAAGATCCTTGAGGACAACTCATGTCCATTCCACTCATGCTCTTGTGACACCTTTAAAGTCAGGATAAGGAAGTCTAATGGTAGCACAAAATTCTATCCAAAGACCAGCTGAAATGGGGTGGCATTGAGTACCATTTTGTAGACAGCTAGGTAAGCCCAAACATTGTGATGAAGTTGTTCATCCCAATCAGAGCATTTATTATTTATGAGTGTTTTCAATACATTGCATAGGATCTTGTTTACACTCTCAGCTTATCCCTTAGATTGTGGATAATAGAGGGCAGACTTCTTATGTATCACCAAGAATTCTTGGAGAAGGTTTTCAATGACTTCGTTCAAGAAGTGCATACCTCTATTACTTAAACTCTATTGGTAATCCATATCTGGTGAAGACACTCTCAAATAAGAACTTAACCATCATTTGAGCATCATTCTTTGTTGTGGCTTTTACTTCTACCCACTTTGCAAGATAATCTGTGCCTACAATAATGTACTCTGCATGGGAGTTTCTAGCTGGGGGATTTATGGGACCTACAAAGTCTATACCCCACTTCAAGAATGCATGTCCTCCCATCATTGGCCTCAAGGGAATCTTGTCTTTTCTTATCGAATATTATGCACATTGGCATGTGTCACATCTCTTCACATAGGTATGTGCATCCATATGAAGTGCTATCCACTAAAGTCTTGAGAATAGAATGGTCTTAATTACTCAGTCAGTCCCAAAGTGTCCACCTGCAACACTACTATGTGCAGTTTCTAAGACTTTCAAATAGTTTGATTCATAAACAAACAGTCTTAAGTAACAATCTTTGCCTCTATGATATAGGCTGTCTCTTATTAAGGCATATTCTTGAGCCTCTTGCTCCATGCTTTATTTCTTGCTAGACTAGCCTCACTAGGTAGTGTTCCCGATCCCATAAATTCTACCAATGGAGTGCTCCAATCTAGAATTAATGACACGTGATAAAGGGTAGCATGCTCCACTGGGGGTCTCACCTAACACACTAAACAATTCTTAATCCACTTATGTATTTCTTTGTCCATACTAGGCCAATACACTCCTAAACATTTTAGATTCTGCAATGTTCATTGTTTAAAATAGTGATTTCCTAGCAATCCTTCATGGGCTTGTTGCAACCAACTAGTATGTTCATCCTCCTCAGCACAACAAGCTAATACACCCTTTGTATCTTGTTTGTACTTGCTTCCTGCCAATATTTGATATTTTTGTGATGTTACAATTTCATCTTTGTTTGTTTTCACATTCTTATTTGTGGGTCCGAAGGTTAGGACTGGTACCAACTTATTTGCCCATTTAGGAGCAACTTCTAAATTGAACAGATAAGCATCGGATAATTCATCCTACACTCCTAGTGGTGACTCTCCTAAAGCGATGCAAGAAAGATGATCTGCTCTGAGATGGGTCCTATCTTTCCTAACAACCACTTCAAAATCGTATTCCATTAGTAAGAGGAACCATCTTACTAGGCATCCTGTATTGCAAGGTTTATTGACCAAATATAATAAAGCTTGATGATCAGTGAAAAACTTGAATTTCTTGGCTAGTAGATAGTGTCTAAACTTCTTCACAACATACACCATGCCTAAATATTCCCTCTCGGTGGTTGTATACTTTTGCTCAATTGTGTTTAATTGTCTGCTAGCATATGCTATAGGCAAATCTAGATTTCCTTCACCTGTGGGTTGTGATAGCACACATCCTATTGCATAATTGGATGCATCTCCATGGACATGGAATGTTTTATTCCAATGAGGAGTGGTCAGTGAGGAGTACGATAATATTTGGAATGGCCCATAAAGGTTTGTACCTTTTTAACATTCCTTGGCCATGAAAACTCTATTATAGCTTTGACTTTGTCCTCATCTGTTGATATTCCATTCTTAGAAACAATATGACCTAAGATTTTGCCTTGGTGTACCATGAACACACTTTTCTAGGTTCAGGCAAAATTGATATTCTCTACACTTGTTGAAGATCTATGTGAGCTCAGGGATGTGGTATCTTCTTTCTTGGGAATGAGCACATAAATCATCCACATATACTTCTAAGATCTTTCATAAGAACTCTTTGAAGTCATGACAAATGAGCCTTTGGAATGTTGCAGGTGCATTGGTGAGCCCAAATGACATCACACGAAATGCAAAGATTCCCCACTCTATGGAAAATTCCATTTTGTGTTGATCTTTTGGGGCAATGGCTATTGATTTTAACCTCAAAATCCATCAAGTAAGCTACAAACTTCCTTGCCTACAACACACTCCAATAAATGTTTAGTGATTGGAAGCAGATAGCTTTCTCTGATCGTAGTGGCATTAACTTTTTTAAGGTTAATACACACTTGCAACTTTCCATTCTTGTTGGGCACCATTACAATGGGGGACACCCATTCAATATGCTCAATCTCATAGATAAATCAGCTTCAATCAGTCTATCAATTTCCTCTTTTATTTTTGCAGCATAAGTGTCATTATATGTGTAGGGCTTTTGTTTGGTGGGCTTGGTGTCAGTTGTTATGGGGATGGTATGAGAGCATATTTTCGGATCTACTCCTTCAAGTCTCTATAGGTCCATGCAAACACATCCATATATTCCCTTAATAGAGCTACAAGCTCTATTTCTTCTTCTGCACTTAGATCTTCCCCTATGTATGTACATCACTCTTCATTTTCTTCAATGGTTACCATAAATTTTTTGGTCTTTTCTTTATTATCATATGCTTCTCCTATGATGGCCTCTCTCTTAGGCATTTGTACCAAAATTTTTTGGCCTTCAACTTCATATTTCTTGAAGTTCTCTGGTACCTTGAACAATGATTCCTCCTCTTCTTGTTTCACTACTTTTCTATATATATATATATACACACACACACACACACACATATATATATATATATATATATATATATATATATATATATATATATATATATATACATATATATATATATATATATATATATATATATATATATATATATATATATATATATATGTATATGTGTGTGTGTAGGCATTCCCTTGAGCCTCATGTTCTAACCTAGAAGAACATATTTCATCTCTATGGTGGCAGCCCTGCCCAAATGATTCATAACACCATCTATTTTTTCACTTGTTAAATTGTTCTGAACAAAATAGGGAATGAATCATAAGGATGGGTCAAAAACATTCTTGGACATTTCATTGTTTATTCCTTTGAGCTATCTCGGCACTAACATGTGAAATGGGTGGATTCAAATTACTAGTCCATTTTTGGGCATCATTAGTGCATGGACTTAGCAATTGAGCTGGGAATTCTTTCCTTATCTCGAATTTTAAAACTCTTTTTTCTCTTGAATTTGATTTGGAAGTAAAACTTGAAGACTAGTTGACCCAAACATCCAACTTAGATATTTGTACTATGATTAATTTCCAATCAACATATACTTTGATTTAATACCCATCTTGAGGACTACTTTGTCTTATCGAGCTTGAAAATCCTAGAAAAAATGTAGATCCAAGTGTGCCATGTATTTTTGGTCATCTTCACTTTAATTTGAACAAAGATAATTCAAAATGAACTTTATCCAATTGAGGAACCTTGTATCAAAGCTTTAGCATTAAGTTCTTGGGAATTGTCAATCATACAAGCAATTCCATAGTTTTCTTTGAGAGGGTGTACTAAATTCTATGAAATTGATTGGAGCAATGCTACTTAACATAAAGATAAACTTGAATGTATAAGTCAACTTACACCGAGCATCTTTTGAAGATTGAATGGGTTCTTTTACAAAACATCTACCAAAGATGTTTGATTTAGTTTACCTTTTCCACCTAGCTATCCCTGCTCTTTCCTAAAAAGGAATCAGATACTCTATCTTGGTCAAATCCAAAAGATTTGGAAAGCAAAAAGAAAGAACTAAAACTTTGTATAAACAATTCAAACTTAGAAGAGAGTTAAGTTAGATGTGAATCAAATTCTATGTGACTCATGGCTTTAACTTTGCATAGATCATTTTCAACAAGGTAATTTTGCATTTTATCTATCTTTAAGAGAAATAAACTAGATTCTCAAAAAGATTCTTGGAGAAAATCTTGAACATCATCCAACCACTAGAGACTATTGTAGTATCCAAACCTTGATGTGGGGAGCCAATGAGATTTTTTGATAATCTTTTCTTGTTTTACTGAAGACATTAATGCCTCTTCATAAACTAATTCAATCTCTTAAGACTATCTATTTGGAATGAAATTGTTATGCGTTACTAGCCAAGATATTCATGTTTTGCAGTGTCAACTTGATGCTTTCAAAATAACTTAGTCTTTCCAACCTTACTTGAAAGGATCATTTCAAAGTCCTATTTCTTCATAAATGTATCCAATATTTCTAAATAAAAAATACTATCTTGATGTGTTCCATAATTCAAACAAGAACATGATTCTTCCTATTTGAATTATGAATGAAATTCTTGGGAGTCAATTACTTATTGATCTTCTTACTTAATTGATCTTGAAGTATCTTGTAAGATCATGCTTTTATCCTCCTTGAATTTTGAATTTCTCCCTTGAATTTTGAATTTCCTTTGAGGATCCAATCTTACTTCAAGACTCATTCTCAGTCTAAAAGATACCTATCATCCCATGATCCGATGTCCCATACCATCTTTCCTACATCAATCTGAGTATTAAATTTGGTGTCCCATACCATCCTATTTTATATTCACATTGACATGTGAGCGATACTTATCCTAAAGTCCAAACATATCTTTATAGAGTACCTTCTCACTTAAATACTTTGAAAGAATTTAAAGTTTAAGGAATTACCTTTAACTTCATTTTTGTGGTTTTGATTCCTTCAAAAGATTATATCATGATCTTGTGCTTTGATCTACAGTTTGTCGTGGAAACTTAAAGATCTTTAGATGGAACATCCATGTTGGAGTTTGAAGTCTATGAAAGCACACAAATAGCACAAGGAAGAAGAGGAAGCTTGGAGCACAACACATGATACTGAATGTATTACGAAGTGAATGTACAAAGATAAGTAACATGTTAGGGTTATAGGTGTATATACAAGTGGAGGGAAAACAACCTCCTAAAGAGGGAGAAAAGGGCCCCGATGGTCCTAAGTGTGTTCACACACATCACTATCAAAATATATCAACAAATCCACCCTAGGAGTGATGTAGTGAACAAAGAGTTGGCACTCATGTATAGGAAGTGCCAAGCTTTGTAGAAAGAGATCAATACACAAAAGGAAATAAGTCCAAAGCTTTGCAAAGATATTCAAACTTATCTCAAGGCAGAGCCTTTGTGAAAAGATCTCCAATGTTATCTTCTGTGGGCACATATGTCAAATTAATCTCTCAAGTAGAGGACCTCTGCTTAACATATGATAATGCACCTCAATGTGCTTTTTGTGAGCATGAAACACAGGGTTTGTTGCAATTTCTAGTGCACTCTAACTGATAGTAAAGATTGTGGTGGTAGAACATTGACCAACACCCAAATCAGCCAAAAGGCATCTGAGCCACACACACTCAATAATCGCTATGAAAGCTACCCTATACTCAGTCGCACAACTAGAAGTGGACACATTAGGCTGCTTCTTGCTCAACCAAGATATGCATGAGCTACCAAGAACGAAGCAAAAACCACTAGTGGACACATGAATGTCATTCCAACTAGCCCAGTTAGAGTCAGAAAAAGCATGTAAATTTGGTGGTAGTGATCCCCGCCTTGGGATAAAACAATCCAAGTTGTCGCATACCACTCAAATAGTGAAAGGTGCTCTTAGCAACATGTCAATGCTTGACACCTAGGCAATGCATAAACCTGCTCATCTATGAGATAGAAAACTGAATATTACACCAAGTTATGCATAAGTAAACCAAGCATCCAAGAGCCTGCTGATAGAGAACAACATCAAGTGTATCTCCATCATCATGAAGACTCCACTGTAAAACTATTACCATATGAGTTGCAATAGGTTTGTAGTCTTCAAGACCAAAACACTATAATAATGTGTCAATATATTATATTTCATGTAGAGCTATTCCACCATCAACTTGCATTAATTGAATACCCAAATAATGAAGCAAATGCCCCAAATCTGACATCTAAAATGAGGAATGCAAATCAACCTTAAAATCAGCAATATGCTTCTCATTGGGACCAATGAGCAGCATGTCATCAACATAGACAACAATGATCAGAACACATCATTTGCACACTTGAAATATTAGGTGCTCTCATTTGAACTGTTCTCAAAACTGTCTACTATCAAGTAGACATGTATCCTCTCACACCAAGCATGTGGTGCTTACTTCAAACCATATAATGCTTTTTTCAACCCACACACTCTGTTTTCATGCCCTTTCTGCACAAAACCACGAGGTTGAAAAACATATACTTCTTCATGTAAGTCACCATTTAGTAATGCAATCTTGATATCCAAATGATGTACATTCCAACCATGGTGGGCTGCAAATGCATAGATGCTACGAATAGTAGGCATTTGACATGAGGATGAAAAGGTTTCATAAAAATGAATGCCTCTTTCTTGAGCATAAACCTTTGCAAAAAGTCTAGCTTTGTACCTATCAACTCCTCCATCAGGTTTATGTTTTAGATTGTATACCCATTTAGTTCCAATGGACTTTTTTCCAGGAGGCAAATCACATAAAGTCTAGGTACAATTCTTCATAAAAGCATCATATTCTCATCACATAATAGCCATAAAATTTTTTGAATTTTGTGATTCATTAAAGGAAACATGTTTATTTTGATCACAAAGACTAAAGGAAGCCATAGCATAGGTATCTGATGCAAAAGAAGCACTACGAGAGCCTAAACGAGTATGACATGATAGAGGTGCATCCAATTTTCTATCTCATAAAGTCTGCATTAGCCATTTAGGCATAGTTTTTGCCTCCTCTATATCAGCCCTCTCATCTACAAGTGCATCATGTATATTTGCATCAGAAATGGAATGATCTGCATCAACATGTGAACCTATAAAGGCTGAGAAATGCCGCATTTGGACGAGCACTTGATACACCTATAAAAAGAGGTAGCAAAGTTTCATACATACCTTTGGAGCTAATAGATGTCTCCTTAGTACATGAAAATAGTGGCTGACCTTCATTTTCCACAAAAACAACATAAGGGTTAACCAAAATGTGTTTAGTCCGTGGATGATATGAACGATAGCCATTGCTTTCAAAATTTTACCCAACAAAAATACATTTTTCTACTTTAACATCCAATTTTTTGCATTGTTGTTCCAACACTAGTGCATATCCTAGACAACCAAAGGCACATAGATGAGCATAAGATGGCTTGTGACCATGCCAAGCCTCATTTGGAGTGCTAGACTATAGTTCTTTGGTGAGACATGTGTTGAGAAAATATGCTGCACACATAATATCCTCAAGCTAGAAGCTATGTGGTAAAACCTGACTTTTGACCATGCACCTCGCCATCTCCATGAGAGACTTGTTCTTTCTTTCAACGAATCCATTTTGTTGAGGTGTATGTCCCACGTTCACCCAGAAATGCATTTATATTAGAAGAAATGTATTCCCCCCCTTGATCACATATTTTTAGCCAAAACGAGAAACTATTTGAAGCACATAAACACTTCAAACTTTTCTTTAAATGGATACACCCATGCATGCTTGGAGAAATCATCAATGAAAGTCATGAAGTAAAGATAGTTCCCAAAGGAATGTGTTTGCATAGGACCACATACATCATTGTGAACAAGCTACAATTTTTTAGTAGCTAGTACTGAACCATCTTTTGGGAAGGAGGAATGTTGCATTTTTCCCAAAATAAAACCTTCATAGACATGTTTACTAGGTGCCTCAAGTTTGGGAAGAGGAAACCATTTTAGATTTTTGGAGGTATAGCACACTAGTAAAATTTAGATGATCAAAGCATGCATGACAAAGCTTTGCACGTGAGGTAGCTTGAGAATCTTGAACTGCACATGCTAAATCATTCACATATTTTATATAGTCTATGAGCTTATGTAGCCCATGACATAAAATGCCAGTAGCATTAATAACATCGCCATTTGATAGATCATGAAATGTACATCTGTCATCAACAAATTTGACAACCAAGATGATCTTGGATAATGTTGAAACTAACAATAGATTTTTCTTGATCCTAGCACAAACAAAGAATCGGACAATGTGAAAGAAATACAATTAATATTAGTCACAATGATCTTACCAACTCTCATGACTATATAAAAGGAGTTGTTGACACATGTGACTGTATTCCATGTAGGGGCAAGCTCAAATGAACTGAAGATAGTATTCTATGTGATACTATTCCATGTAGGGGCAGGCTCAAGTCATATATGAAAATATTAGTAAATTCACATTCTTCATTCTACACAAGATTAGCATACTCTGTTTTATGTCTAGATGCCTTTCCAACAACCATTCGTGCCTCTTTCTTCTTTGCCTTTTTTGCAGCTAGTTTTGGACAACTCTTTATGACATGATCATTTCCTTTACAATACTTGTAGAATTGTTTGTGCTTTTTTGTTTTCTTCTCATCTTTGTCTTCCCTTTTTTATAGTGTAGAATTAGTAGATTTCCATTTACTAGTAGATGAGCTCCATTGACCCTTGCCCTTCTGACTAGCTAAAAAATCTTGATCTACAACATGCATAATGGACCTGCTATGCTTGGATTGGTCTTCGTACAACAAAATAGAGACTAACTCCTCAAATGTTAAGGCATTTGGATTGCATTTCATCATCAACCAAAAAGTAGAAGCAAAACTCAAATATGAATTTGGAAGACCATTAAGAACGGTTTGCACAAGTGGACTATCTGGCAAGACCTTCTCCAGAAATCAATTGCTCCTTCAAATCTTTGATCTTTGTCAAAAAACTATCAATAGAATCTCCTTCATTCATATGCTCACTCTCCAACTGTTTTTCGAAAAATATCAATAGAATCTCCTTCATTCATATGCTCATTTCTTGTATGGTACAAAGTGGTAAGTGTATCCCAAGCATCCTTTGCTTTGCAAGAGGAAATACAAGGGATAATGTCATGTTTGATAGACAAAGCTATCAATGCATGTGCTTGAGCATCTCTCACATCCCAACAAATTTGCTCCACATTAGGTGTAGCAGGAACCATAGCACGAACAAGAATGTGATGTAGAATGTTTGGCACAAAACAACAAAATTTCATGCACAATTATTGTGATAGTGTGTTTGAAGGCTCAAATGAGCTAGATTGAAATTTTGACACCATAGATCAAAGTTGTTTTGAAATCCTAATCAGCTTGAGTATGCTCACCAAATTTCATGTGCTTCTAAGGCTATGATAGGAGGGGTGTTGACGATGGACTAGATGAAGTGGTGACTTGTTGTGATACCAATTGTGATAGTGTGTTTGAAGGCTCAAATGAGGTTAGATTGAAATTTTGACACCATAGATCAAAGTTGTTTTGAACTCCTAATCAGCTTGAGTATGCTCACCAAATTTCATGTGATTCTAAGGCTATGATAGGAGGGGTGTTGACAATGCACTAGATGAAGTGGTGACCTGTTGTGATACCAATTGTTGGAGTTTGAGGTTTATGAAAGCATGCAAACAACATAAAGAAGAAGAAGAAGAAGCTTGGAGCATAACACACAATACTCAATGTATTACCAAGTGAATGTACAAAGATAAGTAACTTGTTAGGGTTATAGGTGTATACAACTTGAGGAAAAAACCTCCTAAAGAGGGAAAAACGTTTCCTGATGGTCCTTAGTGTGTTCACACACATCAATACCAAAATATATCAACAATCCATCCTTCATTTCTAGGGTTTTCAAAAGAAAACAACTCACAGCTCCAAGTTCTTGGATTGCTCATATTCAAAACCTATTGGTTTCACCTCAACCAATTTGTAGTGATAAGAGATTTTCACTTCTTATATTTAGATTCCTTTCTTATGAAGCTTTAAGTAGCTACATTGAGGGCTTTTACAAAAATTCTCTACTACTTTATTTCTAGGCATCCTCTCATGCTTTGGGATGTCACTTGTAAGAAATCACTTTAAGGATGGGTAAACTTTATGTTTTACCTTCCACGTGCTTAATTACTCTCATCACCATGGCATACTACATACTTGGAATAACTAACTCTTAGGACCACTACATGCTAGAGAGATGACTCTCATCCCAACCTTATGCATGTATATATAGCTATTGAGGAATCGACCACTTTGATTCTCATGCACTCTTTAAAAGAGCAACTTTACTTGAGAACTAATCTTTTACAAAAGAAGTCACTTGAGAACCACCCTTTTCTGAATTAATTCATGCCACTCTTTTGTTGATTGATTCTCCACCACCGTTTTCTAGAAAGTTTCCAATTAGAAAGAATGGTCCAAGATTCTTTGAATCATGGACTTGAACCCAAGGCCTCCTCCTTGACCCCTTTAATACCTAACCACTAAGCTAGGTGGATTTCTTGTCTTAGAGACCATATGAACCTTTTCTTGACTCTAGTCTCAAGATCTTTGATCAAACATCCAAGTGATCAAATGATGTCCGAATTCAAACCTATCTAAACTAGCTAGATAGGTCATAGAATTACTTTATAAAATCAAGAAAGAAGATGTATGTGTTGGCAGTGGCCAAAGGCACAGACGACGAGGAAGCATGTGAAGGCGGATTACGACGAAGTAGTGGGGAGCCAAGAAATTTATTTTTTCCAAAGAAATATGTTTTATATTACTTTATCAAAACCCTCAACAGTGATTTTCATCACTCTTGTACCATATGTAACATACAAGGACACATTTTTGTAATTACATGCTCTCTTTTGTGCAATCCGAGGAGTCCTCAAGCTTGAGGAGCTTAGATAGAACAAGCGTACCAGTTTTGGTTATTTTTGGATCTCGTTTGCACCTTCAAATAGTGCCTAGAACCTAATGTTTAACTATGCCAGACACTAGATGTGAAACCGGTCAAACCTAGTCAAAAAACTATAAATAGAGCTAGAGAGTTGGTGCTTACCATTGTTCTAGAGCAACACCAAATTTGGTGCCGTTGCGGGGGATCGAGTCTAGGACGAATGCATGATGGTAAGAGTATAGCAAGAAGTGGCATTGGAAGGAAAAAATTTCAGTTTTTGTTGTTGTTTTTAACTAGTTTTTTGTGTTTTTCATATCCTCTACACTCCTCCTTCACCACATCTTCTCCCCCTCCAATAAAATCAGAAATTTCACCATATCCACCTATCCTCCTCATTTTCCCTCATTTGTGCATGCTAGAGAGAGAGAGAGAGAGAGAGATTTTGTGCTTGTTTGTGCATGTGTGTTTTTGCATTTTCTTGCAGGTACAGTGCTCCAGAGCAGTAGAAAAGCTTCCAAAACGTGAGAAATCCACTTTCTATTGGAATCTATCGTAGGTGTTAGACCATCATGATGGTATGAGAAAGTTAGAATTTTCAGTAACTGTCTACACCACGGTATAGAGCACACTTGCACACATAGGAATCCACAAATGCATTTTGAAAATCATCAGTTTGGTGGACCATCGCAACAGGCTCACCCCATCGTGATTGTGTCTCCACATCGCGATTGTGTCTCACCATCGCGATTGGCTCACACCATCGTGATAGCTCGGCCGGACCATCGGGACGGTGTCACACCTTCATGATGGTTCACTTGGACCATCACGATGATCACTGACCATCGCGACAATCCCGTTGACCCTATGCCATCACGATTGGCCCATGCCATTGTGACGAATCACTTGCCACGTGTTAGATTAGATCATCATGACGATACCAGGTACACCATCACGATGCTTCAAGTTCACACCATCGTGATTGGCTCAAGTCATTGCGATGCCTCGTGACCATTGCGACGGGCTCACGCCATCATGACGATTGCATTGACTGTTGACCATCACGACGAGCTCACGCCATGGCAATGGCTCGCTAGATAGACCATCACGATGCCTCATTTCGGACCATCGTGATGCTTCGCACCCTCGGACCATCGCAACGGTTGCAGACCATCGCGATCCTTCATTTGGACCATCGTGACGGTCCCAAACCATCGCGATTATCTTAGACCATTGCGATTGTCCACCCAAAATGCCAAATTTAGCATTTGAATTTTTTTGGGCTTTTTTGAGGCTATTTTGAGCGAATATTTGGGTGATTAAGCTTTTTGGAGACCCCTTAGCTCATAATTGAAGAAAAACTTGTTTGTTAATTTTTACCCCCGAGGGCCTGAACACCCATAACTTTGTCATTCGAAGTCTGTTTTTTAGCTCTAGGGCTCGTTAGAAAGCTCTTTTTGAGTTCTACGTGACCTCAACTATTTTTCCAAAAAGAACGTGTTGATATTTAGATAAGGAAATTTAAGATTGACCCATTTGTGGGACTAGAAAACAAAGGGGGCATTTGGGAAATTTGGCTAAAGGAAAAAGGACCTTTAAAGGTGTATATATCCAAGTGCTTGAGCATCAATTTAAGAATTGGTCTAAACATTAGATTTTGATAGGTCTAGCAAGAGCTATCCAAGGGCAATCAAAGCAAGGCAAGTGAAGAACGCAAGGCTTGGGAAGCAAGACTTCTTGGGCATCAGAGATATCAACAAAGCTGACTCGAGGTTGGAAGAATACTCAACCCCCTTAGTCAATTATTAGCTTAGGCTAAATGTTTAGCATTGTGGATTAAATTAGGACAACAATAGGGACGCATCAAGTCCAAGAGACTTAATTTTTCAAGTCCAAGACAAAGATAAAAGTGTGCTATACGAAAACCTAAAGGAAAGAACTTAAGTCTAACGGAAGAAGAACTCAAAAGTACAATGAAAAGTCGACTCCTGATGCATACATTGAGACAAGACAAAAATCTAAATGAATTCAAAACGAAACAAGCAATTAAGAACAAAGAAACATTGATGATCAGAGTTTGTATTGAGTGTTTAAAGAAGTAAAATCATGAACCTTGGATGGGGCAAGCATATAGGTAAGTTAGACCGACAAAGCCTTAGATCATTAGAAGCAAGTGTAGGAACTACTGCACGCTCGTGGGCACAACAGTTGAATAGTTATCCTTATGAGTTCGGCTCAGATACCAGTGAATCGAAAATGGCTTTTAACACAGAATGACAAGGAGGGTTAAATGTAGCATATTTGGAAAGACCCAAAGGACCCTATAGAACCCAATTAGAATATGTCCGAACCAACCACCTAGGTGCTTGCATCTATGAGGATGGTTTGCGAAGATCAGTGGTGCAATTGCACAATCCTGACCAACCCATTGGGTTGGAATGTCTAGTGGTAAAATTTGAGAGAGACGCATATATAGACAAAGAAGGAACAATGTACATCATAAGTACTCAAACTAATCAAACCAATGAGTTCAGTATAGTAAGCCTTGATAAGGAAGCGATATCATAAGGAAAAGAACCACTAGGAGAAGAACCCAGGACACCTAGAGGGAAATGTCTACTAACAAGAGTATTAAACCCACAATGGATCCCTTAGGACAATAGAAGCATAGAATTGTTTCTGAATAAGGACATAGATGAAGCATTTTGGAGGTACTGAATGGAACAACCTAGTGAGGTAGACTCCATCATGATTTATGAATTCAAGGACCCAGATACAACTGGAAAGGTTGTATACCTGGATGATACTTCAAAACAAGTATTTGTAGTGCAAGACCATGCAAGACTTGTCTACACATGGAGAGGCGAGTTAGTATTCCCTCCATCACGAACAAATGTAAATGCAAGCCATCAGGTTGTTGGAACATCATCAGCCCATGGTAATCAAAGAGAGAAGAACAAAGAGAAACCAGAAGTAAGTTTCACTCACCCTATAGGGAGGGATAGAACCACCATGGACACCGATAGATTGGAAAGACAAAGGGAACCAAGAATACTAGTGGTAGAGATGATTTTCCTCTACCTAGACCACATGAACACCCGAGGGTACTAAGACCCACTCAATTAGTAAAGTCAATGAAAAACTACTTTGATGGGATAGGAGACCCCTATGACCATGTTGCAGAATTTAAGCAAGTGCTACGCGTAGAGCAAGTAGAAGACATGTTCACGCAATATAGTGTGTTTGGAATAATGTTAAAGAACACAGCATTAACTTGGTTCCAACCATTGCAACAAAGGAAATTTGGGTATATTCATCACTTTTTAGAGTCATTCATCATGGATTTCTCTCCTAGAAACTAGGAGTTTCTAGTAAACAGATGCCTAGGTTAACAATAAACAAGCGTTGTTACACCTGTGGTGGTGATCATATGGCAAATGTGTGCCCCAATGTGGCACAACCTCAAGACAACCCTAGTGGCCAATACTGTATGATTGAGAGATGATATACAAATCACGGCCCATGATTGCCCATACAACAAACAAGTAGTACGAGAGAACTACCCACAAGCATACCCCCGAGCGGGTAGGTATCAAGGTCAATATAGTGCTCAACCTCATTACTATAGGCCTCATCAGAATTATCCTTATCAGGCTCAACAGAGACCTCAACCTGTTTTAGCTCAGCAGCCACCCCCACCAGCGAATGTCATCCTAGTCAAATATGCTACTGTAGAAGAAAACCTCAATAGGGCTTTAGTGCCTTATTCACCCTTGATCACAGATAGTGATTGGAATTCTAACAATTTTGACTCAACCCATGTAGATAGTCCACCCGCATATTACATGGAGTCACCAGAACATGTGAAAACATATCAATACGATAGTCCACCATTGGAATCCAGTTAGGGGCCCGACTATGCTAATGTCATGTATACGAACCCTAATCCACGACCCCAATTAAGACAGCAAAGACCACAGGGCCCTAGAGGACCATGCTTGAGGTGTCAAGAAGATCATTTCATTAAGGATTGTCCACATCGTCCGATAGCAGGATAGTCACAATACTATAACATACAAGGTTTTTGTGTCGAGTGTGGTAAAGAGCATGCCATTAGAGATTGTCCTAAGAACCCTGCTAATGCCTCAAAAGTGACACCCATTAATGTGATAGGTATTGTACATAGTGCAGATGGATCCAACCCTACATACATGCATATCCAAGCTATAACAAGAGCCCAGGGGCTCTTATGGAATCAATAGCTTAATCGTGAAAAAATAGCTGGAACTAGTGAAGTTGGAGAGTCTAGTAATAAAAGAAGAAATCTTGGAAAGATTCCAAAGAAAGAATTAAGAGGAAGTGGAGTAAAAAAATAACTGAATTGGAAGGAAGTCTCAAGGAATCTAGAGCTAAAATCCTAGAATTAACTTCACAAGAATCTAATCGGGAGAATCTAGCTCAAAGATCAAGATCAGTTTTATCTGAACCCATGTTTGAAAACTTAGACATGATGTTTCATGCATATCATACAAGATTAAAAGAAGGACCTCAAGTAGCTGAAATGAGTAAGAACTATCCGAGAGCAGATTTAAAAATTGAGAGGACTAGACTTTTGCATGAAGATGGTAGAATTAGCACAAACTATGTTCGAAGCCTCTTGTTATCTTAATTGGAACAACATGGCAAAACCTGAATTACACTTTCAAGCACTACTGGAGAGGTTAGAATACTTGATCAGTAGTAACAAGAAAAAGAATTTGCAAAGGAACCCTATTGTCTCTCAGACACAGGAAAGAAGTGCACCATCCTTGTTTCGAACTAGAAGAAATCCTGAAAGATGCAAAACAAAAATAGAAGATATTGCCTCTCAAAATCCATCACATGCCGACACTCCAACCACACCACCTCATCCCACCCCACCAACCATTGTAAATAGACCACAGTCAGGGTCTGTTCTTGTAGATCCAACCCCAAAAGACTTGGACATGATGTTCAAGGCATACCAGGCTCAACTTCAAGAAGGGCCAACATGTGCAAACCTAGACAAGAGCTACCCTGTTGGAGAAACAATCACTAATTGGACATATATTTGAAGGTCAAATCTTAGGAAGAAAACCACATGCCTATGTGAAGGGACAAGCTCACAAGTGTATTATATTTGTAAAGTTAGTTCACTTTAGTTCTAGAAGTTTTTTAAAAGTCACGAGATTGAGAAAAACTATATAAGTTAGTTTGTATCAACTATCGTGAATAGGAAGACAATGAGAGAGTGAGTTAGAACTCATTTTGTATGATTGAGTATAGTCGGGCTTCTTTGAGTGAGAAAGCACCTGTAAAATTTTGAGTTTTTTCATAGCTATGAGAAGAACTAAGTAAAGTTTTATGTATAAGACTCTCTCCATCATCTCCATGTTTTTCTACTGTGTGATGAGTTCAAAAGTTCAAGTTTTCCAAGCAACTTGATGCTTGGCATTGAGTTTGTGTTGACAAGTCCTTGTTTTATTCTCTGAGTGTTATGTACTGCTAGAACTTCTTGAAAACATGAGGTTTTTGGAGCAACTCGATGCCTGGCATCGAGTTTCAGCATAAAGTCAATGCCTGGTATCGACTTCCCACATAAAAGTGGTCTTCTTTATACTTGTGGTTTATGCGTCTATTTCAGGAACAAAAAGTGGCTGAAAAAAGCACAAAGTCAATGGCTGGCATCAACTTTTGGTTGCAATTCAATGCTAGGCATCGAATTTTCATTTTTAGACACTTAGATTTACTAAAACAGGCAAAATTTCCACTTTTGGAAGTCACACAAGGTCATCTTGTGAAGGCTATATCTTGAGTTCTAGATATTGGTTTCTTGCACATGATAGCTTCTTGGAAAGCTCCAGTTATCTACTTTTATCCGTCCAAAGATCTTGGAGAAATAATTTTTTTGCTAAGAGAAATTAGCAAAATACTGAAGGTATGTCATTTCAATGACTAGAAAGTTCTGAAGAAGTAAAGTTCTTGGTTTTGGCTATCATTCCTCAAAGTTTGGAGTGGCAATGAGTTAATGGTGAGCATAGAGGTTGTCTAGTGTCACATTAATTCATTTCTTGTGATTTTTCATACATCAACAAGTGGTATCAGAGCAGAAAGGTCCTAAAGGGCAAAAGGCGGCAAAGGTACGAGAAGTTTTGAAAAGTTTTTCATTAAAGGTTGAAAGGTGAAGCATTTGAAGACACAAGCCATCAAAAGGTTACTTCAAAAGTATCCTCATACACAAAGAACTCCAAAAGGTATTATTCTTTATCCTTTAAGCTCAAAGGTTACAGCAGAAGGAAAGGAGTATGGCAGATCATGTCTCCATTGACAAACTGGACAGAGATAATTACCCCGCATGGGTAATGAGAATGGAAGTCTTACTTATGAGTAAGGATCTCATGGTATATGTAACAGGTGAGGAAGAGAAGCCATTATTTGAAGATGAAAGCTGACCAAAGAAAGAAGAACTTGATGCTTTAAAGCATTGGCAGAAGAAGGATGCAAGTGCAAAAGCTTACATCTACAATACAATCTCAGATCATTTGCTACCACACATCAGAGGATTGGAATCATCTGAAGATATATGGAATGCATTAGAATATCATTTCCAAAGTACTACCAAAGCAAGGAAAGCAAGTCTATGGTCAGAGTTTACAACATTCAAGAAGAAGCCAAGTTAAAGTATTAGTGATTATGTCACTAAGATGAAGGATCTAGCAGATAGTCTTGGATTGATAGATGAAGATATTGAGGATCACAAGTTGATTGCTCAATTACTTACAAGTTTGAGAGGGGATGAAAGGTGGAAACCTTTTGTCTTATCAACAGAACTTTCAATAAATCATTATGTTCCATATTTGAACCAGTTGCTTGGTTTGATTCTCACATTTGAGCAAGACTTGAAGGGAGATGGAGATAAAGGACAAAGTTCTGCAATGTACATGAAGAACAAGAAGAAAGGAGATAAAGGTAAAGCAAAGGATGAAGAGGAGTCAAGTTCTCAAGTTTATTATGCAAGAGCTAAAGGCACTAGCAGAGGAAGAGCAAGAGGCTTTGGAAGAGGAAGAGGTAATCATAATAACAATAAGAAGGCTTGCTGGATTTGTGGATTGAGTAATCATTTGGCTCATGACTGTTGGCATAATCAACAAGGATCAAATCAAAATCAGAATAACAATAGAAGAGGCAAAGGTGGAAGATATCAAAGTAATTTTCAAAGAGGTAGACAAAGTCAAAGAGGAGGCTATGGTAGAGGTGGAGGAAGAAGTTGGGGACAGAATCAATCATACAACACCACCGACTACAATTATGCAAATGACACACAGAATGAAAGTCATACATCATTGATGATGAATTCAATCAGCACATCAGATAAAGAAGATCTAAAGGTATTTTACATTGACTCTAGATGTTCTAATCATTTGTCAAGAAACATAGAATTGATGTCAAAATTGGAAAAAGGCATTTCTAGTCATAGTGTTTAAATAGGTGATAATACAAGACATAGTGTACATTCAATTGGAAAAGTGAAATGCAAGAGTGGAGCAGATTTGCTAACCAATGTTTTGTATGTTCCCACAATACCTAAAAACTTGATTAGTGTGGGACAGATAGTTGAAAAAGGTTTTCAAGTCAAGTTTACAAATGAAGGAGTATTTGTTGAAGATCCAGAGAATGGATATAATCAGATTGTTTGTGGTAAGAAAGAAGGTAGACTCTTTACTTTAAGAGTACAAGGGAACATTGGTCAAGCTTTGCTCACACATGGTGAAGGAGTGATTACAGAACTTGATCTCTGGCATAAGAGATTAGGTCATTTCAATGAAAGAGGAATTAAAGCTATGGTTGAAAATGAGTCTGTACTAGGATTACCAAATGTGTAGAGTCAACATATGGTTTATAAATGTGAAGCATGTCAAATGGGTAAAGCACACAGGTTACCATTTCAGAAGAAAGGATTCAAACATGATGGAGTACTTGAGCTCATTCATACAGATGTATGGAGACCAACAAAAGAAGGATATATCAGTGGCTCAAGGTGTTATTTTCTTTTCATTGATGATGCTACAAGATGGATAACATTATATGTTTTGAAGGAGATATCAGAAGTGTTTGAAGCTTTCAAGAATTTTCATGCATATGCAGAGAGAGTCACAGGTCAAAAGCTTAAAGGACTGAGGTCTGATGGAGGGGGAGAATACTTCTCCCAAGAGTTCAATGATTATCTTTGGAATTCAGGTATTAAGAGAGAAATAACTTGCAGGTATTCACATCAACAAAATGGTGTAGCAGAAAGAAGGAACAAGACTTTGGTTTAGTTTGCTAGAGCTATGCTGAAGGAGAAGAATTGTCCAAATTATCTTTGGGCTGAGGCTATAAATACAACTACATATCTTGTGAATAGATTACCATGTGCATCTCTAAATGGAATGACTCCATATGAAGCTTGGTGGGGTAAGAAACCAACACTAGATCATTGTAAAGTGTTTGGATCAATTGCATATGATTATGTGCCATCACAACTTAGACATAAACTTGAACCAAAGGCAGAAAAATATGTGTTTATTGGTTATGATGAAAAGCAGATGGGTTACAGGTTGTGGAGTCCTCTAATCAAACAATTTTGTTTCTAGAGATGTTACATTTGATGAACAGAAAAGTTGGTATGCAGATCAAAGTCATACAACTAAAGAATTTGAAGAAGAGGTAAGAAGATGTGAGAAAGGAAAATCAATTGTGCAAGTAAATAGAGATGAAGACTATATGCAAGCAAGTACATCCAGAAGTGGATTAACAAGAAGGAATGAAGAAGCTCCTATATTTGATGAAGAGTTGTATCCAGACACTTATGAAGAATGTGAACCAAGAAGCTCAAGCAAGACTAGAAGACAACCAGAAAGGTATTCTTATGATACTTCTTACATAACTCAGAAGAATTATGTTTGCATGGTCAAAGATGATGAAGAACCTCACAACTATGATGAAGCAAAAGGTAAGAAACAATGGGAAGAAGCAACAAAGGAAGAATTTAATGCACTAGAGGAGAACAAGACATGGGAACTTGTTCCTAAACCAAATGGTAAGAAAGTAATTAGAAATAAATGGGTTTATAAAGTGAAGAAGCTTGCAGATGGAAGTATAGCCAGATACAAAGCTAGAATGGTGGTGAAAGGCTATGCCCAAACCTATGGCATAGATTATGATGAGACATTGAGTCCTGTAGATAAGATGTCAACTATAAGGACAATCATTGCTATTGCAGATTCAAAAGGATGGACCCTAAGTTAATTGGATATAAAGAATGCATTCTTGAATGGATACATATCAGATGAGGTATACATGGAACAACCTCAAGGGTTTATAGATTCCAGGTATCCAAATTTTGTTTGCAGGTTGAGAAGAGCACTCTATGGATTGAAACAAGCTCCAAGAGCATGGAACTATAGACTGGTGAAGTAGCTTAATGATCTTGGATATTAAAGTTCAAAAGCAGATCCAAGCCTACTCATCAAAAGAGCAGAGGAAGGTACAATCTACATTTGTATTTATGTAGATGACATTATAATCACAGGTACTTCAGATGAAGGCATCAAGGAGGCAAAGAGATTACTTGAAAAAGAATTCAAGATTAGTGATCTATGAAAGTTATCATACTTTCTTGGAATGGAAGTCACTTATACAGATCATGGCATATATGTATCACAAGAAAGGTATCTTCTGAATCTATCGAAGAAGTTTGATATGGAAAATTGCAGAGAAGCTTCAACTCCACTTGAAGTTAATCATAAGCTCAGTAAATATGATGGTGCAGAATACAAAGATATGAGGAAGTATCAATCTGTTGTGGGTAGTTTGATTTATGCGACACTAACAAGACCTGATCTTAGTTATGCAGTGGGAGTGTTGTCATAATTCATGCATTGTCCAAAGGACCCACATTGGATTGTAGGTCAAAGAGTTCTCAGATATATCAAAGGAACTATAAAGGAAGGATTATATTATCCTTTTACATTAGATTTGAAGTTGAGAGCCTATAGTGACTCAGACTGGGCAGGTAACCAGGATGACAAAAGATCAACTCATGGCTACATGATATACATTGGTGAT
This sequence comes from Ceratopteris richardii, assembly GCA_020310875.1. NCBI lineage: Eukaryota > Viridiplantae > Streptophyta > Polypodiopsida > Polypodiales > Pteridaceae > Ceratopteris > Ceratopteris richardii. Next base: position 31,815,450 of record CM035434.1, on the reverse strand, counting down.
AAGCTTGTAAGTTGGTGTTCAAAGAAACAACATACAGTAGCATTATCATCAATTGAAGCTGAGTACAAAGGACTTGTGGAAGCAGCTAAGGAGGTCATATGGATGCAAACATTATTCAAAAGCTTGGGCATTGATCAAGGTATACCTACAATACATGGAGATAATATGAGTTCACTTTATCTTGCAGCAAATCTAGTATTTCATGCAAGAACAAAACATATAGAGATACATTATCATTTCTTGAGAGAAAAGGTAATGGAGAAATAAATTGAAGTGTACATTTCTACAAAAGATCAGATAGCAGACATAATGACAAAGAGCTTGGATGGTGTGAAGACCAGAAGATTCAAAAGCATGGCAAGAGTTAAAGAAAAGAAGATGATATGAAGAAAGAGAGAATGTCAAATAGTGATTGAAGGGGAGCTGTTGGAGAAACAATCACTAATTGGACATATATTTGAAGGTCAAATCTTAGGAAGAAAACCACATGCCTATGTGAAGGGACAAATTCAAAAGTGTATTATATTTGTAAAGTTAGTTCACTTTAGTTCTAGAAGTTTTTTAACAGTCACGAGATTGAGAAAAACTATATAAGTTAGTTTGTATCAACTGACATGAATAGAAAGACAATGAGAGAGTGAGTTAGAACTCATTTTGTATGACTGAGTATAGTCGGGCTTCTCTGAGTGAGAAAGCACCTGTAAACTTCTGAGTTTTTTCATAGCTATGAGAAGAACTAAGTAAAGTTTTGTGTATAAGACTCTCTCCATCATCTCCATGTTTGTCTATTGTGTGATGAGTTCAAAAGTTCAAGTTTTCCAAACAACTCGATGCCTAGCATCGAGTTTGTGTTTATAAGTCCTTGTTTTATTCTCCGAGTGTTATGTACTGCTAGAACTTCTTGAAAAGATGAGGTTTCTGGAGCAACTCGATGCCTGGCATCGAGTTTCAGCATAAAGTCGATGTCTGGCATCGACTTCCCACATAAAAGTGTTCTTCTTCATACTTGTGGTTTATGTGCCTATTTTAGGAACAAAAAGTGGTTGAAAAAAGCACAATGTCGATGCTTGGCATCAACTTTTGGTTGCAAGTCAATGCTAGGCATCGAATTTTCATTTTTAGACACTTGGATTTACTAAAACATGCGAAATTTCCACTTTTGGAAGTCATACAAGGTCATCTTGTGAAGGCTATATCTTGAGTTCTAGAGATTTGTTTCTTGCATATCATAGCTTGTTGGAAAGCTCCACTTTTCTACTTTCATCCACCAAAAGATCTTGGAGAAATAATATTTGTGCTAAGATAAATTAGCAAAATACTGAAGGTATGTCATTTCAGTGACTGGAAAGTTCTCAAGAAGTAAAGTTCTTAGTTTTGGCTATCATTTCTCAAAGTTTGGAGTGGCAATGAGTTAATGGTGACCATAGAGGTTGTCTAGTGTCACATTAATTCATTTCTTGTGATGTTCATACATCAACATACCCTAGATTAGATTTAGAGATTGAATAGACAAAACTATGCATAAAAGTGGTGGAACTAGCTCAAGCTATGTTTGAGGCCAATCAATTGTTCAATCAGACAAATTCTATTACACCAAGTTTGCACTTCCAGGGCTTACTTGATAGATTAGCGCAGTTGGTAAATAAACCACAATTTTCCTTACCTCCATAGGCTCAACCAATTGTTGAAAGAGAAAGCTCACCACCGAAGAAAGTCAATGTTCCTGACTCCATAGATGATGGAGAAGCTCTTTCAATTCAACAAAACTCTCAAAAGTTCTTGCGGGAAATATAAGAAGAGAAATGGGCCAAGGAGAAGGATAATCCCCCTCCTATTCTTGAGATTGATGACCTTAATGATCAATTTTTGTAAGACATTCCATCTATTTATGGAGACCAAGTAGAGCAGAAAGTACCAGAGATACCTCTAGACAAAATAGGGGACATGAGTGAAGGTGAAGAAGGTAATACTTATCTCCCGATCACTTACCAAGGTTACACAACCAAAGCAATTGTAGATTCAGGCACTGGTGATGCTATTGCGACCACCTCCTTCTGGAAGCAATGGGGTAAACCCGCATTAGGACCAACTAGAATGAAGCTTTTGATGGCTGATGGCCATGTTGAAAGACCTCTAGGATTGCTAGAAGGGATAACTCTGACCACGTGGTTTAGAGTTTGAGCACACCTTTGCTATATGTGACTTTGGTAAAACTAATGCCTATGAAATGATCCTAGGAAGACCCTTCCTATGAAAACTCCAAATTTTATGAGATTGGGGAGCCAATTCCTTATACTTGCAGCACTTGGGGGTAATAACCAGGGTCAATTTGAAGGATTACACCTTTAGAGATGTACCACCCCTAGAGTGGAATGCTATCCACAAGGTGCAAGAAGATTCAATCTCTATGCATTCTGAAAGTTCATATGATACATCTTGGATGTGTGAAGATACTCATTTGTGGATGTGCAAGGTGTCAGAGAAAAAGGAAAAATGCCTAAAAGTGAGAGAACGAGGAACTTCTCAAGGAGAAAGTCCAGTTAAAGACCTAGCCTATACACAGATGATCTTTCCAGATGAGGAATTAGAGCCTCATGGCTGGGCAAAAATCTTAGCCACCATGGACATTTTTGTCAATGAAGAACAGTGGAAACCTCATTGTGATGAGGAGGGCTATGATATTTCACTATTCATGTGTTAGACTTGCTAGAAAAATGTGACCCTAGTGATGTCATAGAAGAAGAAGAGAATGATGATGATCTAGAGTCCATTGTGATGGTAGTTGCTTTAATTCAGAGGAGCACTATTTAGAAGACATAGGATTATGTACCCAAAAAGAAGAAGAACCTCTCACAAGCATCAAAACTATAAACTCAAAGGATGGAAGTGGGGGTGGTCAAAAGAAGAAGAAAAGAAAAGTACTGAAACAAGAAGAGGAGGAATCATTGTTTGAAGTACCTGAGAGTTTCAAGAAATATGAAGTTGATGACCGGAAAATTTTGGTACGAATGCCTAAGAGAGAGGCCATTACAGGAGAAGCATATGACAACAAAGAAAAGACCAAAAAAATTGTTGTAACTATTGAAGGGAATGAAGAGCGATGTACATACATAGGAGAAGACCTAAGTGCCGAAGAGGAAATAGAGCTTGTAGCCTTATTAAGGGAATATAGGGACATGTTTGCGTGGACCTATAAAGACTTGAAGGGGGTAGATCAGAAAATATGCTCTCATACGATCCCCATGATAGCTGATGCAAAGCCCACCAAATAGAAGCCCTACACATATAATGAAACTTATGCATCCAAAATAAAAGAAGAAATTGACAGACTCATTGAAGCTAGATTTATCTATGAAATCAAGCATACGGAATGGGTGTCCCCCATTGTTGTGGTGCCCAAGAAGAATGGAAAGTTGTGTGTATGTATTAACCTTTAAAAAGTTAACGCTACCATGATAAAGATAGTTATCCGCTTCCAATCACTGAACATTTATTGGAGCATGTTGCAAGCAAGGAAGTGTAAAGCTTCCTTGATGGATTTTTAGGCTACAACCAAGTAGCCATTGCCCTAGAATGTCAACACAAAACAGCCTTTGCCAAGGAGTGGGGAATCTTTGCATTTCGTGTGATGCCATTTTGGATCACCAATGCACCTGCAACATTCCAAAGGCTCATGTGTCATTTCTTCAAAGAATTCTTGTGAGAGAGCTTAGAAGTATATGTGCATGATTTATGTGCTCATTCCCGAGAAAGAAGATATCACATCCCTGAGCTCAGATAGATCTTCAACAAGTGTAGAGAATATCGAGTTTGTCTGGACCCAGAGAAGTGTGAGTTCATGGTACGACAAGATAAAATCTTAGGTAATATTGTTTCTAAGAACGAAATATCTACAGATGAGGAAAAATTTAGAGCCATAGCGGAATTGCCAAGGCCAAGGAATGTTAAAGAGTACAATCCTTTATGGGCCATTGTGGATATTACCGTAGGTTTATCCACATGTATGCAATCATAGCTAAACCTCTTTATGCCTTGCTAACAAACTTTGAGTGGAATGATGAATGTGAAAGTTAATGCTGCACATACATTTTGCATCTCTGCAACCTTGAAATTTGGTAGTCCATGGACAATCTCCTTTGATTGCATCAATTTCAGCCTTTGCAAGTTTGCATGTCCAATCAGTTCGTGCCACATCTCTATATCTGCAATAACTCTTGCACCTTTTGCAAACATGGCTGCATTCATGTCAGGAATTTTCACATTTAAGGTGAACATCCTACCCACTTTGTTTCCTTTGGCAATCAATCGTCCACCTTGTTTGTACTCTTCTACATATAACCCATCATCATTGAACCTTACTTGTACTCCTTGGTCAACCATTTGTCCAACAGAAACTAGCTTCTTTGTTATATTTGGAACATGCAGCACATCAGCAAGATGTTTTACCTTTCCATCCTCCATAGATAGTGCTATGTTTCTTGTATGCTTGATAGGGTGTGATGTGTCACCACTTGTTTCAACATATCCAAGAACTGGCAATTTTTGCAAGCTACTAAACCATTCTGCATGACTGGTCATGTGATTTGAAGCACCTGAATCAACATACCAGACATTACCATTTGATTTTGAAACATCAGCACACATTGTACTCATCATGTGATGTTGGACCATGAATCGCTTCTCAAAATCATCTACACTTGTGGATGCATAGTTGTTTTGTTGCCTTCTATTATTTTGATTCTTCAACCTACAATCACATTCAAAGTGTCTAGGTTTACCACAATTCTAGCATCCTTTACTGTCATTACCTGAATCATTTCTTTGGAAATTTTTGCGGCCTCTTTGGCTCCCCCTGCCTCGAAATTGTCTGCTACCTCTTGCATGATTTTGATGTTGACTTTGGTCTTGGTTACTATTTCCTCTTCCACTTCCAAAGCATCTACCTCTGCCTCTTCCTCTGTAAGAGCATAATACCTACTCGGAACTAGGTTTTCCTTGGGAGGTTGAGTCCTCACAAAGATTCTTTTCTTCAGTAATCAACATGGACACCAGATCAGCAAAATTTGGAATATTTTCCCTAGTCTATAGAAGTTCTAAACTGCTTATATGCAGCTCCTAGACCACGAAGGCACACTTCCACTTTATCATCATCATCATCATCTACATTCACGCTAATAGATGCAAGTGACTCACATATGCTTTTGATTTTCAGGATGTAGTCACTTACCAACATGCTCTTTTTTTCCAAAGTATGCAGCTCGTTCTTGAGTTGCAATCTCCATGCCTTTGTATTGGTCTCATACAAAGTGACCAAACTATTCCAAGCCTCTTTTAGAGTCTTGGCATCTTGTATGTGTCCAATCATGCTATCCTGTATTCTAACACATAGCCAATACATTACCTTTCATGCTCCTTGACCCCATTCCTCATATGCTCTTAACTAGTGTGCAGTCCGATTCCTTTCTGGTAACTACAGAGCATTTTCATTCTCTCCTTCAATGTACTTCCAATAGCCTTTTCCGATCAGGAAATTTGTCATTCTGAATCTCCAAGCATGGAATGTTGTCGTTATCCAGATTATTGCTCATAAGCTAACTCATTCCATTTGTGTTTGCCATTTCTATAGCAATTCACAACAGTGCGAAACACTACAAGCAACACTTCTGCTTGAACACTATCCCACTATGAAGTGAGAGTTCAATGTCAAAAAAACATAGTTTTCGTGTATCAACAATACACAGAATCACTTGAAATTCTAGATCAGGAATATATGAGTGTTGCCAAACAAAACACAAGTTACAATTTTGAAAACTGATGTGGTTTTTCTATGGGCACCACCTTGTAGGCTGGAAATGGATATTGAGATGGCTTCGAAACTCTCATTCAACATAAATGAGTGACCCTAAAGGGATAAGTCTCAAAAATATTTTGAGGTCTTCTACCTTCATGCCAACTTTCTTAGCAATCAAAGGTCGTTTTTGAATCGCGCATTCTCCATGCCTTCTCACGTACTCTTCACCATTGGCCTTCTCCACGAGCTCTCCATAGCCACAGTGGCTCTAATACCATGTCATAAGGAAGGAGATAAGGAAAAGAGCTCTCACACACACACTTTCACAATCGAAGAGCAGCACACACTCAGATTGAGGCAAGGAAGAATAATCTTCTTCTTCTATTACATAAAAGGAATGTACAAGAATGACCTAAAAACAAGAATACAATAAGTGCAATATATAAAGATGGGTACATAAGAAAAATCTAATGTCCATGAATGAGTGAGCTGGCAAGAAAACAAATGTGCCATCACTCTCGGTAGATAAATCTAGTACAACTCAATGAAGTATTCATGACATGTATCGGCGTGACCACTATACATGTTAGAGAAATGGAAAACTGATACATGTCATCCTAGATCATCACATGTTGAGCTTAACATCTCAACATCAAAGTCATAAGTTTTGAATAGCTTGAGAAGTATCACTATTTTAGCCTACTAGCAGACTAAAATATCATTAGATTATTTGAGTGATTACATGATGGATTCATCATCAAACACTAGTCTTGATTACATGGTTTTGAAAAGTTTGAAGATGTTATCAAACAAATAAAGCATCTACAAGATCAACTGGTTGCACTTGGTGTTGTTATAACACTGAAAGTGCTAGCTTGAAGATGTGTGTATTCTTCCAAAAAACTATAATGGATTAGAAACAACCCTTAACACTTAGGTAAGACCAACTCCCCTTACATTTGAAGGGTTTTGTGCTATGCTCTTAGAAGAGGAGATGTGGTTGAAGAATCGGCAAGCTAAAGTGATGCTACATTCTCAGCCAATGCAATAGGAAAAGCCTCTTTTGATGGATCAAAGAAGAAGCCAAAGAAGAAAAAATTCACAAGAAGTTGCTTCTATTGTGAAAAGAAAGGCCATGCCATTAAGGATTGTAGAAAGAAGCAAGCTGATGAATCAAATGGAAATATGAAATCGTCTTGGAAAAACGAAGAGTTTACAAACACCATAAAGCGGGAACTATGGGTAGCTATTGATGAGGTATGCTCATCCACTCAAGCTTGTGTTGATGAACCATGGATTTTAGATAGTGGAGCTTCTTGCCATATGACCAACAAAAAGGATTGGCATAATTCCCTAGTGGCTCTACTTGGAATCCATCAACGTAGTGGTGGGAAATGACTGAAGTGTCCAGTTGAAGGAATTAGAATCATCTCTTTTATCACTTCTCTACGTGTTGAGAAGAAGTTATTTGATGTTCTATGTGTACCTACACTTAAAAAAAATTTGTTGTTAGTTTTTACAATAACAGATTGTGGACGAGAAGTTCAATTCAATAAGAATGGTGGAGAAATCATGGGTTCATCAGGTGTAGTAATGCAAGAGAACAAGGATTACGACCACCACATGCTTGAGAGATGACTCTCCTCCCAACCAAATGCCTCTATATATAGCTCTCTCCAGGGGACTACCTTCTTGGGCAGGTGAATGCTAATCATCCAAGTGTCAACCATGTAACTACATGTGCGCCAAGTATCCAGTGGATGCTTCTAGAAGGTTCTAGAGCTCTTTGGGCAAAATACTATTCCCATGTACCTCATGGGGATTGAACCCAAGACCTCCTCCTTCACATCTTTGAGACTTAACCACTAAGCTAAGTGGGTCACTTGTTCACAAGAGCACAAGACCTCCTAGTAAGTCTAAAACTTGAGATCTTTGGTCATACACACGGATGACCAAACGGTGTCCGATTTCAGATCTGTCTGAACCGGCCAGACCCTTCGATCATAGACTTACTTTATTACATTCTTCCCCCCTTGGAAAAGATTTTCATCCTTGAAAATAGAGCTATATACATACTGTAGGCAACCCCCGAGCCTCATGTTCTAAAACTGGAAGAACATGGTCATGTTCTAGAACTGGAAGAACATGTCTCATCTCTGTGGTGGCATCCCTGCCCAAATGATTCAAAACACTATCCAGGTTTGCACTTTGATGAACGGGACAAAGTACAAACTATTGAAGAATAATAAGGGTGGATCTAATGACATCCCTGGCTAATTCACAGTTTTTGGATGTGCGATCTAGGCACAAACATGTGAACTAGGTGGATTCAAATTACTAGTCCATTTCTAGGCATAACTGGTGCATGGGCTTAGTAATGAAGGTGGGATTCTTATCCCTCGCAAGACTTTGAGAATTCTTGATTCACTTGAATTTCTTTTGGGGAACTTGAAGTTTGGTTGTCCCATACATCTAACTTTAGATGTCTGTACAATGGTTTACTTTTATCTAACAGTTACTTGATTTTTTCACCCGACTAGAGGACTACTTTGTCCCAATGAGTTTTAAAAATCCTATGTAAACTGTAGGAGAAAGTTTACCATTTCGGTGGAATCAACCATACTAACTTCACCAATTCAAATTCAAAATGAAAATTGTCCAACTTAGGACACTTTTCTCAAAGACTTTTAACTGAAAGTTCTTGGGAATTGTCAATCTGATGAGCAATTCCTAACTTCCCTATTCTAGAGTATACTGGACTCCAGGAAATCATTTATGCTATAACTTGAAGCAAACTCAAATGAATAAGTCCACTTAGACTTATCACCTTTTGAAGATTGAAAAGGTTCTTGTACATAACATCTATCTAGGATGTTCAAGTTAGTTATTTTATTCTAACTGGCTAACCCTGGTCTTTTGCAAAAGAAATCAGATACCATATCTGAGTCAATTCCAAAAGATTTGGAAAGCGGAAAGAAATAACTAAGACTCTGTACAACCAATTCAAACTTCGAACATATGTAAACTTGCTATGAGTCAAAGACTAGATGACTCAGGACTTTAACTTTCCAAAGATCTATTTCAACAGGATATTGAAGCATTGTCTTTATCTTTAAGAGAAATAAGCTGGATTCTCAAAAAGATACAAAGAAAACCAAAAACATCATCCAACCACAGGATACTAGTGTGGCAATTACCATCAGTGTGTCGACCCACTGAGGTTCTGTTGATGAGTTTGGTATTCAAATAATGCTTCACTTGAGACTAAGTTCAGGTCACATTCAATCTTTTTGACTCCTAATTGTGAATGCAATTCTTGTGCATTTCTTTGAGTCAGAAGAGTGAATTTATCAAGTTACACTAGAAACTTGATGCTTGACTTAGTCAGTTAAATCTTTAGTTGAAAAGATCAACTCAAAATCAAAGTCCAACTTCTTTCAGAAATTTACCAAATATTTCTGATCAATAACACTTAGGCTTGAAGTGTTCTAAGAAGATCTTGGAAGTTACTTACTTCATATCTTCAGTTTCCTTGATCTTGAAGTATCTTGAGATTCTTCTTGAATTTAAACTCCCTTCTTTGAAGTTTTAATTCCCTTGAAGATCAAACCTAACTTCAAGATCCAAACAAAGACTCAAAGATAATCATCATCTCACGGTCCGATGTCCCATACCATCTTTCCTACATCAATCTGAGTATAAAATCTGGTGTCCCATACCACCCTCTTTTATACTCACATTGACGTGTGAGTGAATTTTATCCTAAAGTCTACAACATCTCTAGATAGAGAACCTTCTAGCTTTAATTCTTGACAAGAATTGCAATTTTAGGTACTATCTCTATCTTGATATTCTAGGTTTTAATCCTCTGACATGATCGTTTCACGATCTTGTGCTTATCCTTGGGAACTTGAAAAACCTTTAATAGAATATCTCCAATCCTTTTTACTAGGGTTTTCAAATGAAAACCAATCAGAATTCCAAGTTCTTGAATTTCTCAAATTCAAGTTCAATTGGTTATTCTTGACCAATTTTGTAGCGACAAGAGCTTTTGACTTCTTGTCTTTAGATTCCTTTGTTTACTGTTGCTTTAGGTACCTACCCCGGGGACTTTATTTAGGAATCTCTTTACTGCTTAAGTCTTAAGCATCCGCTCATGCTTTCTGGATTTGTACCAAAATCCCTTTAAGGATAGGTAAACACTTATGTTTTACCTTCCACAGACTTAATTACCATTTTCACGGTTGCAGACTACATTCTTGGAATTTCTTTACTCTGTTCAGACTTGGAACAACTTACTCTTTTTCACAGTTTTCCATCGAATAAATGGAACCTGAGTGAATAATTCCCAAAAGGAATTTCATTGCCAATACTTGGGCAATCTACAAAGTAGTTCTAATCGCACATTACTTGGACAATCATGGCCAAGATTGATCAAGTCTGGTTGATCTTGCGATAAAAATAAAGACTTATAGTCTTTATCTTTAAGATCTCTTTAAACTATCTTTAAGCTTCTTTGCTTACCTGCAGGATTTTTAGAGATTTTTCTCAAGTCCAAGCATACACTTATGCCTCTCAGATTCCAAAGCTAAGAATCTTTGATATACCTTTAGGTTATATCACAAATAGGACTTGAAATACCACTTCTAGTGGTTTGGGATGTCCGGGAACTACTTACTTATTGTTTAAAGAGTATGAAGAATTTCATTCTCAATACTTGAAAGAATGCCATTTCTTCAAAGACTTGAGATTCCTTCTAAGGAATAACTTGAGCAAATGATTCATCTTGGAATCTTTTGCAATATTAAAAGAACATTTGAAAGAAATTCTTTCAAATAATATCCAAAAAATTTACTGATTCAATTGTATTCATTTCCTGAGTATCAAACTAGAGACTAAATATCACCTTTTGGATATGGTTTTCCATGCCACTATGAAAGTTTGAGTTGACTTTTCGTTTATGTGATATCGACTTCTATTCTTGAGTTTGATACAAGACTCATTATTATTGGTCAATCTTCAGATGTTACTAGAGTCCTTTAAACATATTTCACTAATCAAATTTATGTTTAGAGTCCAAGCATCTATTGATGATTGATCCAATAGTAATGCAACTATGAACACTTTGAACTTTATAACTTGTTTAGGAGAAGTTCATGGATTTAAGATCCATTTCTTGGAACTTTCTACTCCTAAATGAAAAGTTCACACTTGCTTCAAGTCTTTAGGAACTTACATTATTTCCTAAAGACTGCTTAGCTAGTTGCATCATTTACTAGAGATGCAACTATAGAACCTAACATCCTTTTATTGACGTCAAGGATCAATTGATGTTGAGGTTTAACCTTTGATTTCCATCACCCCTTGGGATGAAATCAAATGAAAATTTATAAAAGCTTGGTACCTTTATATCTTGGCAAAACATTTATATCCTAAAGAGGTTTTGCCTTCATCATTCCTTGGACCTATCATATAATATGAATTTATGTGTATTTTGGGAAGAGTTCATGAATCTCTTAAGATCCTCTACTTGGAACATCTACCTTCCCAAAAATAAATTCATCTTAAACATGGTAGGAGAATGATCTCACATGAAATAGAAGGCTTGACTATTTCATATCTCAATTCCAAAAAGTTACTTACCGTGGTTTCATCATGAGATACAAATCTTGAAACCACAAAGAAACTTCTTTAAACTTTCGAAATCTTCTAAATAGAAGAGTACTCAAGGAACTTGGAAATATAGTTGACGTTCTCATCCAACCTTGGGATGCTTGAGAAGTTACATAAAGTATGTAACTAATCAAGTAAAGCTTATCCGCATGACTTTCTAAGTATCATCATACATCATAAAAGAGTTTGCAAGTAATTAAATTTTCTTGGTTATCAAGAAAATTTATTACTTAACTTTCTCCTACTGCTTACTTATACCTAGCAAGACATCTATCATACTTAATTATCATTAAGTATTTGTCTTTGATAGCGGAGTATCGACTTGGGAAGAAATCGACTAATTACTTGAGTTGCAAACTAGAACTAGTATGTCTTTGCAACTAACTAGTCCTTGGTCTTCCCTAATGTCAAACTGCGAGCTTTATAAAGTAAGCTAAATACTAAGAGAGTACATTCTCATATCTACTTGCAAACAGCATTCCATTCTATCATGCAAATGCATGTATCTACATGCAAAAGCATATGCTCACATGCGTATGCATGCATGTTCTTTGCATGCCCAAAAAATAATACAACAATCATGCATGAGCTTGATGCACGATTTTTTCTTGTACTAAGAATGTATATCATGCAATCCTGATGCATGAATATCCTTTCCTTTGTCCTAATGCACTATGATATAAAAACATACCCTTGAGGTGCAATAGAAAACTTACTCAATGGAAAGGAAATATGTATTTAAACTACCAAAATACATTCTTTGATGCACAAGGATCTTTTTGAAATCAAGTCTTTCCTTAATGCAAACTAATGCTTGGAATGAGAAATGGATTAATTCATTATTCTAATCTAGACTTAATCAATTGAAATCTTGGCTATTTCAATGTGCATCTAGGATTAAGTGTAGAATAATGAAAACAAGATATTCAAGCATTAAGGCCAAGTAGAAACTGGAAAATACTTAGCTTTGATCATAGCTTCGTCCATCCCTTGATCCTTGCCAAGAGCTATTCACCATAAAAGCAGAATACTTCTCGGGTTCGGCCTGCAACAACTGATTTGGCTCCTTGGATGGATGAGAGTTGGGCTTGCACTTCAACTCTGTTTACTGGTTTAGCAGACTTTGCTCTGTACTCACAGGCAAGGAACACTCGTGGGCAACGTGGCTACGTGAGAATGCTCCCAAGGAGCCCGTCTGGGTTCGATCCCTAGTAGGCGCAGCGGGCAGAGAAAGCTACTTTTTGTTTTGTTCCTTTCGGAGATCTTCTGCAACGCTGGGTTTGAAAACAAGATGAATCTCTGCAGACTTCTGAGCGTGAACGCCCGTTGATGTATGGATAGGCGAGTGTCCTCTAGTTGGGGGGGCGGGGGTTCGAATCCCCTCTGCTTCACCAGAGAATATACACTTTTGGATCTACAAATTGAGATCTTCTCCAGCGCCGACTCTGATCACTAACATCTGCTGCGTATATATCTTCACGCAGTCGATGTGCTCTTGTGGTTAGAGCAACGCGCTCCCAACAAAGGGGCGGGAGTTCGAATCCTGCCGGCAGCACACAGAGATGATCTAATCTTTTGCTATGCTTCTCCTAAGCCAAGCCAAAGCGAGGGAATCGGCAAGCTTCTCTTATCATCCGCGAGTAGGATGCTTCTATGTCGTAGAAGGAGCAAAACACACGCAAGTTGAAGAAGAAGAAAGCCCTGGCTCTGATACCAATGCAAGAGAACAAGGATTACGACCACCACATGCTTGAGAGATGACTCTCCTCCCAACCAAATGCCTCTATATATAGCTCTCTCCAGGGGACTACCTTCTTGGGTAGGTGAATGCTAATCATCCAAGTGTCAGCCATGTAACTACATGTGCGCCAAGTGTCCAGTGGATGCTTCTAGAAGGTTCTAGAGCTCTTTGGGCAAAATACTCTTCCCATGTACCTCATGGGGATTGAACCCAAGACCTCCTCCTTCACATCCTTGAGACTTAACCACTAAGCTAAGTGGGTCACTTGTTCACAAGAGCACAAGACCTCCTAGTAAGTCTAAAACTCGAGATCTTTGGTCATACACACGGATGACCAAACGGTGTCCGATTTCAGATCTGTCTGAACCGGCCAGACCCTTGGATCATAGACTTACTTTATTACAAGTAAGAAAAGGCATAAGCTGTGATAATTTGTATGAGTTAAGTGCCTTAATTGCTATAGAAGATAAAGATGTAAGCAAGTTATGGCACCAATGATTTGGGCATCTTGGATTTGCAGTTTTGAAGGAGATGCAAAGAATACGGATGGTTTCTTATTTTCCTGCATTTTCAAAGTTCTAGGAAACTTGTGAAGCTTTCATGATGGGTAAGCAACAACAAAAGGCCTTTCCACGAGAGACCAGCAATCAAGCTCAATATCCTCTAGAGTTAGTACATGCTGATTTGTACGGTAAAATGTATACACCTATTTTAGGAGGATCTTTCTACTTTTTGCTATTAATTGATTTTTATAGTAGAAAGATATGGGTTTATTTCATTGACGAGAAGGTTGATGCTTTTGAAAAATTTAAAACATGGCATAAGTAAGTGGAAAATGAATCAGACAAGAAAGTAAAGAAATTCAAAATAGATAGAGGAGATGAATTCTTGTCAACAAAATTCAATAACTACTATAATGAGCATGGTGTGAAAAGCCAACTTACCACAGCTCATACACCTCAAGAAAATGGCATTATTGAGCATATGAACAGGAAAGTAGTTGAAATGGCTCACTGTATCTTAATGTCTCAAGACATGCTTGATTCTTTTTTAGTAGAAGCAATCAATACAATAGTCTAGATCCTCAATAAAAGCTTCACAAAAACACTAAAGGGGATGAATCCTAAAGAACAATATTCTGGTAAAAAACCTTCAATTTTGCATTTTAGAATTTTTGGTTGTTTTGGTTATGCACATACTCCTCATTGAACAAGATCAAAGTTGGATTCAAAAAGCAAAAAGTGAGTCTTCCTAGAATATAATGAAGTGTCTAAAGCATACAGGTTATGGGATCCTAAGGCAAGGAAGATATTTTTTATCCAAGATGTGGTGCTTGATGAAGGATCACACTTAGTTGAAGATAAAGGTAAATCTACTATCTCATCAAACAGACATATATCTCACTTAGGTTAAAATTGAGGAGGATGAAACATCTGATAGTGAAATCTCCTTAGTAAAAAGCCAACTAATTGTATCTGCATAGTGTAAGCCACTACTAAACAGGGCACAACAACTCTTTGATTATCGCAATCCAAACTTAGATGTACCAAAATCATCCTTGGATGGATTGCGTAGATCAAGGAGAATAGAGGAGCAAACAAGAGCCCCAGAACACATTGTTAACATGGCTCTAACGGCAAATATCATGGGCTCGATAAAGGAAGCTATGACCATTGAAGAAGCCCTTGATGATCCAGGTTTGAGAGCAGCAATGCACTCTGAGTATGATAGTATTCTAAAAAATGATACATGGGATCTAGTCAACTTGCCACCAAAGAAGAAGGTTATAAGTACTAAATGGATTTGGAAAGCTAAGTATAAAGCTGATGGCACATTAGAAAAGTATAAGGCAAGATTAGTTGCACATGGCTTTTTACAAATTGAAGGTCTTGATGTTCAAGAAACCTTCACACGACAACTATTCAGATGGTACTTGCAATAGCTCGACAAAAAGGCCTCGCCTATTTTTTAGATGAATGTCAAATCTTCATTTTTGAATGGTCACCTCAAGGAGGATGTATATGTATCTCAACCACCAGGTTTTGAGGTGTCCAATTTAGAAAACTAAGTTTGCAGGTTAAAGAAATTTTTGTATGGCCTTAAGCAAGCACCACTCGTTTGGTACCAATGGATAGATAGTTTTTAAAAAAATATGGGATTTGAAAGAAGTACTTATGATGCTAACATGTATGTAATGAAAATTGATAGCAACCTAGTTGTTTTCATTGTATATGTAGATGATCTGTTCATTACAGGAGATCACCAAGAACTCATCAATCAAACTTTGATCAGCTTGGGCAGTGAGTTTGAAATGATAGACTTAGGTCTACTCCATTTTTGTCTAGGAATTGAAGTATGGCAAAGAAAGGATGGAATTTTCATCTCACAACAAAAGTATGCCAAAGAAATTCTTAAGGTATTTGGAATGATGGACTGCAAACCAACTAGCTCACCTATGGAGGTAAATCATAAGATATCTATGGATGATAACATGCCTGATGTAGATGCTAAGAAGTATACGAAGCTCATCGTAAGTCTTATTTTTCTATGCAACACTAGACTAGACATCTGCTATGATGTTGGAGTGTTAAGCAAGTTTTCCAACAAACCTAAGGAGAGTAATTGTTGGAATGCTAATTCTAAGGTACATTGCAAGAACATTGGATCTTGGTATTATTTATACTATGGGGATACACTTCAAGGATATTGTGATTCAAACTAGGTTGGAGATCATTAATCTAGAAAATCAATTTTTGGATATTGTTTCTCGCTTGTTTCAGCAATGTTTTCTTGGGTAAGTGTCAAGTAACCAACTCTCGCACTCTCCTCTACTCAAGCAGAGTACAAAGTAGATTGTTTTGCTTCTTGTGAGGCATTATAGTTAAGGAGAATTATTGCAGATCTTGGCTTTCCATAAAAAATGTTGATTGTACCTAAGTGTGATAATCAAAGTTATATGGCCATTGCAAAAAACCCAGTATTTCAAGCTCACACTAAGCATAAAAAAGTACAATACCATTATGTTCATGAGCTAGTTGAAGATGAAATTGGGGAGCTAGAATATTGCCCAACAGAGGCAAATTGTCTTGAGATATTCACTAAATCACTTGGAAAAGAGCAGCTTAATTGGCATCTGCAACAGATGGGCATAGGACCAAGACCTACTTGAATTATCATTCGATAAACATTGAGGGGGGGGTGTTAGTATATGATCAATTTTCTCCCCTCATGATTGTATGTACTAATGCACATTTTTAAGGCCCCCATTAAGAGGAGAAGCCAAGTGTGCATTACCCAATTGATGGGAATCCAAACTTGCATGTTGGATCATTAGGGGAAAAAATGAGCCCTACATGGGCCTTGTAAGGATCCTTAATTTTTAGGGATTAAGCTTAATTCTATTCTTGTTTAAGGGGACAAACGGCATTTAATAGGGCACTTTTTAGTAGGCTAGAGTAGGCTTTTTTTAGGCTTCAATAGGCCTCTCTCTTTCTTCTTCTAGAGAGAGAGAAAGAGAATCTACTTTCCACATCATCAAACTCGTACATGAATTTGAATAAAAAAATGAGTTTTTTTAAAAAGTATCATTTTTAGTGTATATTAACTCAAAAGGGCCTATTTTTTAATATATATGTCAGAAGTCACTTTTTTGGGCCCAATTTTTGAAGTTTCTTTAAGAAAAAGTATAATTTTCAAACTCCCTCCAAAAGTAAGTGCCACATCATCAAATCCGTCACTATGCTTCCCCCAAAAAATGACTTTTTTCAAATTTCATCATTTTCAGCCATACACAGTGGAAAAATACACTTTAACCCATACACATACAAGAAAACACATTTTTTGAGCAAAACATATGCTTTAGAGTCCCTTCCAACCAGTTTTTCATCTTTGTTTTTGATATTGCTGGTCATTAGCAAAGATGGTGTTGACATGTATCACAAACTTCACAGTAGAACGTCCTCATGCCCCTGCATCAACAAGTATCCATGTTTGTGTGCCTAGAGAGTTTGCTCCAAATACAGATGCAACAATGATGCCTATTCTCAAAATGAACGTCGTGTAGCTGGAGGAAAAAGTATTGATCTTTGGACTCATGGTTCACTATATCCTCTTGATCCAATATCTTCTTACCATCCAACATTCCATAACCTCTCAACTTTACTTCAGTTCATTGGTGCGGGTGAAGCTGGACTATTAGGTTACTGCAAGCGATTATCTACACATTCACTTGCTACTGCTAAGTATTGGTTCCAACAATATCATATCCATCATATGAGGGTGGTCACTTTAGAAAGCACAATCATATCTTTACAAAAACAACTTGCAGATTTGGAATAGGATATTGAAGCAAAACAAAGCACAATTTCAAATTTAACTACCAATCTCCAGCAGCTGAAAGAGACTCCACTTGGTATGAGACATAGGAAAAGAGCATTGTCATCCTTTGAAGCTCTTTCAAAAGGTGGTAGAGCACGCAAACGACGTATATATGCAACAAGGTGAGTGTTTGTTTTACTTTTATATGTTTTAATGACGATTTGTAATGGAATCTTTCATTGTGTAGGTCGTTTATTCAAGACATAACTGCTTCATCAACACAAGACCAATTCAAGCTGATGAATAACTGTATAAATACCAAAGAAATCACTTCTGCTTTAGACTCACCTATAGGAAAGTGTATTAGAGTTGTTGTTGAAGCTCAATTTTCAAAGAAGTTAAAAAACATTATCATACTGCAAGATGTGCAGGCAATATGTGACGAAGCGGCCATCAGTAGAAATGGTTATACTGCAATGTACACCCTTCTCAGGCAAGCGTTACAATCACAAGGTATTTCTCAAAGTATATTTCCATGCCCATATAAAGTGTCTATCAATAAGAAAACTTCAAATGCGGATGTGACTTGTATTATTGGACAATATTTATTCATAGAAGACACTATGCCTACCTCTGTTTATCATCCAAATATTCCCAAGAAGCAATCAAAAATCCTATCTATAGAAGGATTTACTTACACTAAATTCAACAATATATTTGTGGATCTTCAGAAGCTTCAACAAGCAATGGTTCACTTTTATAGTTCAACAATCAAAGGTACCCCTACTACATTTTATTTGGTGTTGAAGTTTTATTGCATTCAAGTGTCATATTAAGATAATGTTTTCTCTTTTGTGTAGACTGTAATGTTAAGTTAAAGGTCATACTAAAGCTTGATGAGTGTCAAATCATAAAGGGTCGACGACTAGAAAGGTTGAGTGTGACGCTAATGAATGAAGTTATGGACCATGCAATGATTGATGAAACTTTAGGAGGGAGGGACCATTTGACTTACAATGTGCAATCAGAGAGAGATATCTGGTGGTTGGGTGCTATAGAAGTTCCCAAAGAAACAAACAATGTTATTTCGTGGATTTTTAGTAGGACTCCATGGATTACGGGAGTAATCTCTTCTCAAATACATGGGCAAAAGCTTTTTGTAGATGATATAGATGATTTTGAGGTAGAATGGCATTTGGGTGGAGACCTTAAGAGTACAAAATGCATGTTAGGTTGTAAACAAGGAGCATCTTCTCTCTATTCTTGCCCATATTGTACACAAGGTTACAAAGGATCTAAGAGACAGTCTAAACCTGCAAGGGCATTGATGGGAGTTGATGACTCTAAAGAAATTGATGAAATAGACTCATCGAATCACATGGAATGGGAGATAGCACTTATGAGGTGTCCAATGTTAAAGGAACCGACTCATGATAAAATAAGCAATGATTGGAACCCCATTATTCCATTTCCATTAGTCAATGTTCACTTTTGTACTTTGCATGCATTCATGAGGATCTTTGATAGGCTTTTGAAGCTCCATGTTGAATATGCATTTGCAATGAAACCGCTAGAGAGGTCTACAATAGCAATCCAAAAAATAGAAGATCTTTTGAATTCTATAGGTTGTCATGGTGGCCACGTATCTTTAGTTGTTAAGAAGTATGGTGAGTCTCAAGAGATTTTTCAACAAGTTTCAATGACTAGGAAGAAGGCAAGACGTTTCTTTAAAAGAGATGTGAATAGTCAAGATGATGGGAAATGGGAGCTTTGGAAGGACCTTTGTTCAATTACAACAGACAATGATAGTCGGGTTGATCTCATTAACAAGCAAAAGAAGGTTTGGTCATCGTTCGATCAATTGTTACATTTTATGTGTTTGGTTTCCACTAATGCTTCACAACGAGAATTATTCCAAGTGACTTTGAAGGAGTTTACACAGTCATTCATCTTATCTTGGGGAGAAAGCAACATTACACATTACATAGTAAGTTTCGCTTACATTTTTTTATTTGGTCTTAAACACTATATGTATATCTTATTGACCAGATCATAGCATATTCTTTTTGTACGTGGAGCATATTTTATGAATCGATATGGTTCACTGGACATTTTTAGTACACAAGGAATGGAGAAGTGACATTACAGGGTTAGAGGTGTTTACTTTAAAAACACTCATCATGGGGGTGGTCTACTCCAATCAAACTATTTAGAAGAAATGTTCAATTGGTTTTTTCATGCGACATTCGCTAGAAAATATGTAATGGAACGAGCATGTGAGTCATGAATAGCAAAGATTATACGAAAGCTACAACATGATATTGCAAGAGAGAAGTGGATGTCATCGTCAAGACCCGTACATCATGCCCAATGGCATGCACAAAGAGTCCGAGAGGGTTCCGCTTGGAAATAGTTTCCAAACTCTTAAAATGCATTATTCTTTTCAAGGTTTTTATAACTCCTTTCACTTCAAATAATATTTTAGTGCTTTTTTGAATATACTTTTAATGTCTTAAAACTAATTTTTATCCATTTAAATGTGAACAGGACAATTCTTAAGTGAAAGCCTATAAATAGAGATGTCCTTCCTCATTTTACCACTTTACAACCTAAGAGAATGGCATGCACAAAGCACACTGCTAGAAAGGATCATGTCATCTACCCTAGCCATGTGCAAGGTACTCAACGCCCAAGATGGATGACACCCCACAAGAAGTGTCGAACCACAAGCCACTCTTCTAGATGAAACTCGGGTGCAGGGACACAGTCTGGTAGCATTCCATCGTGGGGGGGGGGGGGGGGTGAAGCTTCACAAGAGAGAGATGTATCACAAGAAATAAATTATTCCCCTCCCGCATCTGATGATGAGCCCCTAGTCAGGACACCACTCAAGGCAAGGCCCAAACAACGAGGACATAGGCAAGTTGTGATTGAGACATCAAATTTATGGAGTTCCTTAGATGAAGAAAGCATAAACGAGCCACCATGGAACAATGATGATATCCCTGTGAATCATCGAGTAACACAAGGAGGCAAGACACTCCCCCCAGAACAAGGACAAAGACCAACCGATGAAGAAAGAGAGTAAGGTCAGGTAGAGGAAGTAAATGATGAGGCAAGACCATCTAGGTGTGCTCCAAGAAGAAAGAAGAACTATCAACCACGTCGTAGACCACAACGACCACAACCCAACATCCCCCCAAATGCAAGAGCACCACAAAGGAGCAGAAAGCAAACGAGAGCCTTTGTAGAGATTCGACACTATCAAAAGTCGGTGGAGCTTCTCATTCCACGAAGGTTATTTGCAAGAGTTGTGAAGGAAGAGATCCAATGCTATTGCGCTCGACTTCATATCCAAGGGATAGCGAAGCCCTCCAAGAAGCTACAGAGGTGTATCTTATATCAATGTTGGAGGACCCTAACCTGTGTGCCATCCATGCAGAGAGAGTGAGTTTTTCATAGTTGTATCATTCTTTTTTCTGTACTTGTTGTAAGTGGTAATGCTATTTAATGCATTTCATGGCTTAGAAATACAAAAAAAAGGCCTGCCAAAGAAATGCGGGGATGGGCCCTGCAAAAGTTTTGTAGGGCCTATCCCCGGTTTCTGTGGCAGGCCTTTCTTTGGCCATGAAAACACATGCCATGCACATTGGGGCATATAATTGGCCTTAGATAGAGTGCACTGCATGCTAACCCTCTGACCAATAGCTAAACAATGTTTATGAACATACATGTACTTATTTACTGCTGCATGCTTATATGCACCCATAGGAGTCTTAACTTTCTCTAATTATTGCACATAAGATTGGCCTTCCACAATTCCCCAAGTGAAGGTCCTAATTGAGGGACATAGACTTGCAATATAGGGAACCTAGTGCATAGGATGGCCTAGGAATGCAAAAAAAAGGCGTGCCATAGAAATGCGAGGCTGGGCCCTGCAAAACTTTTGTAGGGCCCATCCCCGTGTTTCTCTGGCAGGTCTTTTTTTTGCGTTCCTAGGCCAAATTGTTGCCTTTTCGATAATGTCAGAAGTGTTGTCCATGGGAACATTCGAGGTTGAGCAGAAAATACTAAGGCATTCATCGAGGCATAGACCGAATTCCTTCTCAATATCGTGCAGGAACAAAAATTCCTCTCTGTCGACAAGTACAACTGAAAACATTTCCATCTTTACCTCTGGTAGAGTGGATTCCATGGGGTCTAAGTTGGAGGGTGGACTATTCTTTGTACAGGCTTCCTTTAATTTGTCCACTACTCCTTGAGGAAATTCTCTGGAAATTTTTTTACTCTCTTCTAATAAGTTGAGAGCTTTTGTCTGGGGTTCCTTCTTGTCATCTACAAAACCCCCAGTAACAAGATGGGGTAGGTCCATAGGTGAAGTTTCGGGCTGCTCATTGACAAAAACGATGGTTGTTGCTACGTACAAAAGATATTTTCTTCCCATTTTACTTTTCTTATTTAATTGTTTAATTAAGGGCACTGTGTCATGTAACAGGTGCCTTGAACCCTCAGCAATAGCCATGAAACGCTTTAAGTGCTTCGCAAATGCCTCATCTCCTTTATGAATGTAGAAAAGCAGGTCATAGGGGACCCATTTACACTCATATGCTGGAATATCTATGGCATATCTTAATATATAGAATTCCATAAAATCTGTGATCTCATCGATCACATCGGAGTTCATGGCTATTGTCCCTTCAAGATTAGGGACTCTACAGACTAGGTCATACAAATCCGTACGACCATTGTAGTCTGTAGTATCCAAAAACTCCATGAATAGATCTCGAGGAGATTTCATGGGAGTGGAAGTGCTAGTAGCCATTGCTTGCGCACGAGAATTCTACTGGCTTGTCTGTGCTTTCTAGCTCTTTGAGAGTGCAAATGTGAGAAATGAGCACATAGAACCCATTTTTATAGCAATTTCAAGTTTTTAAACTGAGTGGCCCACTTTTAAAAGTATAGAATAAATCAGTGCAATTTCAAAAAAAATTGTTTCTGATGACAAAATAATGCATAGAAAAAAACATGAGCAACCACATTTCAAAGTAGTGAACAAACTTCTTGACATTCCAAAAGTTTTGAAATTACCATTGCAGAGAAGAAGGTATATACAATATCTAACATGAATCGATTGTCCTACTTTTTACAAGGTTCTTGAAAGTGCAAAAACCATGAGATACAATGACTAGGGCCCAAGAAGTGACATTATCAGGTTGCAAAAGAACTATGAAAATGAGAGTTCTGTTCCATCTTTGCTCCAATCTATAGGGACTTTCATTTTGTATTCCATTCTTCTGCCCACCTGTAATCAATTTGCAAGAAATTGAAGTCATTAAAGTAAAATAAACAATAATGAAAAGATTACTTTAACAAAAGCACGAAACATTTCTCACCTTATGTCCTTGAATTTTGAATTTGGATTGAGTTAGTCCTTCAAACCCCACAATCATCAAGTGTTCGCTCACATTAGCCAAGGTCCAATGATTATTCACTAAAATAGTTTCTGTTTCATTATTGGGCAATCTAAGCTTTATTTCAAATGCATGTAAAGATCCCTTTGAACTTTGAAATGGTATCCATTTGCCAAGTTTGCACATCCAACGATCATAGCAGAATCTGATGTATAATGAAGTACGTTGTTTCAAATATCGAAATCCTATACCTGTTCCAGCTATTTTACAAAGATATTTATCACCTTTTGCAATCCCTTCTATCAAACCCCAATTTTCACCAATAAGACTTTCGACTTGCTCATATGTGATATCTTTACACATGAACATGGTGGAAGTCTCTTGGAATGAGAATCCTTGGAATAAATATACAAAACAATGAATGGGAAAAGAGTAGTGCAAACCTATAGACCTAGACACTTTTGTGAATTTCAAAGAGTCATGTATATCCATTACCATCTTTTGCTTCAAAGATGATATGGACCATATATCAGGTTTTGGCCACTCGAAGCTAAGAAGAGAATGTACTTCAATTCTCTCTAACCTTCCAAAACCATTCATTGTAGAGGGTACAACATATCTATGTGTGTAAAAGAAAACTCTATCATGGTAAAAATGAGCAGGAGATATTTCTGGAAAGACTAGTGCACCAACATCTGCATGCAATGCCTGGAAAGTACCTGTAAGACTATGAAGTGGTTGCTCTTCCACCAAAGTAGAAGGAAATATATTTGAAACAAACAAAAACATATCTAAATAGTTCAGAAATATATCCGACATAAGAAAACATAAAATATTGTAGAGTAATACTTACAATTCATAGGATATCTCATTCTACTAGAAATTTCAAGTTTCATAGTTGCCATTGTAAAAACATGTTGTACAATAGCAACCATCCCATTGTCTCTGTGCTTCTTGAAGCCAAGTAACTTTCCCTTCCAATGAAGATCTAAGTTTCCACGATTTCTAACTCGATGAGGCCCAAATCTAGAGGGTTGCATGTACACCCATGCACCTTTGGAGTACTCATGTGATAGCCACTGTCCATCTGTGGCTTTGATATTGTGACATCTTAATGTGAGGATTTCATCTTTCGGTCGCCTAGAAGCTTTAGCTGTTGCCATTGAAGCTAAAAGGTCTTCAAGCTACGAGTAATTCGAGATAGGAGATGCAGGTAGGTTGGAGTGTAGAAACAAGAGCTTCAATGGTGTGCTACAGAGTGAAAGTAGTGGGAAAAGATGACTTTTTGGGACCTGGGTATGAAAATGTGAGGTTTAGGAGGGAAATAACTCTTTTTTGAGTATTTTTGAAAAAAACCCATTTTTTCAGCTCAAAACATGCATAGATTTTGAATTTGGGGTCAAAAAGAGTACTTTTGACCCTACGAGATTCCTTCTCTCTATAGAGGCATCTCATTAAATAAGGGAGAAATATGTCCCCTCTTCCCCCTTCAACCTAGTATTTTATAGGGCATAGACTATGGCCACCACCCTCTTCTGATTGGTCCATCACTAATCACTCCTTAATCTAAAAGGCCCATTGAGGGTTCATTTTTTCCTCTAATGTGATGATCAAATTGGACCATGTGAGGTATTGCAAGGAAAGGAAGTTTTGAGGGTCCCCAATTGTGTGGAGCAAGGCAATATAGAGCAACTTCAACATGGAGGTCCAAGGGGGCCAATGGGCCCCCTACTTGGGGGGTCCCAGGGGCAAGCGGTCCCCCTGGTGGGAATCTAGGGCCAACACCCTTGGCACAACAATAAAATGAATATTCCATGGAATATTCTTTGTTGAAGTCAAACATCATTTATAGTTGTTAGGTCAGAGACTACATGGGTGGTGGTCACCCCTGTTCTATCACCCATGTATAGTCGTCTGCGAAAGGCCACCCATTAGCCTATATATACATGACCTCTACAATACCCCATATATCAAATCAAGGTAGCATATCTCTACCTTGTAACTCCCTATCTAGAGTTTTCTAGATGACCATTAAAGCTCTACCTTGAGAGTGCAAGGGTGGACAACACCATCATCTTTGTACTTGTTGTTAGTAGAAAATTGTTGAGAATTTACTATATCTATTATCTTGTTTGCTACTGCTCCTGCGTTATATTGTGTAGTTATTGTAATACAACTTGGCACTTCCTTATACATGAGTGCCAACTTCTTGTTCACTACATCACTCCGAAGGGGGATTTGTTGATATATTTTTGTAGTGATGTGTGTGAACAAATTTAGGACTATCAGGGCACTTTTTTCCCTTTTTAGAAGGGTTTTTCCCCTAGCTTGTATATCACCGATAACCCTAACGGGTCACTTATCTTGTACATTCACTTGGTAATACATTCAATATTGTGTGTTGTGCTCCAAGATTCTTCTTCTTCCTTGTGATGTTTGTGTGCTTTTGTGAACTTCAAACTCCCACACACACACACACACACACACATATATATATATATATATATATATATATATATATATATATATATATATATATATATATATATGTGTGTGTGTGTGTGTGTGTATGTGAGTGTGAGTGTGTGTGTGTGTTTATGTATACATACATGCATGCATACATACATATATACCTATCTAGTAGTAACTCTAGTATGAACCTTATCCTTAGTCTATAATCCCCTTTCCTTCATACAATCATATTAACATTCTCATAACAACTTATTAATTGGTTTCGTGTGGCATTTACTTGAATTTCCATAAAAACTATTTCTAATTAGTTTTCATTGCATAATTAAGGGGCTGACCAGTTATAAAAATAATTTATTCTTATGCAAAAATATTCAGTATAGAATTGTGAGAATTGGGATATTGCTTTTACATGTTACCCAAGTTTAATTACTATTCGTGGGTTTTGAGTTTATCTTCAATTGAACATTTCCTTTTTGGATAAAAATGTATAACTTGTATATCTCTATGGAAAATATTGTAATAACAATATATATAGGTTTTAAATGGACTCTTAGCAGCTTTAGTCTCCCTCGCTCAACTTTGCCAATTAGTGAGTGTAAATTATTACAAATATGCAAGCCAACACATCACATTTGCATGCACACTAGAAACCTCTATGAAAACTATTGTTTTGGTGACTCCACGCTTTCTTTGGGGCAACATTCTTTTTCTTTCAGCAATAGACATAGACAAATGTATTTTATACACTTAGACACTCATAAATAAACACACATACAAACTGGAAAACTTGCATTCATACATACATACATTCTTGGATAATCCTTTCTAGACAAGTCAAGACACAAGCCATATTCACAAACAACAAAGGGTAGGCATCTGACTCACCTCCCAGCCGTAGAGCCAAATGGGATCACCCTTTAACCTCAAAGCCTCTAAAAACACAAAGACATACTTGAAAACCTAAGGTCATACATATTATACAACTAGAGAAAAAAATAGATATGATCCAAGAAAGACATAAACTTGAGGAACAAAAGCAAGGTTAAAAACCCATTTCTAAAACTGATGTAAAAAACAAGTTAGGTAAGTCACCAAAATGGATTTTTGGCATGTCAAGAACCAACCAAGCATACATATACACACACATACATACACACACACGTATATATATATATATATATATATATATATATATATATATATATATATATATATATATATATATATATATATATATATATATATATATATATATATATATATATATATATATATATATATATATATATGTGTGTGTGTGTGTGTGTGTGTGTGTGTGTTTGTGTGTGTGTATGCATGTATGTATGTACGTATGTATGTATGTATGTATGTATGTATGTAAGTATGTATGTATGTATATATGTATATATATATATATATATATATATATATATATATATATATATATATATATATATATATATATATATAGAGAGAGAGAGAGAGAGAGAGAGAGAGAGAGACAGAGAGAGAGAGATGTTGGAGTTTATTGACCTCCAAAGTATTGATAAAAGTAGGTGGAACTCACGAGGATCTAGTTGAGCATCTCACACACTTATACATAGAAAAACTAGCTATCCTTGTAGAGCTTATTGCTCTTTACTCACTACAAATTTTTCAACGCTATTAGAGATATCTACTTGAAACTAAGAGCTTTCAAATGACCTATAAAACATAAAAAATGGATAAATATACTAGGAGATATGACCTCTACAAATATGTAGGTTTAATGGAGACCTTGAACCAGAGATGAACCTGAGAACACACACTATTTGTAGAGACCACTATCTTAATACACAACTCCAATGAATGTGAAAACATATAGAATGATACTAGAAAAAATAAGTTTACCGATGAACTATCAAACACTTGATTTGGATATATAGCGAAGGAGATACAGGCTCTGCATATAAAACTAAAGCAATGCAGAGATGGACATATGACTCTCTTAGATTTCAAAGAAGATTTCTCATCTTTTATTATAGCAGTAAAAAACTATCCAAAAACTCTTGGACTTCAAAAAAGATTTCTCATATTTTTATTATAGCATACAAAACTATCCAAAAACCTTTCTGATACAACTATGCTCATGCTAGAAACTTTGGTGGAGGTATTCCATGACTCAATTGCTAAAATAAGCCAAATGGAATTTGAAACGTAGAAACATTGACCTTGCACTAGGACACCACAACAACTTCCTTACGACTCATCCATTTGAGTCATCATGTTCTAGATATCACATAGTACTTTATCCATACTTTATCATTTGTTTAAGCCTTCTTGAAACATTTCAAGACGTCACAAAGGGGTTTGCATCCTTTGGAACTTGTACCATAACTTATACATAAAAACAATGCTCTCAACATTCTTGCTTTCAAGTTCCAAAGGTATTTCATTCATGCCAACAATATAATTGAATCTTTGAATCTTTAGTACATCAAAGAATTTGGTGAAGATATCTGCATCTTGATCTTTTTTTCCAAAAAAAGAAGGCCTTCTCTCGAAAAAATGATATTTTACCTCTATGTGCTTTGTCCTAGCATGAAAAATAGGATCTGTCATATGAATGTTGCTCATGTCATCCCAATATATCAATGGTACATCAAATTGGACATTCAATTCATAAACCAAATTCTTAAACCACATAATCTGACTAGTATCCAATGCTAAACCTATATAGAAGATTAAGCAATTGTAGGTTGTTTCTTTGAGCTCCATGTTAATGTCTTGTTTTTTGCTATTGCTACATATTTACTTGTTGATATGCTATCATCTTTACATCCAACCCAATCTGTATCACTAAAGACTTTAAGACTTAGATCAGCATCATGACTATAATTTGATCATTTATTCATAGTACCTTTCAAATACCTAAGCACTCTTTTGGCTGCATGGATATGATGTACTCTAGATGCATGCATAAATTGTGAGAATACTCCCATTGCATATCATATATCAGGTCTAGTGTTTATTGCATAAATCAAACATCCTACCATGGATCTATAGCAATTCATATCATGGAGCTCACCATCTTCTTTTGCACTCAATTTTGCATTACATTCCATTGGAGTAGAAACAAACTTACATTCCTACATACCAAACCTTTTAAGCATATCACATATATAATTTCTCTGTATCAACCATAAACCCACAATTAAGAAAGGTATTTTTTATGTCTAATTGATATATATTCCATCTTTTACTTACGACTAAATCCATCAAAGTTCTCATTTTGGCCATGTGTGCTACTTTACTAAATGTTTCCTCATAGACCAACCCTTGAGTTTGAGCATATCTCTTTGAACACGTCTAGCCGTATATCTTGATATACTACAATCATTCTATCTTTTAATTTTAAAAACCCATTTGAAGACAATTAACTTTTGTTTTAGTTTATTTGGAATGAAAGTCCATGTCTTGTTAATTTTTAGTTCATCCATTTCTTCTTTCATTGCTTTCTCCCACTTGTCATTTCCTTTTGTCTCTTCATAACATGTAGGCTCATTTACCTGCTCAACCTTTGTCATAAAAGCATAGTGAGTATTCATAAAAGATTCACACATATATCTTTGAGGTTTCTTGCCCACTCTTGAAGTTCTTTGTACCTCCCATGTAAGTGCTTTTGATTTTTTTAGGAATCTTTGATGACTCTCTATACTCATTATACTAGCAACTTCTTCTCCTTCATCATTAACTTCAACAAGTTTGAGTTTACCTTTACTTTTAGCACTTGGAGGTGATTCTTGCCTTGATCTTCCATTAAAAGGTAAATCTCTTCTTTCACCCAAAGTACTCCTCTCATAATTGAAATTCTTGTGGGTTGAGGTAAGTAATCCCCTTCAGCCATATCTTCTTCATCTTCATCCATGACTTGCAAACTTTTCTTATCTACATACCATGAAAGTATTTCATCAAAATTTACATCTCTTGAAACAATCATCTTACTCGAATGAGGAATATAGCATCTAATCAATATCTTCTTTGAGTATCTACATGACCAATAAATATACACTTTTCTGATTTTGAGTTCTGATCTCACTTCACTAGGTATATGCACTTAATATATGCAACCTTACACTTGGTTTCCTTCCATGACACAGCTCATATGCACTTAATATATGCACTTAAAATCACTTACACTTGGTTTCCTTCCATGACACAGCTCATATGGTTTCAAAATGATGAACTCTAGCAATAGGAACTCTATTCATCATGTACACACTTTTGCTAATAGCTTCAGCCCAAAAACAATTAGGAAAACACATATCATTTAGCATGCTTCTAGATGCTTTTGCTATAAATCTATTTCTTTTATCTACTGCCCATTTGACATTCTTCACAAAGAAGCATCGTATTTTTCTTTGTATGATCAGGTAATCCTTTGAAAATGCTCTTCTTTGATAGCTCCTTTAACCTATGTACATTCATGTGGCCATTGCTTTTGTGCCACATATCAAGCACTCCTATCCTATGCAAACCATAAGATAAATAGTTTGTATGATTTGGTCTTACCTTGAATGTAAATAATCTACCATGCTTTTTACCTCAAGCAATTAATATCCTTCGTTTTGGATCCTCAATGAAGCAACTACATTATTAAATCAAACTCCCCAAACATTTTCTACCAATTGACCAACTCACATAAAATTTTTAGTGATTGTGGCACACAAAGTACATACTTCAATAAATTCTTCTTGTATTTATTCTATATAAATACATCTCCAACCTACATAGTATTATGTGTTGCATCATCTCCTATTTCAACATGACCTTTACAAAAAGGATTATGCATATTTGAAAACCATGACACATTATGAAACATATGGTTAGATCAACCACTATCTACATACCATACAACTCTATTGCAATTCATCTTAGTTTCTACATTCATCATAAGAAGAGAATCAAAATCATCACTTTTACCTTAAACTTCATAATTTTGTTGTTGTTTACCTCTTGTTGAGTAGCCTCCTCTTTTCTTATCACCTTAGTTATTCTCATTTTGATAGAAATTTTTGGCATAGTGTCCATACCTTCCACATATGTAGCAATTGTTGTTATCTTCACTCTGTCTTTGATTGTAGTTGTGATATTCCACTTTCTCTTGTGTTGAAGGAGTCACTTGAAGTCCGTTGATCATTGTTTGATGTATTCCTTCCCTCCACCTCTATTCAAACCTCTTCTACCTCTGCTTTGTCCTCTTGATAATCCTATAGAGAGCTTGTCTTTGAGATCCCTTTTTATTTTAAGTACATCCATTTAGATTCATCTCCTCCATGACCATGAGTGCAATAAGCTCATCAAAACCTAGTAATTCTCTTCTTACATAAACAAAATTTTGAATGGTTTCCATCTCTCATCATCCTTGAGTCCATTGAGATTATGTGCAACCAAGTCGTCATCCTCCACATGAGCTTGAATTGATCCTGTTTGATCAACAATCTCTTTAACCTTCAATAAGGAATCATTCACCAATGTCCTTCTATCTTTCTTTACGTTGTTCAAGTCATTCAGTTGAATCTTCCTTGCTCTTGTACCTATAGTATACAATCTTTCCGATGCAAGCCAAACATCCCTACTTGTGTCTCGGTCTTGTATGTGTCCTACCATTGAATCTTGAATATTTTGTGATCAAATAAATATAACATTTTTTTTTCTCTTTTATTTCAAAGTTCATATTCCCTCATTTATTGTTGATTTGGATCCTTAGGTAATATAGGTTTGATGTATGTACCATCAATCAAACCATATAAGCCTCTACCTTGCAAGTATGTTGTTATTCTAAATCACCATGCTTGATAGTTGTTCTTATCAAGATTCTCTATGTGCACATATGTCCCCCAATGTGGAAATAATACACGTAATCCTTTGACCCTCCTTTTTTATTTTTGTGATAAGAAGAATTATAAGATTTACCTTTCTGATAAAGTTTATGCACCATTTCTCTGCTTGGATGTTGCTTGAGATGCTTCCTTGCTATGTTCTTCTATCTTCATGTACTATTGATGATGAACCTATGCTCCAATAGTCACAAATTTTTAGTCAAGTTATTATAACCTCCTCCAATCTTCTACAATTACTTGCTTTGATACCAATGTTGGAAATTATTGACCTCCAAAGTATAACTAGAAGTAGGTAGAACTCACTAGGATCTAGTTGACCATCTCACACTCTTATGCATAAAAACCTAGTTATGATCTCAAAGCTTACTACTCTTTGGTCACTTTAAACCTTTCAAAAATATTTTATATAGATATACTAAACACTAAGTTCTTAATTAACAATACATTCACATGAATTTTCATTATCTCCATCGCTCACTAGGCACTCTTGCACTACATTGGTCTTAGTTTGTCAAATTGTTTGACATTGTCTTTTTTATTGATTGTAATATGAATTTAGAACTCTTATGAGTATGGCTACACTATTTTACGGTCATTGGACTTGCGTGCATTGAGATATCAGTAGATCTATGTGACTATGTTGATGCATCTTCATGCCCCTAGAAAGTCGACATCACCCCCTTGACTTCTTATACACATTGCTCTCAGTATACTCCTTCTAAACTCATGAAGTAGCTTGTAATAATTCACTCATCACTTCATTTGAATTTATGTGAAACTCTAAGTATCTTCTTCCATAAATACAAGGTTTTCTCTACATGAGAAGTATGCAGAAGTCATTTGTTTTGACAAAAACTTTTGAGATTCATGCTCCAAACTACCATTTTGTATATATTAGAATCTTATGGAGTCTAATAAAGAATCCAAGTGCTATTTTGGTTGTTCTCATTATGGCTCATGGATTTTCCTCATTAATTGAAAAATTGGATCAAAGAAATTAATCAGCATTGTTCCACGGAAGAAACCGGTATGGATACGTCTTAGGAGATGAGTTGATGTCTATAATCAAAATCAAAGGATAACCAACTCAAGAGGAACAAGAAAGGTTAAACACATAGTGTGCAAATGATGCTTTGGCAAGGTCATACATCCTAAACTCTATCTCCAATTTCTTACTTCCTCATATTATGAGTTATAAGATATCACAAGAGACATGGAATTCTTTGGAAGCATTCTTCTCTTCAAGCATCAAGGCTACAAAGAACCAACTGTGGATGGAAATCACATTGTTGAAGAAGCAGCCCAAGAAAATTGTCATTGAATTTGTCACCAAAATGAAGGACATTCAAGACCAATTAAGAAGAATTGGAGAGACCATAGATGAAGATCATATTGTAAGGCAAGTTATCAATGGAATCAAGGCTAATGACAAGTGGAAAGCATTCACCACTACCATGGACTTGTACATGGATATGCTGGTGCCAAACTTCAACACTCTCATGGGACAAGTCTTTACTCATGAGGCCAAATTTATGAAGAATGGTGAGAATAGAAAAAGGTAATAAATCCTCTATGCTTTATATAGATAATGTTGGAGTTTGAGGTCTTTGGAAGCATGAAAACATCACAACAAAGAAGAAGAATCTTGGAGCACAACACACAATACTGAATGTACTACCACTAGAATGTACAAAGATATGTGACCCGTTAGGGCATTAGGCATATATACAAGCCGGGGAAAAAAACCTCCTAAAGAGGGAAAAAAGTGTGTCGACGGTCATAGTGTGTTCATACACATCACTACCTAAATATATCAACAAATCCCCCCTTGGGAGTGATGTAGTGAACAAGGACCTCGCACTCATGTATAAGGAAGTTCCAAGCTATGTGGAATCAATCCATAAAAGAAAGTAAGCGCAAAGCTTTGTGGAAAGCTTCAAACTTCTCCATAGGTGGAGCCTTCGTGAAAAAGTTTGCAATGTTCTCTTGTGTGGGCACATATGCCAAGCTGATCTCTCCAATGGAGAACCTTTCCCTGACATAATGATAATGCACCTCAATGTGCTTAGTGTGAGCATGGAACATAGGGTTCCTTGCAACTCCCAATGCGCTTTGACTATCAGTGAAGATGGTGGTGGCAAAAGGCTAACCAACTGTTGTGAGAGATGGTTGGATGCACTCAAGAGATTGAGTTGAAGCTGCTAGACCTGCTTTGCTCCAGCCCTCCTTTGCTTCAGGTATGCTTAGTACACTTGATTAGCTTCTAAATGATACCAAGAAAGCATATATGTACTTTGCAAATGATATGTGTAATGATCAGATCAAAACAGATAACTTGGCACTTCAAAAATCCAAGAAAACTTGCTGTTTTGGTATTGACACCTGCTCAGTCTTTCACTCAATATGACCAGCACACTTACAATTGATCAAATTCCTTCTGGACATATTAACTTAACTTAACAAGCTACCATTTGCAAGTGGAATGAAAGGAAAGGACAAACTATACTCTGAGAAATGAATTTAGCAAATTTATGTGTACCCCCGACTTTTTAGGAACACTGCAGTAGAATACCAAAGTACACTTCGAGCGCAATTTCTCTGTAATGGCTGAATCAATTGACTTGAAACTTTGTACGTGTATAGAAGACTTTGAGTTGAATCCAATGTGCTTTGAATCACTTAATTTGGTTCAGTAGATCCTGAGATATGACCTGTTGAAGTTGACAGACTTGGAGTAGATGACTCAGAGACAACAGAGATAGTGAATGTGTATACTTCTATTGATTGATGTAATTGTACATACTCATTAGCATGACAAGCATAGCTAATTGAGGTATTGTGGTGTAGGCTATGAAGTAGCACTAACACACACAGAGTTACAATAGTAGAATGCCTCGGGGAGTGAGCTCAATGAGACTAGCTAACCAGCGAGTTTTTGTTCTTCACTTTTATATGAGTTAAGTGATCATTTGAATTTGAAATTCAAATCTAGGCTCCCTAGAATCTCTCCTCTAAAAGTAGGGAGATATTCTCTCAATCACAAGCTCCAATTTTTCCACGAATCTATCAAGTAGGTGTGATTTCATGTAAATGCCAAGTCATATAGACTTTTACAATGGGTAAAGAAGTAAGAACTTATAAGCATAAGTTCACATGGTCCTTTCTCCAAGTGAATTAAACTTCCAAGGTTTCAATACTACATTTCCAAGGTTCCAAGCCAAGTGTGAAGGCTTGAAATGCACCAACAGCTCCCCCTCAAGCCAAACACTTTGGCTTAAGTCTTCATCTTTATTCTTCAATCACATCCTGCAATCCAATCATAGATTTGAATCTGCATAGCTTGTTTCCATCCAATGCTTTAGTGAGTAAATCTGCACATTGCATATTAGTAGACACATATGTCAATTGTATCTCTTTGCTTAGTAACTTCTCCCTCACATAGTGGTAATGAACCTCTATGTGTTTTGTTCTAGCATGATATATTGGATTAGCTGCAAGGTGAAGAGAGCTAGTATTATCTCCAAAAATAATTGGAGGTCTAGTGTATAGACCTAACTCTGTATACAGGAGCTTCAACCAGATAGCTTCTTGAGTGGCATTGGCAAGCCCTCTATACTCTGCTTCAGTGGAGGACAATGCCACTGTAGGTTGCTTCTTGGCTGACCAAGAAATGGGTTTATCTCCTACAAAACAAATGTAACCTGATGTGCTTCTCCTATCATCCTTGCATCCTGCCCAATCTGCATCTGAATATACTTTAATGTCAATATCTGATGTATAAGGAAAGTACAAACCATGGTTTTGAGTTCCTTTGAGGTACTTCAAGATTTTCTTTGCTGCCTCTAGGTGAGGTACCCTTGGTTTGTGCATGAATTGACTTAGCACACTAACTCCATATGCTATGTCTATTCTTGTCAAGGTAGCATAATTCAAACTACCTACCATGCTTTGATATCCTGTAATGTCTTGGACTTCTTCCCCTTCATGAGCACTTAGCTTTAGGTTGACCTCCATTGGAGTAGTTGAGACTTTAGCATCCTGCAAGCCAAACTTCTTGACCATATCCTCTACATACTTCTTTTGAGTGATATATATACCTGAGTTGGTGTAGACTAACTCAAGACCTAAGAAGTACTTCAATAATCCAAGATCATTAATCTTGAATTCTTTCATCATATGTCCTTTGATGTGTCTAATCCCATTGACATCATTGCCTGTAATGATGATTTCATCAACATAAACACACAGGTAGATTACCTCTGTACTACTTCTCTTTATGAATAGAGAAGTGTCTGCTTTACTCATCACAAATCCTTGGTCTTGGAGGTAAGTTGTCAACCTGTAATTCCATGCTCTAGGTGCCTGTTTCAAACCATATAGAGCCTTCTTCAATTTACAAACATAATTTACCTTCTTGGGATCTTCATAGCCAGGTGGTTGTGACATGTAGACTTCTTCAGATATCCATCCATTCAAGAAAGCATTCTTGACATCTAATTGGTACATCTTGGATGCAGCTACACTCACTAGTACTCTGATTGTTGGCATCTTAGCCACAGGAGAAAATGTCTCCTCATAATCAATGCCTTGGGTTTGTGCAAAACCCTTGGCTACCAACCTAGCTTTGTACCTGTTGATTGTTCCATCTGAATTCCTCTTTAGCTTGTAGATCCATCTGGATCCTATCACCTTCATAGAGTCCTTCTTGGGTACTAAGTCCCAAGTATCACTCTCCTTGAGAGCTTCCATTTCTTCATCCATAGCTCCTTTCCATTCTGGTTTGGTGATTGCTTCTTCATAGGTACCTGGTTCTTCATTCAACAAATCCTTTGCAAGATATACAGAATGTTTAGTTACAAGTGATGTGTCATACCCAAATCTGAGTGGTCTTTAGCTTTCTCTCTGAGATCTTCTAATAGATTGATTTGAGGATTCTGGAATATCCTCTAGTTGCTTCATCTTCATCTTCCCTTTGGACTTCCATGCTTTGAACTCCTCAAGATTGATAGTGTCATCATCTTCTGAGCTTGGATCTTCTCCATTGCTTGGTTCCTCTTTGATTAGCTTTGGGAACTCTTCTTGCAAGTCATAGGGTAGACTAACCTTCCTGCATTCATTCTCATACCATGAGTCATTCTCATCAAAGATGACATCTCTGCTTACCTTGAAGCCTTTGTTTGTTGGGTTGTAGAATCTGTATCCCTTTTGGTTCAAATCATAACCAATGAAGATACATTTTTCAGCTTTAGGGTCTAGCTTTCCCCTTACCTGTGAGGGAATATGCACATATGCTACACAACCAAAGATTTTGCAATGATCCAGAGAAGGTCTCTTACCATGCCAAGCTTCATATGGTGTCATGCCATCAAGTGATTTGGATGGCAATCTGTTGATAAGGTAGGTGGCAGTAGATACACTTTCTGCCCAAAGATAATTTGGCAACTTCTTTTCATTAAGCATAGACCTAGCTGTTTCTACTATGAGTCTATTCCTTCTTTCTGCTATTCCATTTTGTTCAGGTGAGTACCTTGTAGTTATCTCCCTCTTGATGCCTCTTTCCTGCAAGAAATCTTCAAACTCATTGGAGAAGTATTCTCCTCCACCATCTCACCTTAGCCTTTTCAAGCTTCTTCCTGTTTGGTTTTCAACAAGTGCAAGATACCTCTTGAAACAATTAAACACTTCATCTTTATGCTTCATAAAGTATAAGATGGTCCATCTACTATAATCATCAATGAAGGACACATAATACCTTGAACCTGAAATGGAAGGATCCTTGCTAGGTCCCCAAACATCTGTGTGTACCAAGTCTAGGTAATCTTTATGCATAAAACCTTTCCTTGAATAAGGCAACCTGTGAGACTTACCAAACTGACATGCTCCACACTTATAAATCATGTGTTGCTTGGATACATTAGGTATCCCAAGCACACATTGATCCCTGCACATTTGCTTTAGGGTTCTTTCACCTATGTGACCTAACCTCTTGTGCCATATCTCTAACTCTGAAAGTGTTTGATCCTTGTAATTATATAAAGCAATGTTCTTAGTGTCTTCTAGCTCAAAAGTAAACAATCTACCTGATTTCTCCCCCTTGGCAATTCTTTTGAAACCATGTTTTGGGTCCTCCACATATGCTCCATGTTGAGTGAACCTGACCTGCAAACCTTTCTCCACAATCTGACCAACACTCATTAGATTTTTGGTGATGGTTTGTACATATAGTACCCTGCTCAATAGATTCTGGTTACCATCACATGTCTTTACATTTCCAATCTTTACAATAGAGTGTTTAGTATCATCACCTGTCTGTACCTTATGTTTGCCCTTGGGTTCTTCCAAATCAGAGAGTAGTGCCACATTGCCAGCTACATGGTTAGAACATCCTGAGTCAATATAAAATAAGTGATCATCATTTATATCTGCCTTGGAGGTCATATTCATGATCAATAGGGAGTCATCATGCTCCTCAGTGTAGTTGTTGTAATCCCTTCTATTTCTGAATCCACCTTGGTAGTTACCATTGCGGTTGTGGTTGTAATTGTTGTTGTACTGATTGTTGTATCCATTGTAGCCTTGGTGTTGGTTGAATCTGCCTCTACTTTGAGAGTATCCACCTCTTGAGTAGCCTCTTCCTCTCTGATTCTTGTAGTTCTTGTAGCATTTATCTGTGGTATGATTGCACAATCCACAAATGTTGCATGGTGATGAGTTGTAGGGTCTCCCCCTACCCGACTTACCTCCTCTGCCTCTTCCTCTTGAGGATCTACCTCTCCCTGCATAGTTTGCTTGGGAGGTAGAACCTTCTTCATCCACCTTCTTACTTTTACCTTTATCTTTAACTTTCTTATCAGTATATAGAGCAGAGGGGTTGTTACCTTTTGATTGATCTCCTACCTTTGTAAACTTTGCTTCATGTGTAAATAGTTGGCCCATGAGTGTTGTGAGATCTAGGGTATGCATGTCCATGTAGAGGTCCATTGCAGTGGTGAAACTTTCCCACTTATCATCTGCCTTGAGTCCATTTGTTACTTGCCTGACTATTTGCTCCTCTTCAATCTCCTCTCCAATACTTGCTAATTGGTCTGCCACATCTTTAATCTTGGTCACATACTCTGAGATTGATTGCTTGGGCTGCTTCCTAAGGGTTGTGAATTCAATCCACAGTTGATTCTTCCTTGCCCTTGTGTTGGAAGAGAAATATGTTGACAAGGTTTCCCAAGTCTCTTGGGAAGTCTTACAGTTCCTTATATGAGGTAAAAGGAAATCAGATATAGAGTTAAGAAGATAAGACCTTGCCAAAGCATCCTTTGCACACCATTGGTTGAGTCTCTCTTGTTCATCCTTGGTGGCTAGTCCTCTAGCTTTGAATGAGGGCAATTCCTCATCTCCTGATATGTATCCAAATAAGCTTCTTCCTTGTAGATATGTCTTCATTCTCAATGACCAAGCTTGGTAATTGTTCTTGTCCAATTTGTCAATGAATGAAGGAAAACCATCTCCCATTGTTACCTTGTTTGCTCTGATACCACTGTTGTGAGAGATGGTTGGATGCACTCAAGAGATTGATTTGAAGCTGCTAGACCTGCTTTGCTCCAGCCCTCCTTTGCTTCAGGTATGCTTAGTACACTTGATTAGCTTCTAAATGATACCAAGAAAGCATATATGTACTTTGCAAATGATATGTGTAATGATCAGATCAAAACAGATAACTTGGCACTTCAAAAATCCAAGAAAACTTGCTATTTTGGTATTGACACCTCCTCAGTCTTTCACTCAGTATGACCAGCACACTTACAATTGATCAAATTCCTTCTGGACATATTAAATTAGCTTAACAAGCTACCATTTGCAAGTGGAATGAAAGGAAATGACAAACTATACTCTGAGAAATGAATTTAGCAAATTTATGTGTACCCCCGACCTTTTAGGAACACTGCAGTAGATTACCAGAGTCCACTTCGAGCGTGATTTCTCTGTAATGGCTGAATCAATTGACTTCAAACTTTGTAGTGTATAGAAGACTTTGAGCTGAATCCAATGTGCTTTGAATCACTTAATTTGGTTCAGTAGATCCTGAGATATGACCTGTTGAAGTTGACAGACTTGGAGTAGATGACTCAGAGACAACAGAGATAGTGAATGTGTATACTTCTATTGATTGATGTAATTGTACATACTCATTAGCATGACAAGCATAGCTAATTGAGGTATTGTGGTGTAGGCTATGAAGTAGCACTAACACACACAGAGTTACAATAGTAGAA
Organism: Ceratopteris richardii; assembly: GCA_020310875.1. Classification (NCBI taxonomy): domain Eukaryota; kingdom Viridiplantae; phylum Streptophyta; class Polypodiopsida; order Polypodiales; family Pteridaceae; genus Ceratopteris; species Ceratopteris richardii. The sequence goes on along the minus strand of CM035434.1, from coordinate 31,775,896 downwards.
TGCCTCGGGGAGTGAGCTCAATGAGACTAGCTAACCCGCGAGTTTTTGTTCTTCACTTTTATATGAGTTAAGTGATCATTTGAATTTGAAATTCAAATCTAGGCTCCCTAGAATCTCTCCTCTAAAAGTAGGGAGATATTCTCTCAATCACAAGCTCCAATTTTTCCACGAATCTATCAAGTAGGTGTGATTTCATGTAAATGCCAAGTCATATAGACTTTTACAATGGGTAAAGAAGTAAGAACTTATAAGCATAAGTTCACATGGTCCTTTCTCCAAGTGAATTAAACTTCCAAGGTTTCAACACTACATTTCCAAGGTTCCAAGCCAAGTGTGAAGGCTTGAAATGCACCAACACCAACACCCAAATCAGCCATAAGGCGTCTGAGCCACACACACTCAATAGTTGCTGTGAAAGCTACCCTATACTCAACCTCGCAACTCAAAGTGGCCATAGTAGACTACTTCTTGCTCAACCAAGATCTAGATGAGCTACCAAGCATGAAGCAAGAACCACTAGCGGACACACGAGTGTCATAGCAACCAGCCCAACAAGAGTCAAAAGAAGCATGTAAATATGGAAATAGTGATCCCCCCTTGGAATAAAACAATCCAAGTAGTCGGGTACCACTCAAGTAGCGAAAGATGTGCTTAACCACCTGCCAATGCTTGACACCTAGGCAATGCATAAACCTGCTCATCTGTGAGATAGCAAACTAAATATCTAGCCAATTAATGCATAAGTAAATCAAGCATCCAATAGCCTACTAATAGAGAATATCATCAAATGCATATCCAACATCATGAAGACTCAATCGTAAACCTGTCTCCATAGGGGTGGCATAAGGTTTGCAATATTCAAGGCCAAAATGCTACAATAATGTGTTAATATATTTTGTTTGACACAAACCTATTTTGCCATCAACTTGCATAAACTGAATGCCCAAATAATGATGCAAATGGCCCAAATCAGACATCTCAAATGAGGCATGCAAATCAGCCTTGAAATCAACAATATGCTTCTCATGAGGACCAATGATCAACATGTCATCAACATACACAATAATGATTAGAAGCACATCATTTGCATGTTTATCATATATGGTGCTCTCAATCACACTATTATAGAAACCATGTGCATTGAGAGGCATGTATCTTTTCATACCAAGCATGTGGTACTTACTTTAAACCATATAATGCCTTCTTCAACCTACACACTTGGTTTTCATGCCCTTTCTGCACAAAGCCACATGGGTGAAAAACATACACTTCTTCATGTAAGTCACAATACAGAAATGTAGTTTTAATGTCCAACTGATGTACATTCTAACCATGATGAGCTTCAAGTGCATAGATGCTATGAACAATAGTCATTTGACATGTAGGTGCGAAGGTATCATCAAAATCAATGCCTCTTTCTTGCACATGAACCTTTGCAACAAGCCTAGCCTTATACCTATCAACTGTTCCATCAGGCTTATGCTTCAGCTTGTATACCCACTTAGTGCCAATGGCCTTCTTGCCAGGAGGCAAGTCACATAAATGCTAGGTACCATTTTTCATGATAGCATCATATTCTAATTGCGTAGTAGCCATCCAATATTCAGAATTTTGTGCTTCATCAAACGAAATAGGCTCATTCTCATAAGAAAGACTAGAGGCAGCCATTGCATAGCAATCTGATGCAAAAGAGGCACTATGAGAGCTGAACAAGTACAGTATGATAGAGGTGCATCTAATTTGTCACGTAAAGTCTACACCATCCATTTTGCCATAGTTTTTGCCTCCTCAATATCAGCTCTTTCATCAACAAGTGCATCATGTAAATCTGCATCAAAAATGGAATGAACTATATCATCACATGAAACCTGTAAAGGCTGAGAAGTTGCCTCATTAGAACCAGCACTAGATTGTCCACCTGTAAAAAGAGGCAGCAACGTATTGTACATGTCTTTGGAGCTAATTAGTGTCTCCTTAGTACATGAAAGTAATGGCTGAATAGCATCTTTCACAAAAACATCACGGCTAACCAAAATGTGTTTTGTTTGTGGATGATAGAGACGATAGGATTTGCTTTCAGAACTGTATCCAACAAAAATACATTTGACTGCTTTATCATCCAATTTCCTACAATGTTGTCTAGACACTAATGCATATGCCAGACAACCAAAAACACATAGGTGAGTAAGAGATGGCTTGGGACCATGTCAAGCCTCATATGGAGTGATAGACTACAATTCTTTAGTGGGACACCTATTAAGTACATATGTTGCACACATGACATCATCAAGCCAGAAACTATGTGGTAAAGCTCGCGTCTTGACCATACACCTTGCCATCTCCATGAGTGACCTATTCTTCCATTCAGCAACTCCATTTTGTTGAGGTGTATACAACATTGTACACTAATGTTTTATCCCATGTTCAGCCAGAAATGCATTAAAGTCAAAAGACATATATCCCCCCCCCCCTCAATCTGAATGTAGGGTGCCCATTTTACATGCTGATAGATTTTCAATGAAAACCAAAAACTCTTTGAAGCACATAAACACTTCAGACTTCTCTTTTAGTGGATACCCATGCATCACTAGAAAAATCGTCGATGAAAGTCATGAAGTAAAGAAAGTTTCCAAAACAGGGTGTCTGCATAGGACCACAGACATCACTATGAACAAGATGCAATTTTTGAGTAGCTGGAACGGAACCATCTTTTGGAAAGGAGGAGCATTGCAAGCCTTCACAAACATGTTTACCAGGTGCCTCAATTTTGGGCAAACAGGACACCATTTTAGATTTCTATAGGCATAGAAAACTAGAAAATTTCAGATGAACAAAGCATGCATGCCAAAGCTTTGCATCTGACATAGCTTGAGAATCATGTAATACACATGCTGAATCATTCACAGATTTTTCATAGTCTATGAGCTTATGCCCACTACATAAAATTCCAGAAGCAATAATGATGTCACCATTTGATAGATCATGAACTGTACATCTGTCATCAACAAATTTCACAACCAAACCAATCTTGCCCAAAGTTGAAACTCATAAAAGATTCTTCTTTATCCTTGGCACAAATAAAGCATCTGACAATGTAGAAGAACTACCATTAGCATTATTCAGAATGATCTTACTTGTTGGTGTAAATGAGTCCAAGCCTACATACTTGGACAATTAGCATGTATTGTCACATATGACTATTGCCTTGTAAAAGTCGATTGCCTTTTTATCCTTGTAAAAGTGCATATGATAACTACACTAACATCATGTGGAGTTAGGAGGAACCAAATCTTGAATTCTTGATGGATAATAGATGAGAAAATAAAGCCTAAAGTCTAGGACTCACTTTATGGTGAGAATTTGAATTTGAATTCAAAGCTTGGCTCCAACCTTAACTATAAAAGCGATCAAAAAAATTGCATTAAAAAAAGCCCGATTAGTAAGCTCATTTGAGAGGGATTTGTGTGATAAGTGGGCTCATTCTATAGCCACTTCATAATCCTCACATTGTGAAGTTATACATTGCCAATGTCATTGTATTTCTATGTGATTTAATACATACACATTGATCATATCTCTACTTCACTTCTCTGCCATGATCATCTCAAAATAGTGAACTTCTCAAAGCTTTTTTCTCACTGCATAGTTGATCATTTGATGTGATTTAAAGTGCTATAGATTCAGCACATGTCTACTTCATAGCTACAAAGTTTCATTATCATTGCTTTTCTAAATCTCAAGATATCTTCACATTTCTGCTCACTGGTCTGCATATTGTACCACCCCAAAAAAATCGGGATAGTCCTTCAAATTGCTAAGCATCATTTCAATGTACAATTGATCTTATTTATGGAAATAACTCATGATTGATAGCTATCTATGTTAATTAGATATGCCCAAAAGAAATTTAGCTAATTTCTAGCAGGTTGAGAGCACTGTTCATTTTATTGAACATGTATATAGACCAAAATAGCAAGTGTAAGCTATTGGTTGAACTTTCTACTCATCTGTTTTGATCCATTGATTAGAGGATCATGCTCCAAAGTACATAGATGATTACTCATGATCATTAGGAAGCTCAAGGGGCTTACTACACTCTCCACAACTTGTTTTTGGCTGGTGTGAAGCAGGAGTTTGTAGGACCACTTCATCTCTGGAATCTATCCACCATCTCCCCCAATAGTGGTATCAAAGCAACAACAAGCAAGATGGGAGATGGATTTCCATCATTCATTGACAGGTTGGACAAGAACAACTATCCAAGATGGTCCCTAAGGATGCAAGAATATCTCCAAGGAAGAAGCTTATATTGATACATCATTGGAGATGAAGAAATGCCAATATTCCGAGGCAAACATCAACCTACAAGAGAAGAGCAAGAAAGGCTAACTGCATGGTCTGCAAAGGATGCTCTGGCCAGGTCTTATATACTTAACTCAATATCAGATTTCTTATTACCTCACATTAGGAATTGCAAGACCTCCCAAGAGACTTGGGAAGTACTTTATTCATACTTCTCATTAAATAAAAGGGCTAGGAAGAACCAGCTATGGATGGAGTTCACCTTGAAAAAGCAACCAAAGAAAAGTGTAGCTGACTATGCAACCAAGATGAAGGATGTAGCAAATATATGGATATGCAAATATATGACCTCAACACATTGATGGAGCAACTCTTCACACATGAGACAAAGCTCAACAAGAATGGAGACAACTCTAGAGGTAATCAAACTTCCACCCTTTACATAGATAGAAATAAAAGTAAAGATAAAGGCAAAGGTAAAAAGAATGAAGAAGAGGCTAGTACCTCTCAAGTGAACTTCACAGGAAGAGGAAGATGTACTAGAGGAAGGGTATATTGATTCTGGTTGTTATGTGGCTGGAAATGTAGCATTGAATCTGATCTTGAAGAAAATAAATAAAAAGGAAGGTAGACCTTTTACTCTTAAAGTACAAGGGAATGTTGGTCAAGCCTTGATCACACATGGTGATGAGGTATTTATTGAGTTAGACCTCTGGCATAAGAGGTTAGGACATTTTAATGAAACAGGAATCAAAACTATGGTGGAGAAACAATCCGTGAGAGGATTACCAAATATGAAGAATCAACATATGATTCACAAGTGCGAAGCGTGTTAGATGGGAAAAGCCCACAGGTTACCATTTCAGAAGAATGGTTACAAACACGATGGTTTGCTAGAACTCATACATACAGATGTATGGGGACCAACAAAAGAAGGATCTATCAGTGGCTCAAGGTGTTGAAGCTCAAAGTCAAGGACAAAGCATGGAAGCACATCAGAAGGTGGACACACGAGGAAAGGGAGCAAGTAGGGAGCTCCAAGAAGTGTATGTCAAATTTTCAGAAGAATCCCCTACAAAAATAGTGATTTTCATCAATAGAAACCATTGTAAATACCATTATCTATTTTTAGTAACTCCATTTTGTTCAAGCCGAGGAGTCCTCGAGCTTGAGGAGTATTAGAAGTACCATCGTACCAATTTTCATAATTTTTAGACTTCGTTTGAGCCCTCAAATAAGCCCTGGAACCTAATTTTAACTAGGCCGGACACTAGGTCTGGACAGGGCCAAAACTAGTCAAAAAACTATAAAAAGAGCTAGAGAGCTCATTTTTGAGGTTAGCTTGTTAGAGAATAGAACTTTTGTAAGAGAACTCTTTTGCAATCTAAGCTTTCCATTGTTCCTCTCTTTGATCTTACTTTGTGCGCGTGTGTGTGTATGTGTGTGCATGTTTGTGTGCTTTCACTCACGCACTTGTGCCTTCACTTGCTCGTGGTCTTCAAACCGGTCCTCACGTCTCCGCGGATTGACAAGTAAAGGAGGTGGTGCTTACGCTTGAGCTACACCAAATTTTGGCGCCGTTGCCGGGGAGAGAGCTTCGAGGACGAGCGTTGTGATGGTAAGATCGTAGATTTGCGACGTTGGAAGGTAAAAAAACTGTCATTTCAGTTCATTTCCTGTTTTTTCCTCTTCATCTTCATCATCATCATCATCTCCACCTTCTTCCATCTTCTTCTTCATAGAAAATTCTTGTTTTTTAGTGCATTTTCACCATCTTCATACCATTTTTCATGCATTATTGTGTGGGAAGGAGTTAGGAGAAGCAAGGGAGAGCAAGCGCTGTGTTTTTTTCATGATTTTCTGCTCATACGGAGCTCGCCATAGCCGGCGCTCAGAAATTTGAATTTCCCGCCAAAAAACGCGATTCTGTGATGAAAATCGCGATTCTGTGAAAATTCAAAATTTTTTGAAAAATCACGATTTTCAGTTTTCCCGCCTAAAAGTTGGTTGAAAAAAATCGCGATTCTGTGTTTTTCTCAAAAAAAAACACGATTCTCTGCTCAAAATCGCGATTCTCAAAAAAAAAAAAAAAAACACGATTCTCTGCTCAAAATCGCGATTCTCACCAATCACGATTTTCAGCAAAAACACGATTTTGTGAAAAAGGCGATTCTGTGAAAACACGATTTTTTGCTCAAAATCGCGATTTTCAAAAACACGATTTTGTGCTCAACATCGCGATTTTCATGTGAAAAATACGATTTTCAAAAAACACGATTCTCTGCTCAAAATCGCGATTCTCACCAATCACGATTTTCAGCAAAAACACGATTTTGTGAAAAACACGACTTTCTGCTCAAAATCGCGATTCTCACAAATCACGATTTTCAGCCAAAAATACGATTTTGAGAAAAACACGATTCTGTGGGACAAAATCGCGATTTTCAAGTCAAAAACACGATTTTGAGAAAACACGAATTTTTGCTCAAAATCGCGATTTTCAATTCACGATTTTCTGCTCAAAATCGCGATTTTCATGTCAAAAACACGATTCTGAGAAAACACGATTTTCAGTCAAAAACACGATTTTGTGAATCACGATTCTCTGAGTCAAAATCGCGATTTTCAGAAACACGATTTTGTGATCAACATCGCGATTCTCTGAAACACGATTTTGTGATCAACATCGCGATTCTCTGAAACACGATTTTGTGATCAACATCGCGATTTTCAGAAACACGATTTTGTGATCAACATCGCGATTTTCAGAAACACGATTTTGTGATCAACATCGCGATTTTCAAATCACGATTTTCTGCTCAACATCGTGATTTTCAAATCACGATTTTCTGCTCAAAATCGCGATTTTCAAAAACACGATTTTCTGCTCAAAATCGCGATTTTCAAAAACACAATTTTGTGCTCAACATCGCGATTTGTTTGACTTCACAGCATCGCGATTTTCAGAAAGTTCACAAAATCGCGATTTTCTCCAAAGGTCCTGTTTGCCTGTTTTGACCCCCAGGAGCCTGATTTGACATAACTTTCTCATCCAAAGTCCATTTTTTGAGCTCTATAGTTTGTTGGAAAGCTCGTTTCAAATCCTACACGATCTCAACTGTTTTTTTCAAGAATAATGCGTTGATTTTGAGATAGGATAATTTGAAGTTGACCCTCAGGTGGGACTAGGGAACCAAGGGGGCTCTAAAGAATTTTGAACCATACCAAAGGGAAAATTTGGATTCTTGACTAAAGCTTATGAACGTGAGATCTGGTAGACACTTAGGCAAGGATAAACAAAGCATTAGATCTTCTGAGGCTAGTGTCAACCATACATCCAAGTCTTGGGCACAACAACTAAGTGGTCATCTTTTACTCAGATCAGACACAAGTGATTCAGAAATGTCTTTTAGTATGGGAAAACCTGCAGGTGGCTCAGGGACTGCCCATCTACAAACACCGGAAGGTCCCTATAAGACACAGTTGGAATATATTCGGACCAACCAATTAGGTGCTCGCATCTATGAGGATGGTCTGAGGCGATCAGTGGTCCAACTCAAAAATCCAGATCAATCCTTTGGACTTGAACACCCGGTGGTCAAGTTCGAAGAGGGTTCATACATTGATAAGGAAGGAACCATGTATGTGGTTACCAACCAACCCGATAGGACCGATGAGTTTGGAAATATCATTCATGAGAATGAGATAGGAGACCTAGAACAAGGAAATATAGGACAAGGACCCCAGACTCCTAGAGGCAAGTCAGTTTTGACCCGAGTGATCACTCCAGACTGGATCCCTCAAGACAACAAAAGCATAGAACTATTTTTGAATAGAGAAACAGAGGAAGCCTTTTGGAGATTCAAGCCAGAACAACCTAGCCAATTGGGCATAGTCATCATCTACGAGTTCAAGGATCCAGAGATACCAGGAAAGGTTGTCTACCTGGATAACACATCAGAGAAAATTTTCTTGGTAACAGAACATGATAGACATGCATATACTTGGAAGAATGAATTGATTTTCCCCCCACCAAGATCCAATGTTTCCCACGGCCTCCAAGGAGTAGGGTCATCCCAAGCTCAGGAAGCCCAGAGAGAAAGAACTAGAGAGAGACCGGAGGTAAGTTTTGCACACACAGTGGGCAGGAATAGGTCAGGATTTGAAAATGAAAGACCTGAAAGAGAGAGATATCAAGCACATAGGCAACAAAGAGACGATCATGATTTCCCATTGCTTAGACCAAGAGAGCACTCAAGAACCCTTAGACCCTCTCAAGTGGTTAAGACAATGAAGAACTACTTTGATGGATTTGGAGATCCTTATGATCATGTGGCGGAGTTCAAACAAGTGCTAAGAGCTGAACAGGTTGAAAACTTGTTCACCCAGTTCGAGGCATTTGGTTTGACTCTTAAGGGGACTGCCTTAGCTTGGTTTCAACCTCTAAACAGTCGCAACTATAGAGAGATAGGTCAGCTTCTAGAAGAATTCATTGTAGACTTTTCCAAGAGTGGTATCAGACATAACACATCATCCTTGATCCACAGCTTCAAGCAGACACCCCAAGAAACAGTGCGACTTGCAGGAAGAAGGTTTAGACAGTACTTGGAAAGATGCCCTGTACCAGAATTACCCACATCAGCCAAACAAGTGGCACTGTTTTTAGATGGCCTATTGAGCACAAAATTAAGGTCATATGTATACTTGAAAGAGCCTAGATCCATAGAAGAGTGTATATGGATGTGCATTGACATAGAAGACAACTTGGGTGAGGAGTTAGGACTATCCAAACTCTATAAGGACTCTGATATTTCTACAAGTCATACCTCTAGAGCCTCCACTGAGATAGATGAGATAGCTGAGCAGGTGGCCAAAAAGCTAGGAGTTCAAAATAGACAAATGCCAAGGGTCACCCCAGTGAAGCGATGTTATGCATGTGGAGGAGATCACATGGCTAATGGTTGCCCGTTGACGACTCAACCCCAAGGAAACCCTAATGCTCTATATTGCACCATTGAGAGAAAATACACAAATCATACGGCCCAAGATTGTCCCTATAACAGGCAGGCTGTTAGACAAAATTATCAGCAACCTTACCAGCAGGGTAGGTATCAGAATCAGTACCAACAGCCATATTATAGGCCACAACAATATCAACCTCAATACCAGCAGCAATATCAGGCACCATATAGGCCACAACCTGTCTTGGGAAACCAACCACCAGCTCCAGCCAACGTGATTCCAGTCAAGTATGCTATGGGAGAGGAAAATCCAAATAGAGCTTTGGTGCCACTAACCCCATTGATACCAGATAATGACTCTCATGCCCATAGTTCAGACTACTCCCATGAAGGTAGTCCACATGCTTATTACACAGAGTCACCTGAACATAGTGAGATTTACTCGTATCAATATGAGGCACCACCTATGGAGCAAAATTGGGAGCCAGAATACTCCAATGTCATGTACACAAATCCTAACCCTAGGCCCCAGTTGAGACAAATGAGACCCCAAGCCCCTAGAGGATCTTGTTTTAGATGTCAAGGTGATCATTTCATTCGTGACTGTCCCCACCCACCATCTCCGAGCCAAGGACAGGCTATCACAATACAGGCTTTTTGTCCTGATTGTGGCAAAGACCATCTCCCCAGAGATTGTCCAAGAAACCCCTCTAGTGCACCCAAGATTACACCCATTAATGTGGTAGGCTTAGTGGCAGATCCAAGTTCAAGTAGTAGCAATGTGGCTCCTATACAAGCTGTCACTAGAGCACAAGCCTTAAAACAGGATAAACCAGTAGAACAATCAGAGTCGAGTGAATCGGGAGAGCCTAGTAAGAGGAAAACAAGAACATGGAAGGATACCAGAGAGAAGGCCAATCGCAAGTGGAATAAAAAGTTATCGGAACTAGAAGAAAGCTTAAAAGAAGCGAAAACAAAAATAGAAGACATTGCATCTCAAAGCCCCTCGCATGCCGAAACTCCATCCACTCCACCTCATCCCACCCCACCACCCATTGTAAATAGACCGCAACCAGGGTCTGTTCTTGCAGATCCAACCCCAGAAGGCTTGGACATGATGTTCAAGGCCTACCAAGCTCGACTTCAAGAAGGGCCTACAGTGGCAAACCTAGACAAGAGTTACCCTAGAGCAGATTTAGAGATTGAACGGATGAAAATGTGCATGAAAATGGTAGAACAAGCTCAAGCCATACTTGAGACTAGTCAAAAGTTCAATCAGACAAACTCTATCAAATCAGATTTGCATTTCCAGGGCTTACTAGAAAGATTAGAGCAATTGGTAAACAAACCACAAGTTTCTTTACCTCCACAGGCTCAACCAGTTATTGAAAGAGGAAGCTCACCACCAATGGGAGCTTATGTTCCTAATTCCACGGATCCAGGAATACCTCCTTCAATTCAACAGTACTCTCAAGAATTCTTGCGGGAAATACAAGAAGAGAAATGGGCCAAGGAGAAGGGTCATTCCCCTCCTATTCCTGAGATTGATGATCTTCATGATCAATTTCCCCAAGACATCCCATCTATTTACGAAGATGAAGCAGAACAACAAGAAGACGAAAGGTTAGATTTTGAATCTAATACCTTAGAAGAACTGCCTCAATTTCTAGGCCCATGGGAATCTGAATCTCTCCAGATTAGAGCTCCCACAATACTAGTAAGAAATGAAGACTCAGTGGTTCCAAGGAACACGGATGTCGTGAAGAACACTAAGGTTCAGTGTCATCTCACTGTAGAAGAGCTGCTCAAAGCAAAACCTGAGCTCTGGAATCATGTGAAGGATCAGGTTCCAGAACTTGATTCCAACATGCCAAAAGCAGGCTCCAAGCAAAGGGTACCAGAGATACCTCTAGACAAAATAGGGGACATGTGTGAGGGTGAAGAAGGTAATACTTATCTTCCCATCACCTACCAAGGTTACACAACCAAAGCAATCATAGATTCAGGTGCTGGTGTTGCTATTGCGACCACCTCCTTGTGGAAGCAATGGGGCAAGCCCACATTAAGACCAACTAGAATGAAGCTTCAAATGGCTGATGGTCATTTTGAAAGACCTCTAGGATTGCTAGAAGGGATCACTCTAACCACTTGTGGTGTAGAGTTTGAGCACACATTTGCTATATGTGACTTTGAGAAAAATAATGTCTTTGAGATGATCCTAGGAAGACCCTTCCTACGACAATTGCAAATAGTACAGGATTGGGGAACTAACTCCTTGTACTTACAGCACTTAGGGGTCACCACTAAGGTCAATTTGAAGGATTACACCTTCAGAGATGTACCACCCCTACAGTGGAATTCTATCCACAAAGCGAAAGAAGATTCCATCTCTGTGCATTCTGAAAGTTCACCTGATCCATCATGGCTGCATGAAGATACTCATTTGTGGATGTGCAAGGTCGCAAAGGAAGAGGAAAAACGTTTAAAGGCGAGAGAAGAAGGAACTTCGCTAGGAGATAGACCAGTTAGGGACCCAGCCTACACACCGATGATCTTTCCAGATGAGGAGTTTGAGCCTCATGGCTGGCCAGAAATCTTAGCCACCATGGACATTGCTGTCAATGAGGAACAGTGGACACCTCATTGTGATGAGGAAGGTTATGATATCTCAGTGTTCATGTGTCAACCCTTGCTAGAAGAATGTGACCCTAATGATGTCATAGAAGAAGAAGAGAATGACGATGATCTGGAGTCTATTGTGATGGATAGTTGCTTTAACTCAGAGCAGCACTATCTAGAAGATATAGGAGTGTTCACCCAGAAAGAAGAAGAACCTCTCACAAGTATTAAAACAGTAAACTCAAAGGATGGAAGTGAGAGTAGTCAAAAGAAAAAGAAAAGAAAAGCAGTGAAACAAGAAGAGGAGGAATCATTGTTTGAAGTACCAGAAAACTTCAAGAAATATGAAGTTGACGACCGCAAAATTTTGGTACGAATGCCTAAGAGAGAGGCCATCATAGGAGAATCATATGATAATAAAGAAAAGACCAAGAAGATTGTAGTGACCATTGAAGAGAACGAAGAGAGATGCACATATATAGGAGATGACCTAAGTGCAAGAGAAGAAATGGAGCTCATAGCTCTATTAAGGGAATATAGGGATGTGTTTGCATGGCACTATAGAGACTTGAAAGGGGTAGATCCAAGAATTTGCTCTCATACTATCCCCATGACTGCTGATGCTAAGCCCACCAAACAGAAGCCCTACACATATAATGATACCTATGCAGCCAAAATAAAAGAAGAAATTGATAGGTTAATTGAAGCTGGATTCATCTATGAGATTGAGCATACCGAATGGGTGTCCCCCATTGTTGTGGTACCCAAGAAGAACGGGAAGTTGCGAGTGTGTATTAACCTTAAAAAAGTTAATGCCGCTACGATTAGAGATAGTTATCCACTTCCAATCACAGAACACCTATTGGAGCGTGTTGCAGGCAAGGAAGTTTATAGCTTCCTTGATGGATTTTCAGGTTACAATCAAGTAGCCATTGCCCCAGAAGATCAACACAAAACAGCTTTTGCTACAGAGTGGGGAATCTTTGCATTTCGGGTGATGCCATTTGGGCTCACCAATGCACCTGCAACATTCCAAAGGCTCATGTGTCATGTCTTCAAAGAGTTCTTGCGAAAGAGCTTAGAAGTGTATGTGGATGATTTATGTGCTCATTCCCAAGAAAGAAGGGTTCACATCCCTGAGCTCAGACAAATCTTCAACAAGTGTAGAGAATATCGAGTGTGTCTGAACCCAGAAAAGTGTGTGTTTATGGTGCGTCAAGGTAAAATCTTAGGTCATATTGTTTCTAAGAATGGAATCTCAACAGATGAAGATAAGGTACGAGCCATAGCGGAGCTACCAAGGCCAAGGAATATTAAAGAGGTACAAGCCTTTATGGGCCATTGTGGATACTACCGTAGGTTTATCCACATGTACGCGATCATAGCTAGACCCCTTTATGCCTTGTTGTCTAATTTTGAGTGGAACGATGAATGCGAGAATTCTTTCAACGAACTGAAGAAACGTTTGTGCACGGCACCAATACTCACCACTCCTGATTGGAATAAGCCATTCCATGTCCATGTGGATGCATCCAATCATGCCATAGGATTTGTGCTGGCACAACCCACAGGTGAAGGGAATTTAGATTTGCCCATAGCATATGCTAGTAGACAACTAAACCCAGCCGAAAGAAATTATACCACAACCGAGCGAGAAGGGTTAGGCATGGTATATGCTGTAAAGAAGTTTAGACACTATTTATTGGCCAACAAGTTCAAGTTCTTCACTGATCATCAAGCTTTGTTATATTTGGTCAATAAACCTTGCAATACTGGACGCTTAGTAAGATGGTTCCTCTTACTAATGGAGTATGACTTTGAAGTTGTTGTCAGGAAAGGTAGAACCCACCTTCGGGCAGATCACCTTTCTCGCATTACTTCAGGAGAGTCACCACAAGGAGTGTCTGATGAACTACCTGATGCTTATCTGTTCAATTTGGAAGTTGTTCCTAAATGGGCAAATAAGTTGGTACCAGTCCTAACCTTCGGCCCTGCAAATAAGAATGTGAAAACATCACAAGAAGAAATTGTAAAATCACAAAAATATCACATATTGGCAGGAGGCATGTACAAACAAGATACTGAGGGTGTATTAGCTTGTTGTGTCGAGGATGATGAACATAGTAGTTGGTTGCAGCAAGCTCATGAGGGATTGCTAGGAAATCACTATTCTAAACAACGAACATTGCAGAATTTGAAACGTTTAGGAGTGTATTGGCCTAGCATGGACAAAGAAATACATGAGTGGATCAAGAATTGTCCAATGTGTAGAGAGAAACCACCAGTGGAGCATGCGACCCTTTATCAAGTATCATTAATTCCAGATTGGAGTACTCCATTGGTAGAGTTTATGAGATCGGGAAGATTACCCAAAGAGGCGAGTCTAGCAAGAAGACGAAATATGGAGCAAGAGGCTCAAGGCTATGCCTTAGTAGGAGAAAACCTATACCGAAGAGGTAAAGATGGTTACTTAAGACTGTGCGTTCATGAATCAGACTATTTAAGGGTCTTAGAGACTGCACACAGTGGTGTTGCAGGTGGACATTTTGGCCCTGACCGAGTGATTAAAACCATTCTATTCTCAGGACTTTGGTGGCCCACTCTTCATATGGATGCACATGCCTATGTGAAGAAATGTGACACCTGCCAACGTGCACAATATCCAGTGAGAAAAGACGAGATGCCCTTGAGGCCAATGATGGGAGGACGTGCATTTTCGAAGTGGGGCATAGACTTCATAGGTCCTATTAACCCCCCAGCTAGAAACTCCCATGCAGAGTACATCATTGTAGCCACAGATTACCTTACAAAGTGGGTAGAAGTCAAAGCCACGACAAAGAATGATGCTCAGACTACGGCTAAGTTCTTATTCGAGAATGTGTTCACGAGATATGGACTACCAATAGAGTTGGTGAGCGATAGAGGCACACACTTCTTGAATGAAGTCATTGAAAATCTTCTCCAAGAATTCTTGGTGATACATAAGAAATCCGCCCCCTATCATCCACAAGCCAACGGACAAGCTGAGAGTACCAATAAGATCCTCTGTAACGTATTGACAAAACTGGTGAATAATAAACGCTCTGATTGGGACAAACAACTTCATCATGCTGTTTGGGCTTATCGAGTTGCCTACAAAACTGTACTCAACGCCACCCCATTTCAGATGGTCTTCGGACAGAACGTTGTGCTACCATTAGATTTCTTAATCCCTGCCTTAAAAGTAGCACAAGAGTATGAGTGGAATGGGCATGAATTGTCCTCTAGGATCTTTGATCTCGAACGCTTGGGTGAAACGAGGCTACGTGCGGCAGCAGGCATCTACGCTGCAAAGAAGAGGCAAAAGGCATACTTTGATGCACACATCAAGGATAAGGGATTGAAAGAGGGAGATCTAGTGTTGGTGTACACACTAAAACAACATGCCCGTAAGTTGGAAAAAAGAGGATATGGACCCATGATCATTAATAGAATTTCCACTAGTGGTGCAGTTCAGTTGGCCACTCTAGAAGGAGATATCTTGCCAAACTATATTAGTGGCTGTAGAGTCAAGCTATATCAAGAACCTCTTACTGAGGATATGCTAATGAGACTCAACACTGCGAAGAAGCGAAAAGAAGAAGAGTTAAGAGTGAGAGAAGAAGCACAGGAAGAGGCCAGAGAGCGTATTAGGCAAAATAAGTTAAGGCGATTAGGCCTAGATGTCAACTCAAAAGCCCCAAAATATCACATGGATATGTGTCAAAAGTTAGGCATTGCGACTTCTCAGGTCATTGACCGAAGACCCTTTGTGACCATAGAGATAGGACAAGGGAAGGGTGCAAGGACGGTGAAAGCATTGATTGACTCAGGTGCAGCAAGTAGTGCAGTTAAACTTTCCTACTGCCAAGACTTGGGGTTGAACATCAATCCCATAGAAGCTTATCTCATAGGATTGGGAGGTGTGGAAACCCCTTGTTTGGGCGAGGTGGAACTTCCCATCTACCTTCAAGATGTTCCAATGAAAGTCAAAGCGCTAGTATGTCAAGATGAGAACCTTACAGAACCACTTGTCTTGGGTCAAGATTGGATCTATGACCATGCAGTTAACTTAAACCTAAGAAGTCAAATTCTTCAAGTTTGGGTACATGAACAATGCATTACATTAGAATTAGAGAACTGCATGCTCCTAGATCATGGCACCACACACTCTCTTAGTTCTTCCGAGACTAATCATATGAAAGAAGATGTTGTATGTGTCAAAAGCTCTATGATGCAGAAGGAGTCAATCGTGGAAGACCAGGTTCAAAGGCGGGTGGATCTTTCTTCTTCTCCAAAGAATCAAGTAGCCACAGTAGTGAGTCCACCACACAAGCAAACACAACTGTTCACGACAACTGCTACATCAAATAAAAAGACACCATTCGATAAAAAAGCAGTTTCGAGCATGAAGCAGATATGGGTACGCAAAGGAGAGAAACCACCAGCCTTACCCCCACAAATCCCATCCTTGCACACCAACCAGGCCAGAAGACGAAGGAAGCAGCTCAGACAAGCTCAATCACAAGGTATTCAACAAGTTTGGGTGCCTAAGAAGTTAGCTGCAGCTCAACAAGGGCAATTACAGATGTGGGTACCTAAGAAGCTCTTACATCCACAACAACCTATGTTCTCCCACATGCTAAAGGTCTCACCCAAGAAGCCAAAAAAGGAAGAGGGTAAGAACCACGTACAGAGATCGAAAGAAGATCAAATCAGCTCTTCAAGAAAAGTAGGAAGACGTGCAAAAAGGATATGGGTTTGGAAGCCAAAAGTACAAACAGCCTCCATCGAACCAAAGCGCCAACCACACTGGATACCACCGTTCAGAACGCATCCAAAGAGGAAGACGGCTGAAGTGATCTCTACAGTGCCAAATGATGTTCTAAAATGGACTCCAATAAGGAGGATTACATCAGTTCGAGACTCAATGGATACCTCCACCAAGGTCGGCATCAACCTCCACAAATAACATCGAAAGCCTCGAACGAGCAACAACCATGTGCTCCTTGCATAACCCTGTCTTTTGCACCATTTAGGTCATGCATTTCCAAAGTATGCATTAATATAGGGCCACATTACACGGCCGTGCATAGACACACTTGAGAATCCCATGCACAAGAGCACAGTGACATATGTCGAACATTTCTATTGATACTAACTTTTGTGTTCTTGTTTTGTGATATCCTGTTCCAAAAAAAAAAAAAAAAAAAAAAAAAAAAAAAAAAAAAGAGAAGTGGGAGAAAGCTTGTTCCCAGTGTGTCTCGGCCAGCAGTGAGATTATTGCTGCCTTATCTGGTAGAGGACAAGCATTTGGCATGAACATGGCACCTACAACTATGATTTTCTCTTACCATGGTAGGAATGAAGAGCTTGAAGGTCCGCAACTTGCGTGATGCTTAACTACTTCATGTACCAGAGTATCCAAGGAGATATCTGCAAAAGGTAGTTCTGGAGGAGAAGACTCCTGCATATGGTGAGCTAAAGAGCATATGTGAAACACAGCTTGATGTAGTTACCCGATGTTGCTTGCCAAGGAATATAAAGCAATTCAATTCTCAGTATTTCCTGAACCAGTATGGAACAGTAGCACTGGTGAATGGTCTATGTCAATCAGCATGGTAATCTCTTAGAAACCGGCACGTGTCCAATATTCCTCTGAGTGTCAATATAGGGAAGTGAACGTGCATGAGCCCAAGCTCAGAAATGCACATTGTTAGTGACAAATGTTGCTTTGAACAGAGGAGAGGGGATCCACCACTCAAAAGATCTCATCAGTGGACAATCCACATGGACATTCATCAACAAGGTTCCATCCCAAAGGCCGAGTGTACAACACGAAGAGGCAAACATCCATCAACCTTCGCCATGGTAAGTATCTTTACTCTGGAAACACCATAACCATGATAGTTTAGGAAACCTCTTCGTCAGCATACCCTTGAGCACTTAGCTCAAGACCCGCAATTTTTGCACCATACTTCTTCCAATGCATTGTCCAAGTAAGCATGCGTAGGGCTACATTACAAGGCCGTGCACAAGGCACATACTTTTTTCAACCCAGGCACGAACACACTTACCCATCATTCATTATGGGTTATGAGTAGTTGGCATGAATGCTCTCAACATCATCTTTAAAAGAGCTAGCAGACATCATGGGAACAACATCCATATCTCAGAAGCAAATTGAAGCCAGTAGTTGCTCCAAATCACTCTTGACAACCTCTTCTGAGCAACTTGCAGTTTTGAAAGCTCACAACGACACATTCTTGCTGGAATCCAAGGAACCAGCTCATACAACGGATGGACACCACCTCTCAAAGCACTACATAGAACAGCCCTTCCAACAAGGGTCTGTCAGGGACGACAAACTCGAGAGGGGGGGGAGTGTTGAAGCTCAAAGTCAAGGACAAAGCATGGAAGCACATCAGAAGGTGGACACACGAGGAAAGGGAGCAAGTAGGGAGCTCCAAGAAGTGTATGTCAAATTTTCAGAAGAATCCCCTACAAAAATAGTGATTTTCATCAGTAGAAACCATTGTAAATACCATTATCTATTTTTAGTAACTCCATTTTGTTCAAGCCGAGGAGTCCTCGAGCTTGAGGAGTATTAGAAGTACCATCGTACCAATTTTCATAATTTTTAGACTTCGTTTGAGCCCTCAAATAAGCCCTGGAACCTAATTTTAACTAGGCCGGACACTAGGTCTGGACAGGGCCAAAACTAGTCAAAAAACTATAAAAAGAGCTAGAGAGCTCATTTTTGAGGTTAGCTTGTTAGAGAATAGAACTTTTGTAAGAGAACTCTTTTGCAATCTAAGCTTTCCATTGTTCCTCTCTTTGATCTTACTTTGTGCGCGTGTGTGTGTATGTGTGTGCATGTTTGTGTGCTTTCACTCACGCACTTGTGCCTTCACTTGCTCGTGGTCTTCAAACCGGTCCTCACGTCTCCGCGGATTGACAAGTAAAGGAGGTGGTGCTTACGCTTGAGCTACACAAGGTATTATGTTCTTTTTATTGATGATGCAACAAGATGGATAACTCTTTATGTTTTGAAAGAGAAGTCAGAAGTGTTTGGAGCTTTCATGCATTTTCATGCATATGCTGAAAGAATTACAAGACAGAAACTCAAAAGACTAAGGTCTGATGGAGGAGGAGAATATTTTTCTCGAGAATTCAATGATTATCTATGGAATGCAGGTATCAAAAGAGAAATAACTTGCAGGTATACACCGCAACAAAATGTAGTAGAAAGAAGAAACCGAACTCTAGTTGAGTTTGCAAGAGCAATGCTAAAGGAGAAGAATTGTCCAAATTATCTTTGGGCTGAGGCTATAAATACAGCTACAACCATGTACAACTCTAAATGCGATGACCCCTTATGAAGCTTGGTGGGGCAAGAAACCAACACTTGATCATTGTAAAGTGTTTGGATCAGTTGCTTATGCTTATGTACCATCACAACTAAGACATAAGCTTGAACCAAAAGCTGAAAAATACGTGTTCATCAGATAGGATGAAAAACAGATGGGTTATAGGTTATGGAGTCCTCTAACCAAACAATTTATTGTTTCCAGAGATGTAACATTTGATGAAGGAAAAAGTTGGTATATAGACATTGATTATAATGAAGAAACAATTAAAGAAGAGATAAGAAGAAATGAAAAAGGAAAATCACATACGCAGGTAAATGGGGATGAAGATCATATGCAGGCAAGTACGTCCAAGATTGGATCAGGTATGAGAAACAAAGATGGACCAAGATTTGATGAAGATGTGTATTCAGATACACATGAAGAATATGAGCTAAGAAGGTCAAACAGAGTAAGGAAACAACCAACAAGGTATTCCTATGACACTTCTTATTTGACTCAGAAAAACTATGCTTACTTAGTAAAGGAAGATGAAGAACCTCAGAATTACAGTGAAGCAAAAGGTAAGAAACAATGGGAAGAAGCAATGAAGGAAGAGTTCAATGCTCTTGAAGAGAACAAGACTTGGGAACTTGTTCCAAAACCAAATGGTAAGAAAGTGATTGGAAATAAATGGGTTTACAAAGTTAAGAAACTTGCAGATAGAAGGATAGCCAGATACAAAGCTAGACTGGTGGTCAAAGGCTATGCTCAAACGCATGGCATAGATTATGATGAGACATTTAGTCCGGTGGCAAAGATGTCAACCATAAGGACAGTGATTGCTATAGCAGCATCAAAAGGATGGAAGCTAAGTCAGCTGGATATAACGAATGCATTTTTAAATGGATATATATCAGATGAAGTCTACATGGAACAACCTAAAGGGTTTATAAGTTCTAGTTACCCAGATCATGTTTGCATATTAAGAAGAGCTCTCTATGGATTGAAGCAAGCTCCAAGAGCTTGGAATTACAGACTTGTGAAGTATCTCAATGACCTTCGATACCAAAGTTCAAAGGCAGATGCAAGTCTACTCATCAAGAGAATAGATGAAGGTATGATCTACATTTGTATTTATGTGGATGACATTATAATCACAGGTCCCTCAGATGAAGGAATCAAGGAGGTAAAGAGATTGCTTGAAAAAGAGTTCAAGATCAGTGATCTAGGAAAGTTATCATACTTTCTTGGAATGGAAGTTACATATACAGATCATGGTGTATATGTTTCGCAAGAAAGGTATCTCCTAAACTTACTGAAGAAGTTTAACATGGAGAATTGCACAGAAGCTTCAACACCGCTTGAAGTAAATCATAAACTCAACAAATATGGTGGTGTAGAGTTTAAAGATATGAGGAAGTATCAGTCATTAGTGGGAAGCTTAATTTATGCTACACTAACAAGACCTGATCTCAGTTATGCAATGGGAGTTCTCTCACAGTTCATGCATTGTCCGAAGGATCAACATTGGGTTGTAGGACAAAGAGTTCTTAGATATATCAAAAGAACTATAAAAGAAGGATTATATTATCTTTTTACGTCAGATATAAAGCAGAGAGCATACAGTGACTCAGAATGGGCAAGAAGTCAAGATGACAGAAGGTCAACACATGGGTATATGATATACCTAGGAGATAAGCTTGTAAGCTGGTGTTCAAAGAAGCAACATACAGTGGCTTTATCGTCAACTGAAGCTGAGTATAAAGGACTTGTGGAAGAAGCAAAAGAAGTGATATGGATGCAGACCTTGTTCAAAAGCATGGGTATTGATCAAGGTATACCTATCATACATGGAGATAATATGAGCTTGTTATACTTGCAGCAAATCCAGTATTTTCATGCAAGAACAAAACACATAGAGATTCAATATCATTTCTTGAGGGAAAAGGTAATGGAAAAAGAGATTGAAATAGTATACAAATCTATAAAAGATCACATAGCAGATATTCTGACAAAGAGCTTAGATGGAGTAAAGACAAGCAGATTCAAAGAAATGGCATGTATAAAAGAAAAGAAGAATATATGAAAGATCAGAGAATGCAAATTAGTGATTGAGGGAGAGCTGTTGAAGAATCACTCATAAATTTGACATACAGACAGACATAAAGATGAAGAAAGACAAAGAGAAGTAGAAACAAAGCATTCAGAAAATCAAGCCTTAGTGAAGGGACAAATTCACGACTGTAATATAGTTCATAGAAACTTCCAGAAATACGAGTTTTGAATCTCGAAAAAAAATGTATATATATGAGGTAGAAGATCATAATACAAGTGAGAGAAGGAGAGAGAAGAAGGGAGCGGAGAGAGCACATAGAACCGGAATAGAATAGCGCATAGTGATATAGAAGACGCTAGAGATTGCGTATGTAGAGATGAATAATAGAACCTGAACTATTGGGTATTCATCTGAGAGAGATGGTAAGGAATAACTACTCAGAGTAGGAGAGTTTTCCATAGCTATGAGCAAAGTGAGGCCAAGCTATTTTTGTACACATCTTCTCTAACAGAAAACACATGTTCATGTGAAAGTTTGAGCGCATTCTTCATATATGAAGAAATCTCAGTGATTTCATGTTACTGTGAAAGTTAGTTAATTGTTACAATTTTCTCAGTAAATGTTTTTCGGTGCTTCTGTAAGTTAGATCTCGCAACACAGTGTACAGTTTTTCATGAGTGATAGCTCATCTTGAAGCTAGGAGTCTGAACTACAAACTGATCAAAAGAGTTTTGTGAAACGGGACATGTACACAGTACAAAGTCTAACCGTAAAGACATTTAGAATTGGTGAAGGTTTTTTTTTTCAAACTTCAGATAGAGTTCATTTACTGAAGGAAGCTCAGGTATTACTTCCTTACTTCAATTACAAACATTTGAAGTAACTACAAACAGAATTGAAGTTGATTCCGGTAAGATTCCGATAAGATTACGGTGACATTCCAGTGACAGGTGAATTTAAAACACAGTTGTAAAGTTTTCAGTTTCAGGAAGTTTGCTAAGCTACTGATGATTATAGCGGTGTTCTAATATCACTCTAGCTTAGTTCTTGTGGCGTGATGAATTCCGCAGTTGAGCTTTAGCTAGTTAAGCTCACTCGCCGCGTCAACAAGTAGTACAAGAGCTCAACAATTGGTGATAAGCCATTAGAGCTCAACATGAGGCAAGGTAAAATAGATGAGCATGTTTTCTATATAGATTCTAGTTGTTCAAATCATGTAGTAGGAAATGTGGCATTGTTGTCTGACTTGGAGGATCCAAGGAACAAGCATGAGGTACAAACAAGAGATGACACAAGGCACTCAGTTGAAAAGATTGTAAATGTGAAGACCTCAGATGGAAATATGAATCTACTCAGCAAGGTATTGTATGTACCTACCATAACCAAGAGCTTGATAAGTTTTGGACAAATTGTAGAAAAAGGATTGTAGGTAAGGTTTACAAGAAATGGAGCATTTGTTGAAGATCCTCAACAAGGGTTCAAGAGGATAGAAAAAGGAGAAAAGACAAGTAGACTCTTCACATTTGAGCTACAAGATACTAGAAATATAGCACTTTTCAATTATGGAGGACAAAATTTATCAGAATTAGAAATGTGGCATGATTGCAAATTTCAAAATGCAGGACACTTAGGTTGCAGGTACTCCCATGGAGGTCAATCACAAGTTAAGTGCTCATGAAGGGGAACCAATTCAAGAAGCAATGTGGATCAAGACCCTGTATATAGATTTAGGGTTAGAATTTGGGACTTTATATATTTTTGGAGACAATATGAGTTCATTGCATTTAGCTGGTAATCCTATCTTTCATGCTAGGACTAAGCATATAGAAGTCCATTATCACTTTGTTAGAGAAAAGATTGCAAGCAAAGAGATACAATTGTCTTATGTATCTACACAGATGCAATGTGCAAACATGATGACCAAATCACTTGATGGAAACAAACTCAACAGGTTCAAATCTATGATTGGTCTGCACGAGATACCTATGGAATGAAGACTCAAGAATCTTAGGCTTGAGGGGGAGTTGCAGGTACATTTTGCAAGCCTTAATGCTTGACCAAATATCAAAGGTTTACTTCACGACTTGGGAGTGACTACCCATAAGTCACATATGAATCCCTCTTGTAAAATCTCATAAGTGTAACTCAAGATAAATGTAAAAGGAAAAGTTTGAGAGATTCTTGTAGCTTTACAAGTTGAAATTCATACCAACTAAGTGGTTGGAATCAAATCAATTAGAATCCTAAAAGGTAGGATCACTTAGAATCCTAAAAGATAGGATCACTTTTAGGTGGCAGATTCAAAATTCAAATTGGATACACATCTATAAAAGACCCTGACTTTTAGTCGCGAGTAGTAGAGCAAGAAGAAGGACACATTGAGCTACAAGCTTGTGTGTAAACTAAGCCCACAGATGTATGAGTATGCCTACATCATCTCCCTTGTATCATACATTCATAATGTTAAATATTTGATTCAATTTGTGCATGTTATTTCATGTCTACTATTGTCTGTTGCTAAGCACTCATTTCAGTGATTTTTTTTTGAGGAGTTCTGTTTGTATACTTATTGAATCAATGTGATTCACCTTCTAGTTCTCAGCTATCAATTTTCATATCATTGGTTGAGTATTTTGTGAGATACATTCTCTGCAAGTCACCAATGTCTGCTGACTCTCATCTTCCTAAAAAGTCGAGATTACATCCCTAACTTCTTAATGTGATTTCTCATCATATACTCATCCTAAATTAGTGAAATAACTTCCTATAGCAAACTAAGGAATCTAATTAGCTATGTCTAAAAGCTCTTGGGTCAATTGTAATCATTGAGTGAGCACTGAGTGAAATACTAAGCAAGATCAAGTCCCAAAATTGCAAGTATTTGGAAGTCTTCAATCTTGGAAGTATCCTATTTTGGCATAACTATTTGAAGTTGATGCTCCAAGGTACATTATGGATCCAAATGCATATTAGGGAAGCTAAAGGTGTCTACTAAGGTACTCTGAAGCTACATTGGTAGGTGTAGAGCAAGATTTATGCAGCGCCACCTCATTTTCAGAGTGTATCCAACCATCTCCTCACAAGAAGAAGAACCATTGATGGAAGTGCTAGAAAATTTTAGAAAATATGTAGTGGAAGAACAAAAAATCATTATAAGAATGCCGAAGAGAGAAGAAAATTTAGGAGAAGCTTATGACAATAAGGAAACCACAAAGAAAGTGGTAGTAGCAATCGAGGGTGGAGAAGAACGATGCACGTATATCATACATGATTTGACTAATGAAGAGGAAGAAAGTTTGATTGCTCTACTAAAAAGGTATAGGGATGTGTTTGCATGGAGTTACAAGGACTTGAGAGGGGTAGATCTTGATATATGTTCCCATAGGATACCCATGATGCTGAGGCTAAACCCACCAAGCAAAGCCCTATATGTATAACGACAATTACACATTGAAAATCAAGGAAGAAATAGATAGACTCATAGAAGCCGGATTCATCTACGAAATAGAATACACCAAGTGGGTGTCCCCCATCGTAGTTGTGCCTAAGAAGAACGATAAGCTGAGAGTGTGCATTAACTTAAAGAAAGTCAATGTTGCTACCATTAGGGACAGTTACCCTTTCCCTATTACAGAACACATGTTGGAAAGAGTTGTAGTCAAGGAAGTGTATAGCTTCCTTGACGGATTCTCAAGCTATAACCAAGTTGCCATTGGCACCAAGGATTAACACAAGATGGCCTTTGCCACTGAATGGGGTATCTTTGCATTTTGTGTGATGCCTTTTGGATTGACGAATGCATCGACAAATTTCCAAAGGTTGATGTGCCACGTGTTCAAAGAATTCTTGAGAAAGAATCTAGAAGTGTATGTAGATGACCTATGTGCATACTCATAGCCTAGACCACATCATATCCCTGAGCTTGAATGCATCTTCGATAAGTGTCGGGAATATCAAGTGTGCTTAAACCCTAAGAAGTGTGTTTTTATGGTACAACAAGGCAAGATACTTGGTCACATAGTTTGGAGGAATGGAATTTCCATAGATGAGGATAAGGTACGTGTAATCAAAAAATTACCGAGGCCAAAGAACGTGAAATAAGTACAATCATCGCTAAACCACTCTACAACCTGTTAACAAACTTTGAGTGGACAGAAGAATGTGAGAGTTCCTTTAGTGAGCTAAAACAACGATTGTGTTCTACACCAATTCTAGTTGTGCATGATTGGAATAAACCTTTTCATGTACATGTAGATGCTTCTAATCATGCCATAGGATGTGTGTTGGCACAACCCACATATGAGGGAAATATAGATTTATCGATTGCATATGCCAACAGGCAGTTAAATGTTGTAGAGAGAAATTACAGCAATATGGAGAGAGAGGGGCTAGGAATGGTCTATGTTGTGAAGAAATTTCACCACTATTTATTGGCAGATAATTCTTTACAGACCATCAGCCTCTCTTGTACTTAGTAAACCGACCCTGCAATACAGGTAGGTTAATACGTTGGTTTCTATTACTGATGGAATATGACTTTGAAGTCATAGTCAAGAAGGGTAAGACACACTTGAGAGTAGACCACCTCTCTAGGATAACTTCTGGAGAAGCAGCTTTAGGGGTAGCCGATGAGCTACCAGATGCTTATCTCTTCAATGTTGAGATTGTCCCTGAATGGGCCAAGCCATTACTTCCAATGCCCAAAGTGTTGTAATAGACCCCCAATAGAACATGCCACTTTATACCAGGTGAGCCTAATGCCAGACTGGAGTGAACATTTAGTTACTTATATATGGATGAAGACTTTTCTAGAGGACATGACTTTGGTACGTAAGCGAAGTCTAAACATTAAAGAGGTGCAAGCTTTTATGGGCCATTGTGGATATTACCATCGGTTCAATGTATGCAATCATAGCTAAACCTCTTTATGCTCTATTGACAAATTTTGAGTCTCTCACATCACTTCAAGAGATTCACCGCAATGAGTGTGTGATGAATTGCCTAATGCTTATCTGTTCAATTTAGAAGTTGTTTCCTAAATGGCAAAATAAGTTGGTAATTGTCCTAACCTTTGAACCCACAAATAAGAATGTGAAAATGAACAAAAATGAAATTATAAAATCACAAAAATATCAAATATTTTTGAGAAATATGTGGAAACAAGATATAGAGGGTGTACTAGCTTATTGTGTCGAGGAGGATGAACATAGCTATTGGTTGCGAAAAGCCCATGAAGGATTTCTAGAAAATCACTATTCTAAACAAGGAACATTGCAAAATTTGAAACATTTAGGAGTGTATTGGCCGCGTATGGACAAAGAAATACACGAGAGTATTAAGTGTCCAAGGTGTAAGAAGAGACCCCTAGTGGAGTATGCTACCCTTTACCACGTGCCATTAATTCCATAATGGAGTTCTCCATTGGTAGACTTTATGAGATCGGGAGCACTACTTAGTGAGGCTAGTCTAGGAAGAAAATGAAGCATGGGGCAAGAGGCTCAGGACTACACCTTAGTAGAAGAAAACCTATACTAAAGAGGCAAAAATGATTACTTAAGATTGTGCATTCACAAATTGGATTATTTGACAAGCTTAGAAATTGCACATTAGTGTTGTAGGTGGACATTTTGGGCCTGATCGAGTAATTAAGACCATTCTATCCTCAAGAATTTGGTGGCCCACTCTTTGTATGTGCACATAACTATGTGAAGGGATGTGACACATGCGAACGTGCACAATATCCGATAAAAAAAATTGAGATGCCTTTAAGGCCAATGATGAGAGGACACACATTCTCGAAATGGGTTTTAGACTTTATAGCTCCTATTAACCCCTAGCTAGAAACTCCCATGCAGAGTATATTATTTTAACCACAAGCTACCTTACAAAGTGAGTAGAAGTAAAATTTATGACAAAGAATGATGCTCAAACGATGGTTGAGTTCTTATTCAAGAATGTGTTCACCAAATACGCTTTACTAATAGATTTAGTAAGTGATGTAGGTATGCACTTCTTGAACAAAGTCATTGAAAACCTTCTCCAAGAATTCTTGGTGATCCATAAGAAGTCTTCCCCCTATCATCCACGAGCTAATGGACAAGCCGATAGCACAAATAAGATCCTATGTAGTGTATTGACAAAATTAGTAGATAATAAACGCTTCGATTGGGATAAACAACTTCATCATGTTGTTTGGGCTTACCAAGTTGCCTACAAAACAGTACTCAATGCCTCCCCATTTCAGATGGTCTTCGAATAGAATGTGATCTAGAATTTTGAGGTGAAACCAAGCTACAAGTGGTAGCAGGCATCTATACTGCAAAGAAAAGACAAAAGGCATACTTTGATGCACATATCAAGGATAAAGGAGTGAAAGAGGGAGACCTAATGTTGGTTTATACACTAAAGCAACATGCCCATAAATTGGAAAAACAAGGATATGGACCCCTCGTCATTAATATAATTTCCACTAGCGGTGTTGTTCAATTGACCACTCTAGAAGGTGACATCTTTCCACGCTATATTAGTGGATGTTGAGTCAAGCTATACCAAGAACCTCTTATAGAGGATATGCTAATGTGAGTCTTCAATCCTTCATGATCTCCTGCAATGCAATCGTTGATTTGAACATGTTCAATTTGCTTCCATCCAATGCCTTTGTCATCATATTTGCACATTGCTAATGATTTGATACATATGAGAGTTGTATCTCCTTACTCATAATCTTTTCTCTAACATAATGGTAATGAAATTCTATATGTTTAGTCCTAGCATGATAGATAGGTTTAGCAGCGAGATGTAATGAGCTAATATTGTCTCCAAATATATGTGTAATTGAAGTGTTCAACCCTAAATCTGAATATAGGGTTCTAACCCACATAGCTTCTTGTGTAGCATTTGCAAGTCCTCTCTATTCAGCCTCTGTTGATGAAAGAGCAACTGTGGGTTGCTTCTTTGAGGGCCATGAAATTAACTTTGTACCTACAAAAGTAAGATAACTAGATGTGCTTCTTCTATCATCTTTAGAGCCTACCCAATCTGCATCAAAAAAGAGCTTCACATCTATATCAGATGTATACAGATAGTATAATCCTTCAATGATTGTGTCCTTGAAGTACTTTAGAATCCTCTTGGCTGCCTCCTTGTGAGGTTTCCTTGGAGTGTGCATGAATTGACTCAACACACTAACTCCATAACAGATATCTACTCTAGTTAGAGTAGCATAATTCAAGCTTCCAATTAGACTTTGATAGCTAGTTACATCCTCAATGCGTTCTCCTAATGAGCACTTAATTTCAGATTTACTTCCATGGGTGTACTTGCAACCTTTGTATTTTCCATCTTGAACTTAGAGAGCATATCTCCAATGTACTTTCTTTGAGTGAGGAACATACCTTTGTCTGTATAGATCCACCTCTGACATGTGCAAACATCGACCATGCTTTCAAGAGATCGAGGACCATAATGGCAAAGTCTACCTAGGCAATAACAAGAGTCTACCCATTGAAATGGAAAGGCAAAGTACAAATCATCAATGATCGAGGGGAGTGTAAATCATTATTAAATGTACTATTTGTCCCTAACTTATGCATGGATTTAATATCAGTTAAGGCCATCACTCACCATGACAAAAAAGTGTTATTTGATAACACTTCTGTAAAAGTGATTGACCCTAAAACCAAAGACATCATTGCACAAGGTATAGAAGAAAAAGGGCTATACAAACTCTCTTGCTTTCTCTATGAGGAGTCATTTTCTAGCCTCTGGAATCAAAGGTAGGGCACACCTCATATTTACCAAGGATTTCCACATCCCAAATAGTTAAAGGATTTCCCAAGATTGGGCAAGTCAACAATGTCTACCAAGCTTGCACCCAAGGCAAGCAACATAGGGCTCCCATTCCCAAGGAGGCGTCCACACAAGCAAGGAACCCTTTAGCCCTACTCCACATGGATCTCTATGAACCTATGAATACCTCTTCCCGTAGTGGATCAATCCACTTCTTTCTTCTACTAGATGACCACTCACGATGCATTTGGGTATATGTTTTGAAGTCAAATTCAACCAGCTTCTTAAGTTTCGAGAATGTATCACTCAAGTTGAGATGAACCATCCAAGGCAGCAAATGGTGATTGTGAATTTATCAATCACAACTTTGAAAAATTCTTAAAACAAAAAGGAATAAAAAGAAAAGTCACTCCACCTTACACTCCATCCTAAAATGGAGTAGTTGAGAGAAAAATCCAAAGTGTGATGGAAATGGCATGAACCATGCTTCACAACAAAGAGTTACCTTTCAAGTTTTGAGTAGAAGTAGTGCACATTGTGGTGCATATACTCAATCAAGGTGAAGAGTGCATTGAACAACAAGACACCCTTTGAAGCCTACTAGGAAAGAAATCCCAATGTCAATCACTTTAGAATATTTGGAAGTGAAGCACTTGTCCATGTGCCAAAAGAAGGTCCAAGTAAGCTACACTCCAAGAAGCATATATTCATTGGCTATATTGAACAATCAAAAATGTATAGACTATATGATCTTAAGAACCACTCCATCACAATTTCAAAAGATGTAATATTTAATGAAACAACAACATACTCAAATAAAGATCCCAGTACAATTCTTAGTCCACCCATATATGTTAGAAATGTACAAGCTCAAATGTGTGTGAATCAAGGCTTAACTCAAGTGCCACATCATTTCACTTTTTGGTAAAGTCTACAACCACTTCTCGACAACTTTTTTAGCTCAAGATTCCATCTACCTTGATTGAGAAAAGTGGGGAATTTTGGAGGCATGATTTGAATTCAAATTCTACACCAACTTTTTAGAGCATTATATAAGCAATAGCTTGGAAGAAAGTCATGGCCTCCTCAAGATTCATTTGTGCACTTTTAGAATCTCATTGGGAGTGTATGATCTAGGTCTAAGTTAGCCCCTAGCTAAGCTAGCCCCCTCCTTGCTGAAGTTTTCATTTTGGCTGAGATTTTGTTTCGTCTATATCTCTTTGTGTAGTTGTCTGTTTCATGTGCAAGATAGCTCTCTTAAAGCTCTTGTTGTAGGATTTCTTTTGAATTATAATCTTAGTATGAATTTTTCCTCATCTTTGTTTATATTTAGCTTGAAATCTCTTTGGTCTATCTCTACATACTCCCCAACATATGTGTGTGATGAGGTACACATAAGTGATAGCTGTCTATTTGGGCAGATTTTGGTGTGTCTTGTGCAAGGATGTTGACATAGATTACATTTTCCAAATTTAGTGATCTATGGCTTGTTGGAAAGCTTAGAGAGTCTATTTTTACCATGGAAACGTTTATAAGTTCAGTCCTCTGTTGGAGAGAGAAATTCAATATTTGGTGGACTGTGGTAATGAACTATTTGGTCCTAGGAAGGGCATATCATTCTTCTACTGCAACTAGGAGTGGATATACTCCATTAGTGGTATCAGAGCTCAAAATTGCGCATTGAGGACATCAAGAGGGGCCCTTCAATTTGCTTGAGAGCCAAGGATTGAATCAAAGACCAAGAAGATTTGAAGAGAGATTTGAAGCAAGGGGGAGCTTCTATCATCATCGAAAGTTCACGACAAGTGGAGACTCTTATGAGAAGGTAACATATCATTGTTTCTCACATCTATCACAATCCAAGGAGGGACTAAGATCCACTTATAGTCTCATACACAATGGGAGACTATAATAATCATATTGAGAAGCTTGAAAAGAGCAATAACCAATCTTGGAAGTTTAGAATTTCTAACTTCCTCATGAGAAAGGGTCTTTGGGGGTCGGTTAGTGGTATTGAGGTGAAGCCATACATAGATCCAGATACACCTACTAAGAATCAAAGGAGAGCCATTAGAGAATGGGAAGAACAGGATAGGAGAGTGATCTTCATTCTTTCTCAACACATAAGTAACTCCATGATGGGTCATATCCAAGACCTAGATACATCTAAGAAGTTTTGGGGGTGTTTAGAAAGGTTGTACTCTACAAAGGCTAGAAAAATTCAGCTCAAGAATGAACTCAAAAACCTTAGGAAGTACCTATTACCTACAAGAGAGGGCTCTTTGGTTGGGCCCCACACGTCTGTGTGCACAGGGTCTAACACACCATGTGCTACATATCCACTCTTCTTAAAGGGCTACAAAGTACCTATTACCTATTACCTACAAAGTACCTACTTTGTAGGTTACAAAGTACCTATTACCTACAAGAGAGGGCTCTTTGGTTGGGCCCCACACGTCTGTGTGCACAGGGTCTAACACACCATGTGCTACATATCCACTCTTCTTAAAGGGCTACCTAGTAGACTTGCTTAGTTGACAAGCTTCACACATCTCATGCAACATTTGTAATGAAAAATTTGGTAAACCTCTTACCAATTGCCTCTTCTCCATGTCTTTCAACCTTTGAATTTTGATATGACCACACCTTTTATGCCACAAATCCAAATCTCCAATCTTCTTGTCTCCATAAGTGATGAACATTGCCTTGTTGCTTTGTCCTTTGCCAATGTGAAGAGTGAACATCCTTCCTTCCTTCTTTCCTTTGGCTATCAGCTCATATCCATTCCTTGGGTTTTCAATAAATCATCCTTTGTGGTTGAACTAGACTTGGTATCCCTTTTCAACCATCTGTGCAATAGAGATTAAGTTCTTTGTAATAGTAGGAACATGCAATACCTCAGATAGTCCTCTTGCTTTCTCGTTTCCTTCAAGCTTCCCATCTCCCATTTGATTTATCTCATGCTCTTTGTTGTTTCTTGTTTCCACAAAGCCTCTTTGCTTGGGTGCTTGAAGATTGTTGAAGTACTACTCTTTACCTGACATGTGGTTACTACAACCACAATCTATATACCACACCTCATCATGTGGTTGACCTTCACTTTTATGCTTCATAGCTAACAAATTCTCATTTTTTGAATTTTTTGAGGAGTTAGCATAATTACCTTACTCTTTGTAATTTTTTGCACCTTGCTTTTGCCAACAATCTTTGGCATAGTGTCCTTGCTTCCCACAATTGAAGCATACGTTTGAGTTGGAGTAGCCTCAACCTCCATATCTTCCTCCTCTACCTCTTCCTCTTGATGATTGACCTTCATCTTGGCTTGGTTGACTCCCTTGATAGCTTTGGCTGCCTTGTTGGTGGTTGCTTCTAACTCTTCCTCTTGAAGCACCTCTATTGTCTTTTACTCAAGAAAAGTATGGTTGTATTCTATAAAGAGAAAACAAGATGTGTTTGATGTGCTCAAAAGATTGAAGGCACAAGTTGAAAAGGAGACACGTTGCTACATCAAAACCCTAAGGTCAGATGGAGGGGGATAATACTGCCCCCATGCCTTTTCTGATTTCTTAAAGGACCAAGGGATAAGGAGGCAAATCACTTGCAGGTACACTGCCCAACAAAATAGGGTGCTAGAGAGGAAGAATATGTATATTATTGAAATTGCTAGAAGTATGTTAAATGAAATGAATTTTCCTTTAACATATTGGGTAGATGTTGTATCCACTACTATGTACTTGATGAATAGGTGTCCCACATTAGGGGTACATGACATGACACCTAAGGAGGCATGGAATGGAAGAAACTAGATCTTTCACACATTAGAATCTTTGGGTGTGTATGTTACACACATGTGCCACAAGAATTGAGAGGTAAGATGGATGCAAGGGCTGAAAGATGTATGTTTCTTGGTTATGCTATGGAGCAAAAAGATTACAGCTACTACAATGCTAATACAAAGGAGTTAAAGGTATCTAGAGATGTAGTTTTTGATGAAATCAAACCATGGTACGTTTCCAAAGTTCCATTGAAAGATAAAGATATTGAAGAGGCAGAGAGAAGATATGAAGCTAGGTTTCAAGACAGCTTCAAAATTAGTGGTCCAAGCATACAAAGGAGTTCAAGCATGGATTAAGCCCATCAATCAGTGAATAAAGGAAAGGCAAGTTTGGTAGAGCTTGATGAAGATGGAAATGAAGTTTAAGACTTTGAAGAACCTATGTAAGAAGGGGCAGCTACATCAAAAGCAGAAATCAAGGCACCAAGGCAAAGAAGGTTCATTCCACAAAAAGGAGAAGAAAGGAGGTCAACAAGGGTAAAACATCCAATCTCAAGGCTTTTTTATGATAGTTATATTGCTAGGCATTATGCTTTCATGACTAATGTTATCAAACCTCATGAACCTTCTACCTATGAAGAGGCCAAAAACACAAAGGACTGACAAGAAGCTATGGAAGAAGAGTACAAAGCCCTTAAGGACAACAACACATGGAGTTTTGCTCCAAGACAAGAAGGGATGAAGGTAATTGGCAACAAATGGGTCTATAAAGTGAAGAGAAATTGTGATGGTTCAGTTGCTAGGTACAAAGCAAGGCTTGTGGCAAAATGATTTGCTCAATCCTATGGGATTGACTATGAAGTAACATTCAGCCTGTTTGCAAAGATGACCACAATTAGAGCAATCATTGGGGTTGCCACATCTAGGAGGTGGCCAATATATCAATTGGATGTAAAGAATGCTTTTCTTAATGGTGATTTGCAAGAGACAGTCTACATGACTCAACCATTAGGGTTTGAGAACTCTAAATATTCAAATTTTTTTTGTAAACTTAGAAAAGCATTGTATGGTTTAAAGCAAGCTCCTAGGGCATGGAATAAAAGGCTTGTGGAGTATTTTTGTAGGTGTGGATACAAGCCAAGTCACAGAGATCCTTCCTTATACCTTAAGAAGGAAGGAGGACTAGTTGTCTATGTATGCATATATGTGGATGACTTGATTATAATAGGAAGTGATGATGTAGGTATCACATGGATTAAGGCCAAGCTTAGAACTGAACTCAAAATTTCAGATCTTGGAGTTCTTAAATACTTTCTTGGGATTGAAGTTATTTATGTGGAAAATGGTATTTACTTTGTTCGAAGGAAATACTCATTAGATGTACTTTATAAGTATGGTATGAGTGGATGTAAGCCACTCACACAACCTATGGATCCAAACACTAAGTCATGTGCAAGTGAAAGCCAATCTCTTGAAGATATTTCAGCATATAGAAGCATAATTGGAAGCCTTAATTATGCTACCATCACAAGACCTAACTTGTCTTGTGTTGTAGGAGTTCTTTCTCAATTTCTAAATTCACCAACTAATGTTCATATGACTGCAGCCAAAAGAGTGCTTAGCTACATCAACCACACTGTCAGCCAAAGGTTTTCCTACCCTTATGGATATGGATTACAACCTCAAGGCTTTAGTGATGCTGATTCGGCAGGTTCAAAGGAGGATAGAACGAGCACATCTGGCTATGTCTTATTGCTAGGTAAAAGAGTCATTTCATGGATGTTTAAGAAGCAACCTACAGTTGCATTATCATTTACTGAGCCTGAGTATAGAGCTTTAGCACCTTCTATATGTGCAATCATGTGGTTCAAGAAGCTCTTTAAAGGCTTGGATGTGGAGGTCAAAGAGTCCCTCTATTTGGAGATAACATGTCAAGCATTCATCTAGCAAGCAAACCCTATGTTCCATGCAAGAAGCAAGCACATAGAGATACATTATCACTTCATCACAGAGAAGGTATTAGCAAAGGAAGTGGACATAAAGTACATCAACACAAAGGAACAACTTGCAAATATAATGACCAGATTCATGGATGCAAGCAATTTGGAGAATGTTGCAGAGAAAAGTAGCACAAGAATGGAGTCCCCAAAAATTTTCAAATTATAGGCATAAATTTTCTTCTTAAGGTACTACAAAGTACCTCATGAAGCCATGTAAATGCATTAGAGGAGCCCTCTAGATGCATAAATCCCAAACATTGTATCATAAGCCTTGTGTTGAAGATCTCTCGATGATGCCCCTTGGTTTTTCGTGCCGCTTTGTACTTCTCACGATTCTCAAGAACACAGAGCTCGATGTAAGACTTTTTGCCCAGTCGCGTACCAGTTCCCAGATCGACTCTCTCTCTAATTCCATATTTAATGAGTCACCTATGGCTCTACACATGGGTGCCACATGGCACTCATGTGTGAGCCCATCTAAATGGAGTTAAGAGGTGGTTCGCACCTCTTCCAAAGGTTGACCCCATATAACATTTCCTTCCCCTTAACTCCATTTTTGTCCTCAAAAATGGTACTAGAAGGTCTAAAAGAAAGAGATAATCAATGGAATAGTACTCCCACTAAATCCCCGTGTATAAAAATACATGGCCATGTCTCCGTGTTGTTTCCCCATAGCCCCTTAAGAAGACTCTTGGGAAGGTAATCTAAAGTTGGGAAACCGTCTCTAAAGGGTGCTACCCCGCTCCCATGTAACACTATCTTCTGAAATATCTTTCCACTTTACTAGACACTCTTTATATAAGTGAATTGTCATCCATTTCTCTCAAGTGTGTAGTATGCTCTCAGGCTCATGTGGAATAGATTGAACAGAAATAGGCTCTACTACCTCACTATCTGGAATGAGGTTGTCAGATTCACCCAGCCTTTTCTTAAGCTGGATAACATGAAAAACAGGATGGATTTGACTATTCTCCGGAATTTGGAGCTTGTAAGCCATCTTTCCTATTCTCTTAAGTATTTGGGAAGGTCCACAATACCTAGGAGATAGTTTTGGACAAGGTCTTGTCTTCATGGTTTCAGACCTAGATGGAACTCTAAGATAGTCCTGCTCTCCTACCTCAAAGTTGATATCTCTCCTTTGAGGATTAGCATAGGCTCTAGCTCTATCCTGAGCTCTCCTAATGTTGTACTTAGCAAGTCTAAGCATATCGTTCATCTCTTCCAAGAAGTCCTTTGCAGCTTGAACTTTCTCATTCTACAAGCCTACTGCATAAGGAGCTCTTGGCTGAAACCCATACATAAGCATAAATGGACTATGCCCAATGGAAGAGTGCTTGGCACTATTATATGCAAACTCTACTCTAGGTAAGTACTCTTCCCAATTAGTTTTCCTTTCATTCACATATGCTCGAAGCATATCCTCTAGGATTTGGTTAACTCTCTCTATTTTCCCATCTGACTGTGGATGCTCGGCCGTACTCATGCTAAGTTTCGTGTCCAACCTTTTGAAGACCGCTCTCCAAAAGTGGCTAGTAAACTTCCTATCCCGATCGGAAACTATGTATAAGGAAGAGCATATAACCAGTATAGGGTCTCTACAAAGAGTCTAGCCAACTCTGGTGTCTTCGTTGTAGTACGTGTCAGAATAAACCTAGCCATTTTGGTTAACCTATCCACAATTACCCAGACTGAGTCCTGCCCTCTCTGTGTCTTAGGTAATCTGACTATAAAGTCCATGGAGATACTCTCCCACTTCCCATTAGGAATATCCAATGGGTGGAGTAGTCCTCCAATCCTCAATCTCTCAACTTTGTTGACCGGGCATGTAGTGCACTTAAGCACATACTCTAGGACGTCCTTATGAAGTCTAGGCCGTCTCATCTCAAAATCTCTAGGAACACACACCTTTCCTTTATATAACAGATATCCATCATGGACATTGTAGTCCTTCCACTTGAATCCTTCTTGAGTACCTGTCGATACTCCATCCTCACTGGAAACCTGTATATCATGATCCCCATTCTCTATTGCTTCCCAAATCTCTGAATATGCAGGATCAAGCCTACATTTCCCTCTAATGGACTCAAGTATCTCACTAGTGATCTGAGTAAAACTCAGTCCATTGAGCATAGGCATGCGGCTAAGTGAATCAGCCACTACATTAAAATTTCCCTTCCTATACCTAAGCTCATAATCAAACTCCTAAAGGGTCTTTGCCCATCGGGCCTTACGAACTTTAAGGTTTGTTTGATTAGAGAGCCACTTAATGCTCTCTTGGTCAAAGACTATCGTAACTTTGGCACCATATAAATAATGATGCCACTTTTTCAAAGCATGGACAATTGCATACAACTCCTTCTCATACATGGAGTAATTCTTCTGAGCCGGTTCTAGTTTCTTACTCTCAAAGGCTACTGGTTGACCATTGTGTACTGGAACCACTCCTATGGCAAAGTCACTCGTGTCAGTCTCAACCACAAATGGTTTGTTGGGATCATCTATATGTAAAAGTGGAGCTGTAGCAATTGCTACTTTCAATTTCTCCATACTTTGCTTCTATTCGTCTCTCCAATGAAAGGATTTCCCTTTCCCTTTAAGCTGTTTTGTCATCGGGACAACAATTTTGGCATAATTCTTAATGAATCTTCGATAGAAACCTAATAAACCTAGGAAGATCTGCACTTCTTCCAAGTTCCTTAGATGTGGCCATTCCATAATAGCCCTTACTTTTTTAGGATCCATCTAGATTCCATCCTGGGAGACTATATGCCCAAGGTATCTAACCTCTATCTTGAAGAATTCACACTTTGACTCCTTAGGAAAGAATTAATTTTCCCTTACCACTTGAAATGTGCCGCTCTGTACTTCTCATGATTCTCAAGAACACGGAGCTCGATGTAAGACTTTCCGGCTAGCCGCATACCAGTTCCCAAATCGACGCTCTCTCTAATTCCATAATCAATGAGTCACCTATGGCTCTACACATGGGTGCCACATGGCACTCATGTGTGAGCCCATCTAAATGGAGTTAAGAGATGGTTCACACCTCTTCCAAAGGTTGACTCCATATAACACCTTGTAACATAATAGGACATTAGAGTTTTTCAATAAAAGTTTCAGTCTCTTATGTGAAAGGAACATTTTTATGGCACATGTATATAAGTCACTTGGTGATTCTTCTAAAGGACGTTTTGCCATTGTGAGTAGAGGAGAACTCAAATTTTCGAATTTGCTTCTTCTTCCTCTTGTATCTCTTTGCTTGTGAGCTTGTATGTGTGATTGTAGCTTGAACCGAGTGCATAGAAGTGTTGTCTATCCATTTCATTGCTTTTGTGAAGTGTGTAATGTGTGTGTGAAGCTTGAGGAGGTGTGTGGTGAGATTATGAGAGTTATGCAACTCTGTTTTTTGCCCATAACTTGAAGTGACTTTGTCTAAAGACTAAGACCATTGATGTGCTTCATCGAGATCTTTGGAACAAGCTTGCTATTGACCATATTTTGAATTCGGAGTTGAGAGAAA
Organism: Ceratopteris richardii; assembly: GCA_020310875.1. NCBI lineage: Eukaryota > Viridiplantae > Streptophyta > Polypodiopsida > Polypodiales > Pteridaceae > Ceratopteris > Ceratopteris richardii. Next base: position 31,737,505 of record CM035434.1, on the reverse strand, counting down.
AGTCTAATTTTATGCTTACTATTGTTTCATGTATCATGACACCATTTTTACCTGTGTAAGTGATGAATGTGAGTGATGGAACTCATCTGTATGTGATGATAGCTATTCCACTTCATTGGCCATTGTGTAAGTACAAGTCTTCATACACTCCGCTAGGTTCAAGATACTTTTTGGATTGATATTTCAAATGTGTGATCATCCCCACTATATGTACTTGCTCCTGATAGAGGAATAGTCTCTTTCGTCACAACTCCCTAAGTTTTCACTTAGGTACACATGTGTTTTGGTGCCGTTGCTGGGGAAGAACGAGTCCAGCCGAGGTACTTGCATGATGGTAAGAGTTTGTAGGTGAAGGTACAAGTTGTGAAGAGGAGAGTACTCTGCTTTCTTGAGTCGTTTCTCATTGCACTTATTACTTCGCACTTAGAAAGTGTGTGTAGTAAGTTGTTAGACCTAGGGGAGTGAGAGTGAGTGAGTAGGAGTAGAGAGTAGAAAGGAAGGAGTAGAAGGAGAATAGGTAGGTAGATTCCCCGAAATCCCAAAAAAAAAATTCATTTCAATACCTCTCAGCCTTGGGTTAGCCCAGGGGTATAAAAACACAAAAATTCATTCAGTAGTGCACTTGTATTCTGCAAGTATCATGGAGAGCTGACCATCAGTATCGCGGGAGAGATATCGCTAGTTATTACAGCCTTCTCGTGTATCATGTATCATGTATTGTGACCATATCTAGGTATCATGTATTGTTACCCCTGTGTATCATGTATCGTGTATCGTGACCTTGGGAAGTATCATGTATCGTGGAGGGTCAAGCATCGTGTATCATGGAAATCTATAAACAACTTGAAAGTCTAGGAAAAGAAAACTAAATTCCTGCCAAATAAACTCCTAGAATAAACACAAATCAAGGAGATCCACTAACCTAACTTAGGTGATCCGTGAATGAGCTTGCACTTAGGATGTGTCATAGGAAGCCGATGTAGTGTCATATCATCAGCGGGAAGTGTAATTCTACCTTGTGCCAATTCCCATTACTCTGACACCTCTAGTGAGTTAGACGAAGAAGCTAGAATGGCTTCTGAAGATATGCATAGCTCAATGCCCTTGACAAGATTCATGTCCGTAATGGACCTCTCTCGAGTATGTGAACACCAATCATCACGACTTGCCAATCTACATAGATGGGTTAAATAGCTCAATGGCACGAATGAAGAAAGTGAGTGAATTTGAGATTGTTCCTTGACCTGCCGTGAAGTAAGGAGGATTCTACATGGACAAAAGGGGAGTGCTTTATGCAACGATAGACTGTCCTGAAACAATAAGTGAACAACACAAGATCCCTCAGGATGACACATTGGCTGATGTGTATATGGTAGCTAGGATGGAGAAACTACTACAAACCCCTTCATCTTTGTGGGGAGAAAGTAGCAATCCTGTCACCATTTATGAGTTGCAAGATCTAGAGGATCTCTCTCAAATTACCTATCTAGATAGGAATATGAGAAATTACTAGTCTATTACGGATCTAGAAAGATCCCGATTGAGATATCAAGGCATTATAGTGTTTCCCCCTAGAGACCAGGGAACCACCTCCCAGAACCCTCAAGGAACTTATCAAATTTATGCCTACCAAAACTTTCGGCATGCTCAACAATAGAGCATTCCGATGAGGACTAACGTTCAGTTTTCAATGCCAAGAGCCAATCCCAACTATCAACCCCCATCCAGTGGAGAGCCAAGAAACTGAAATCCCATTCCGAAGAGACCACCCATAGGCAGGGGAATTGGCATTCAAGTGAAACATCCATCCATTCCTGTTATGCCCAGACCACTAGAACTTGGTAGAAGATTGCAACCAATTCAAGTGGCCAAATGTATGATGTCACTCTAGCACAATGGCAAGTACAAATGTGAGGAGATCCACCTCATAATTGTCAATCCGTGGAGACGTGAGGACTAGTATGAAGATTATGAGCAAGTGAAGGCACAAGTGCGTGAGTGAGAATGTTGCTCTAGCACAATGGTGAGAACCACGTTAAGAAGCTCCACATCCTTAATGTCAATCGCGGAAGAGATAGGAGTGATATGAAGATCGTGAATGTGAGATGAAGTGAGAGTGAAGGTGAGAAGCATAGAAATGCACACACACATACACACACACACTACGAAGAGACAAGCAAGACACAAAGGAAGGTGAGAAATCAACTCTATTACTCAAGAACACTATTACAAGCTCAAAAGAACTCTAACCTCAAACAAGCTAAGCTCAAAAATGAGCTCTCTAGCTCTTTTCATAGTTTCTAGACTAGTTTTGACCGGTTTCATATCTAGTGACCGGCATAATTAAAAAATAGGTCCTAGATGCTATTTGAAAGGGTAAACGGTGTCTAAAAATAACAAAAATTGATACGCTTGTTCTACCTAAGCTCCTCAAGCTCGAGGACTCCTCGGCTTGCACAAAATGGAGCTATGGATTACAAAATGGGGTTTTCTATGTTACATATGTTACAATAGTGATAAAAATCACTGTTGGAGGTTTTTGGAAAGTATTTGAAAACATAATTCTTTGAAAAAAGATTTGACTGGCTCCCTGCTCCGTCGTTACATGCTTCCGCGTCTTCTATGCCTCTGGCTACTTCCAACACCCCCCTCCCTCTCGCTTCTGTCGTCCCTGACAGAACCTTGTTGTGAGGTCTGCCGGATATAGTTCTGTAGGAGGTCTTGAGCGAGGGTGTGCTCAGAGATACGAATGCCTCGGGCCAGATCTGCCTCGAGTTTCTCCCAGTCGATTGGTTGCGGTTCTTTCGGTGGCGGGAGCTGATAGTGTGTGGAATAGACCATTCGTTCACAGGCAAATAAGTGTAATAAATGTGTAGGCCTGCTTATGAATACCTTTGAATGGTATTCCCAGAAGCCGGTTGTGAACATCTCTTCGAATGTCTGCTTGTAGCACGCCGGTAGATATTTTATTCTGCAATGCCAGGCATAACACACCCGTAGCAATGGCGTTGTACTCATATCATATACCAGATCGAAATTGCCATGCTCAAAGCCCGAGTTGTTTACATGAGGTGCCTTGACGCGTCGGAAGACTTTAAAAACCACGTTAAGAAGCTCCACCTCCTTAATGTCAATCCGCAGAAGAGATAGGAGTGATATGAAGATCGTGAATGTGAGATGAAGTGAGAGTGAAGGTGAGAAGCATAGAAATGCACACACACATACACACACACTACGAAGAGACAAGCAAGACACAATGGAAGGTGAGAAATCAACTCTATTACTCAAGAACACTATTACAAGCTCAAAAGAACTCTAACCTCAAACAAGCTAAGCTCAAAAATGAGCTCTCTAGCTCTTTTTATAGTTTCTAGACTAGTTTTGACCGGTTTCACATCTAGTGACCGGCATAGTTAAAAAATAGGTCCTAGATGCTATTTGAAAGGGTAAACGGTGTCTAAAAATAACGAAAATTGATACGCTTGTTCTACCTAAGCTCCTCAAGCTCGAGGACTCCTCGGCTTGCACAAAATGGAGCTAGAAATTAAGAAAAGGGTTTTTCCCCTCCCTCTCGCTTCTGTCGTCCCTGACAGAACCTTGTTGTGAGGTCTGCCGGATATAGTTATGTAGGAGGTCTTGAGCGAGGGTGTGCTCGGAGATACAAATGCCTCGGGCCATATCTGCCTCGAGTTTCTCCCAGTCTATTGGTTGCGGTTCTTCTGGTGGCGGGAGCTGATAGTGTGTGGAATAGACCATTCGTTCACAGGAAAATAAGTGTAATAAATGTGTAGGCCTGCTTATGAATACCTCGGAATGGTATTCCCAGAAGCCGGTTGTGAACATCTCTTCGAACGTCTGCTTGTAACACGCCGGTAGGTACTTGATTCTGCAATGCCAGGCATAACACACCCATAGCGATGGCGTTGTACTCATATCATATACCAGATCGAAGTTGCCATGCTCAAAGCCCGGGGTGTTTACATGAGGTGCCTTGACGCGTCGGAAGACTTTAAAAACCATTTGCATCATGTCAAAGATTTTGACAGTCATATGCGCCGCTATATCGTCCATATGCTTTAATCTAGGGAGCCAGTGGCGAATTGTAGCCATCATGTAGTCTAGAGTTGGTAACTCGATGGGTGGCTTAAAATAGGGGTAATTCAACCAGTCCTGGCACTGCTTATTGTTTTGTACCTTAATAGCAAAGGCAGTCCAGGAGCGGCGTCGTGGTACTGGTCCCCAACATGGGTTGTACTTTAAATGCAAAGGTGCCTTTACCCATGTACTCATCATTTCTGGATACTTCTGTAGTAAATCTTTTCGCCACTCTGGTTGATAGATCTCTCCTTGCTGCGCATCTAGTGGCAAATCGTCTTCCTCGAACTGAGTCGCATGCGATGGTTTCTTACCTGTTTCTTTTTCAATGGCTAACTGGTATTCGGCCATTAACATAAAATACGGTTTATACTGTAGCTCGTGCCCAGATATGTATCGTCACGGGGCCAAATGAGCAAAGAATGGAGATTGTAAAATTCTTTCTTCTATCATCGCCATGGCATGTAATTGTGCCTCTACTCTAGCTGAGTGCGTTGTTCCAAGTTCCTCAATTGTCTTCATCCACGCGGGGGTCGGGAGTTCGTAAGTCATCTGGCCTTCGGCCGTGACGCGTCCGCTTGGGATGGGTTGTGGCTCGTATGCCTCTTCAAACGTTTCCTCCACCGGGATGGTGACAGTTTCTTCTTCAACTGGTAGCTCAGGTGGGGAATCTGGCCTTGGTGGTGCTTCATATACTGCGATCCTTGATTAAAGGTTTGATACCTGGGCCCTTAATGCGTTGAGTTCCTCTAAGACGTCAGGAGAGGGTTCCACAGGTGCTAGTATGTCTGGGTGTGCCGGTGCTCGTAACTGGAGTAATTTATGATCTTCTTTGAGTTTCTGTAACTCCTCCTTCATGCGGTCGTATTCATCTAGTAGTCTCACATGATCTTCTAGCAGCATCCTCATCGAGTCTGAGGGAATGGCTTTGAACCGGCTAGGACTGAGTGGTTGGTCTGGATGGTCAAGAGCTGCTTCTAAGTTTTCTCTGTTCTGATCCTGTAAGCGCTGGTTTTCTTCCTTTGCTGCTGCTAGATGTCTTCTGAGTAAGCCCATATTTCTCGTTAGCGTTGCGTTGCGCATTGTCTAGGCTCTTAATATGTTATCCAGGTCAGCAGTGGCTTCTTTGGTCTTTTCTTCGCTTTCTAGTTCCAATTTGTGATATGCCTCGCGTAATTCCTGGTATCGGGTGTTCAGAGAGGCATTCTCAATAGACAATAAATTAAGCTGCGACTGTAAGTCATTTGTTGTCCTTTGCAGCTGCTGGTAATTATCACTAAGAGATGTGAACTCATCTCTGACTTGCGTCATACACATGAACATCTGTCGAAATGCATTATCTACAGTGGGTGATAGTATTAATGGGGTGCTAAATGAAGATGCAGTGGTTGTAGATGCGAAGGGAACGGGGAATGGGGGTGGGAAGGTGGATGCTGTGGTGATTGTGGAAAATTGTGAGGTGCCTAAAAATGTTTGTGCTGTGAGTGAAGTTAGTGATGGTGCAGTGGGTGGTGAGATGTCCATGTCATTGGACGTGTCCAGTGCGGTGACTGTTAATATGGGTGTGATTGTGGGTGCTTGTGTTGGTGTAAATACGGGATTTACAAAGGTTGAGGAGTAATCTACAGGGGGACTGGCTGGTGCAGCTGGGTGGAAAGGGGAAAGAGGGGTTACAGTGGGTCGGGGAGGTGAGACGGGGGAGAAGGTTAAGGGCGGTGGGAATGGAAAAAGAGGTCTTGGAGTTGTGGGGAAGGATGGAAAAGCTCGATGGAGGAATGGGTTGAATGGAAAGGTGGATGTGTGAGGGGGTAGACTAGGTCTAGTGGGTGCAGGAATTGTGGGGTGAGTGGTCGTAAAGACGATTTCTGCTACGCCACCGGCGAATGAAGATGTTAGTCGGGGGGACGGAGGGTGAAGGGGGGAGGCTGGAGGGATGGGCGGTGATGGGGGAGCGGTTGGGGTGGTCGGTACTTTAGTGACTACTGAGGTATGTACAGTTGTAGCACGGGGTGGCGAATCTACAAGGATGGTTTCTGCTGCCAACAAACTTTCGGGGACGAGGCGTGCCTCCCTGGCTTGTTCTGAAGACTGTGCTCCTATTGGTACATGAATGTATTCGCCGGGCTTGGAAAGTAGTCGTACGCGGCGGGGGTCAAACTCTGGTAGTGGCTTTCTTTGCAAGTACCTGAGGGCTTCGTTGGAGCCTACTGATTTGACTAACTCTCTGAATCCTTTGATGTATGCGTCTTCGAATCCGCCTGTGACAAGTTCTTGTTCTATTATTGCTTGACTCTCTTCCTCTGTCAGCTTTTTGCGTGCCCAAACCCTTTCCATAGTTCTATACAGCTTCTTAATAGCCAATGTGTAAGCGGTTGCTTCGTAAGTTTCATCTTCATGGGTACTTGTATCACCATGTGTGTCTGTTTGTTGGCCTTGACCGTCTATCTGTTCGTGCTCTTGGGATTCCTGAGTTCCCTGGCTGGCTTCGTCATCGCCTTCGTCGTCATCGGTTGTTGTTCTTTCGTCATCAGAGCTAGACACAATCTGTCCTTGTGGCTGATCCCTGGGTGTGGTAGGGTAGCTAGGCCTTTCAAATCCTTGAGAAAACAATTGTCCTTCTGAAAACTGGAACTCATTGGAGAATGCATCGGGCATCTCAAAATCAAAAGTTGGATCCAGTGGTGCTGTTTGTTCTGCTTCTAAATGGGGTATTGGAAAAGAGAACGCTTCTGCACCAATGGTGGTGGGAATTTCAGCTGCTGTGGTGATAGGTTCTGTGGTTGTGGCTGCTTGGGGTGCAATAGTACTGGTGGTGCCCTCCGTTACAACTGGTCTTGATAATCTGATATGAATAGGTTGTACTGTGGGAGTGGCTGCTGTCGGTGACTGCTCTGGAGATGGTTGTGGCGAGGGTGATTTTGGGACTTGTAGGCATGGGATAGTGCCTCTCATCCGCTTTCCTGCTCTACCTTTGCTCGACTTTCTAGCCTTCTTAGTGGTCCCTTTGAACGCTTTCAATTCCTCACTCGTCATGGCGCGCTCTATGGGTAAATCATATGCCAGACACATATATATAATCCTTGTAAGTGCACAACATCCATTGATGACTTTCTTTCGTTCCCATCTATGTTGTGCCAAACAGAGCTGATCAATTATCCAGCTAGCTAGATCAACCGTTTGGGGTCCAGTACATGCTAAGTATAATCCAAACCAGATTCTTTTGTGGGGCATGGTAAAACGATCCTCAGCAAGGAAAGCAAAATGCTGCATGCATATCCGTAATGGCTTGGAGAGCTCAGGGGTTATAGCTGAAATGTCCTCCCACTTAGTTACGTCACCACGTTTCATCTGCTCTGGGACTAGCCGTTCTCACTCCGTCGGAGTATGCGTTCCATGTATTTTGAGAGCTGCGCGAATTAAATATTTAGACAAATAAAACCTTCTGAATGGAGGGTCATTTACCAAGGATGGTAATATGGATGTGCCGGGTAGATCCTTGTTCTCTGAAGCTGTTAAGGTGGTTACTAGGTAAAAGCATCTGTAAAAATCAGGTTTAGGCAGAGGGTCACTAAAATATTCTGTAAAGCCCGCTCGTGCCCAAACGTGAGTTAAATCTTGTGTATTCTGCAGTCCTTCAAATTCTCTTGAAAAGAACTGGTACTTGGTCCATGTGCGAAGATCAAATGCCAAATTGGCCTCAAATATGAAATCAGCGTCTGCTAACGGTCCTGCTAGGCCTTGAAACCAGTGAGAATTACGATGAATCTTCTTAGTATATCCTCTAGGAGGATCGTCGATTGGCATGGGTCCTGGAAAACCTTGAAACTCTGGTGGTTGCATCGTAGGATAAGATTCCGCGAGTAATTCTCCAATATTGGCCATTGGTGTGCTTGGGCCAGCTTCTGATGGTCCTTCTTCGGTTTGCATGATGACTGACGAGCTAATGGAAAAGATCTGCTACAAAAGATTAGCACATTAGTATGGAAATTAATTATGATCCCATTAAGGTGAGACCGCAATCCCTTTCCATAACCGATGTGTAACCCGTGTAGCCAAGTGTCATGAAGTGATTGATGCAATGATTATTTGCAAAACTAATGCAGGTCTCTAGACGCCTACATTGTCAGATTATGCATACATTTCTTGATGAGCTTTTATTATGCATGATGTGGGGTTTTGGTGTATGAATTTATACAAGGTTTGGTTGAGGGTGATTTATTACAAGGGTGGAGTTTAAATGGGGTGGGAGAATTGTTAGATAAGGGGGTACAAGAAGACGTCTGGATACGTTTCGGTATCCATTTCCTAAGAGTCTTTGAGTGGGTGGTGTGTTTCTGCTGAGGGACGAAAAGTGGTATCGGGTTTGGTGGTATTGAAGGATGGAAAGATTTCTGAGGGGTATATATTACATGGCTTGAGGGTGGGGCTATAATACATTGTTTGGGTACCCAAATCTGCGTGGGTGTGGGTCGATTGATAAGATAGTTCTTGGTGATCCAAATCTGTCGAGTATTGGTACTTGTAGAAGAAGATCGAGGGGACTTTGGATACTGACTCTGCTTCTTTTGAAAATTTGTCCTGTTCTTGTCTGCAGTGTTGCCAATAGCCTGTGGTTGCTGTCCTTTTGGCACCCATATTTGTCTCGTGCCACTTGTTCCGTGATGTTGATACTTCTGCTTTCTTTGCCTTGCCTGGGGGTGTTGTCGGTCTGGGTTCCTCTGTTGTGGTTGACTCCTTCGTGGTTGGGTTTGAGAGGTCCATTGGACGCTCTCCTTTGGAAAAGAAGGGAGATCCAACACTTGCGTGACTTGCCCATTAGGAAGTGAATCATTCTTTATCTTTAATCTAGGCCAGTCCGCAGCAAGTTTGGAAGGATGAGCACCGCAGGGTATTGTGCTCATTTGGTCGCTGATGCAACCCACCTGACCGCTGATTGTGTCCATCTGCCCTAGTGGTTGGGTAGCTGCCCCTTCTAGTTTGCAGGAAGCCCCAACGAAGATCTCCTGTCGTCCTTCTGATTGACAACTGTCTATAGCCAAGCCCGAGTGGGTTGGTGTAGACGTAACGTGATTGGTCTGACCTAAGATCTTCCAGTCTTCCGTCGCATGCGTTTCATAGGGTCTAGGGTTACAAACCTTAATCGGAATGCAATTAGGGAAGTCAAGTGGTATCACTCACTTCTGCTCTAAGGTTCCAATTTGTAAGGAGCCTTGTCTAAGATTTAGGTGCACTGAGTGATCGTATAGCCAATCTTGGCCAAGGATTAGGGGTTCTATCAGGTCGTCATCATGGCACACTAGTAGCTTCGCTGTCATGGTCACTTCCTTAATGAGGATAGGAAGGTCCACCTCACCCATGCAAGGGGTTTCCATGCCTCCTAAGCCTATGAGGTATGCCTCAATTGGCTGCATTTCTATTCCTGAGTCCTTATAGTGGGACCATCTAATCGCACTAGTCGCAGCACCTGAGTCAATTAAAGCCCTGAGCTCTTGGCAAGGGTTGCCGTGCTCTAGCCTGACTGTAATGAATGGTCTCCTGTCCACTATACTAGGATGAGTGGTTGACTTTACTTGACACATGGCCATGGGATATCTGGGTGTAGTTTCCAGATGGTTATAATGTTCTCTCCCTAGTCCTTGTCTTCTTAACGTCATGCGTTTAATGCGTTCTATAGCTTCTGCCTGAGCTTCAGCTCGTATTCTATTTTCTTCCTCCTTACGCTTCTTTGCTAACGTGAGTCGTCTAAGCATATCCTCAGTAAGAGGTTCCTGATATAACTTGACTCTACAGCCACTAATGTAATTAGGCATTATATCTCCTTCTAAAGTGGCTAACTGTACTGCTCCACTTGTTGAGAGTCTGTTAATGATCATAGGTCCATAACCTCGCTTTTCTAACTTACGTGTGTGTTGCTTTAGCGTATATACTAGAACTAAATCTCCTTCTTTTAGGCCTTTATCTTTCACATGCGCATCAAAATATGCTTTCTGCCGCTTCTTCGCTGCATATATTCCTGCTGCTGCCTTTAGCCTGGTTTCTCCTAATCGTTCCAAGTCCATTATTCTTGCTCATAATTCATGGCCGGTCCACTGATGTTCTTGTGCAACCTTAAGGGTCAGTATCAAGAAGTCCAAAGGAAGCACAGCATTCTGACCAAAAACCATTTGAAAGGGAGTTGCATTGAGTACGGTCTTGTAGGCCACTGGATATGCCCAAACAACGTGGTGTAACTGTTTGTCCCAATCTGAACGTTTGTTGTTCACGAGTTTTGTTAGTACGTTACAAAGGATCTTATTAGTGCTTTCAGCCTGACCATTGGCCTGAGGATGATATGGTGCGGATTTCTTGTGAATCACCATAAAATCCTGTAACAAATATTCAATGACTTGGTTTAGAAAGTGAGTGCCTCGATCGCTCACTAACTCTATAGGCAGTCCATATCTTGTAAAGACATTCTCAAATAAGAATTTTGCAGTTGTGTGTGCATCATTCTTTTTCGTGGCTTTTGCCTCTACCCATTTCGTAAGATAATCTGTGGCAACAATAATGTATTCAACATGTGTACCTTTTGCAGGGGGGTTAATGGGTCCTACAAAGTCTATACCCCACTTAGAAAATGCACGTCCGCCCATCATGGGTTTCAATGGCATTTCATCTCTGTGAGTAGGAAACTGAGTTCTTTGGCACACATCACATCTCTTTACATAGGTATGAGCATCCATGTGAAGAGTGGGCCACCATAATCCTGCAAAGAGGATGGCTTTGATTATCCTATCGGGTCCAAAATGATCTCCTGCAACACCTTGGTGTGCAGTCTCTAGTATGCTCAGATAATCGCTCTCATGAACACATTGTCTTAGATATCCATCTCGTCCTCTTTTGTATAGGTTATCGCCAATAAGTGAATAATCTTGAGCTTCCTGCTCTAGACTGCGTTGTCGTGCTAAAGTCATTCCTTGAGGGAATGTCTTCGTCCTCAAGTATGTCACTAATTGTTCACTCCAGTCTGGTGTGAGAGACACGTGATATAGTGTAGCATGCTCTATTGGTGGTCTTTCACAACAAACATGGCATTCTTTACACAACTTGTAGACATCTGCTTCCATCGAAGGCCAATATACTCCTAGTCTATGCAGAGTCTGTAGTGTTCGATGTTTCGAATGATGTTGCTTTAATGCACCTACATGTGCTAATTGCAACCAATTCGCATGTTCAGATTCATCTACACAACAAGCAAGAATCTTTTGATTATCCTGTTTATATATGCTTCCTGCTATGATTTGGTATCTCTGAGATTTGGTAATCTCTCCTTCTTTGATCTTTATCTTAGGATTCTTGGGTCCGTATGTCAGAATAGGGACTATAGGTTTAGCCCATTCTGGTGCTATCTCAAGGTTAAACAAATATGCGTCTGGTAGATCATCCACTACTCCTTGAGGAGCTTCTCCTGAGGTTAATCTCGAAAGGTGGTCAGCTCTAAGATGTGTCTTTCCTTTCCTAACTACAACTTCAAAATCATATTCCATGAGTAATAGAAACCAACGTATTAGTCGTCCTGTGTTACATGGCTTGTTGACTAAATACATGAGTGCTTGATGATCTGTAAAGAACTTGAAATTATTGGCCAACAAGTAGTGCCTAAACTTCTTTACTGCGTAGATCATCCCTAATCCTTCTCGTTCCGTCGTGGTGTAATTTCTTTCTGCTGCGTTCAATTGTCTGCTCGCGTAAGCTATGGGGAGATCTATGTTACCTTCATTTGTGGGTTGTGCTAACAAACATCCTATGGCGTAATTGGATGCATCCACATGTACATGGAATGGCTTACTCCAGTCCGGGGTAGTCAATATAGGTGCTGAGCACAAACATCGTTTGAGTTCATTGAATGAATTTTCACATTCATCTGTCCATTCAAAGTTGGTTAAAAGAGAGTACAAAGGCTTGGCTATGATTGCATACATGTGTATGAATCTCCTATAATAACCGCAATGGCCCATAAATGCTTGTACCTCTTTCACATTAGTTGGTCTAGGTAATTCTGCAATTACTTTCACCTTTTCTTCATCTGTAGAGATTCCATTTTTTGACACAATGTGTCCTAGAATTTTGCCTTGTCTGACCATGAAAACGCACTTTTCTGGGTTCAAAAAAACCTGATATTCTCGACATTTGTCAAATATTTGTCTTAACTCTGGGATATGTGTCTGTCTTACATTTGAATGTGCACATAAGTCATCCACATAAATTTCCAAACTCTTGCGTAAGAATTCCTTAAAAACATGACACATGAGTCGCTGGAAAGTGGCGGGTGCATTTGTTAAGCCAAATGGCATCACACGAAATGCAAATATACCCCATTCGGTGGCAAATGCCGTCTTGTCTTGGTCTTTTGGAGCAATGGCTACTTGATTATAGCCTGAAAAACCATCAAGAAAGCTGTAAACTTCCTTGCCCGCAACTCTTTCCAATAGATGTTCTGTGATAGGAAGAGGATAACTATCTCTAATCGTGGCGGCATTAACTTTTTTAAGGTTAATACACACACGCAATTTTCCATTCTTCTTGGGTACTACCACAATGGGGGATACCCATTCGGTATGCTCAATTTCATAAATGAATCTTGCTTCCATCAAGCGATCTATCTCCTCTTTAATCTTCGCAGCGTAGTTATCATTGTACGTGTAAGGTTTTTGTCTCGTAGGTTTTGCATCCGGAGTCATAGGGATTCTATGAGAACATATATCTGGGTCTACTCCTTTCAAATCTTTGTAACTCCAAGCAAAAACATCTCTATATTCGTGCAATAGGGCAACTAGCTCTTCTTCTTCTTCAGTTGTCAAATCATGCCCTATGTATGTACATTTTTCTTCTTCTCCTTCTATGGCTACGATTATTTTCTTGGTTTTCTCTCGGTTATCATATACTTGTCCGTCATTCGCCTTTCTATTAGGCATTCGTACCATGATTCTTCTATCTTCGATTTCATATTTCTTGAAGTTCTCGGGTACTTCAAACAAAGATTCTTCTTTTTTTGACATGGTTTCTTTCTTCTTTCTTTTCTTGCCTTCACTTTTGCTAGTCACTTGAGTGGCCATTCTCACATCATTTGTAATTTCTTTCTGTTTCTGAGGGTGAGTTTCTACTTCGTAAAAATATTCTTCTTCTGATGCAAAGGGTGAGTCCATGATAATTGATTCTAAATCGAAATCGCTTGCATCCTCAAATGCCTCAGTGTTAGGTTCACACTCTTCTAAAATTGAATCACTCATGATTGGCTCTATCGTGAAAACTGAAATGTCATAGCCATCCTCGTCACAGTGGGGTGTCCATTGTTCCTCATTGATGGCTACATCCATGGTTGCTAGGATTTCTGCCCAACCATGGGGTTCAAACTCTTCGTCTGGAAATACTACAGGTGCGTAGGCTGGATCTTGAAGGGTTCGTGGATGTTGTTCTGCACCTAAGGTCCTTGCTTCTAATCATTCTTCCTCTTGTTTGGCTACTTTACACATCCATAAATGAGTATCCTCATGCAACCAAGAAGGATCTGATTCTAATGAGTGCACGTATTCCGTCTCTACTGGTGTCTTATGGATGGTATTCCATTGTTTTGGGGGTACATCTCGATGTGAATAGTCTTTAAGATTGACTTTGGTAGTCACTCCTAAATGTTGCAAGTACAAAGAATTAGTTCCCCAATCTTGTACAATTAGCAACTGACGCATGAATGGTCATCCCAATATCATCTCATAAGCATGATTTTTTGCAAAGTCACAAATGGCAAAAGTATGCTCAAATTCTACACCACAAGTGGTGAGAGATATGCCTTCTAGTAAGCCTAATGGTTTTTCTATGTGTCCGTCAGCCATTTGTAGCTTCATCCTGGTGGGTCTTAATGCTGGCTTACCCCAACGTTTCCATAAAGCGGTGGTAGCAATGGCTACTCCGGCTCCTGAATCTAAGATGGCTTTCGTGGTGTAGCCCTGATGGGTTATCGGAAGATAAGTGTTACCTTCCTCTCCTTCGCTTACATCTCTAATCTTTTCTACGGGTATCTCTGGTACCTTATTTTGTGATCCTATTTGTGAGGGAGTAGTAGCAAGCTCGGGGAATTGATTTGCTACATGTTTCCACAATTCTGGTTTAGCCTTTAACAACCTCTCTAGAGTAAGGTTACACTGTACTTTGGTATTCTTGATCACTTCCGTGTTTCTAGGGATTACTGATTCTTCATTCCTCACTATTATCGTGGGTGCTCTCATATTGATAGACTTTGCTTCCCAAGGTCCTGTGAACTGAGGTAATTCTTGTAAAGAATTAGATTCAAATCCTGTGTGTTCACTCAGTTGCTCTTCCTCTACATCTTCGTAAATAGAGGGAATATCTTAGGGAAATTGTTCCTGCAAGTCGTCTATTTCTTGAATAGGAGGATGGGTTCTTTGTTCCTTTCTCCATTTCTCTTCTTGGATCTCTCTCAAAAATTCATGTGAGTACCTATGTATGGAAGACAGGTTGTCTTGACTTTCTGTATTGGGTACTTGAGACAGGGATGGTGCATTCCTTTCCTGTGTCTCTGGGACACTAGGGTTCCTATGCTGATCCTTTTTCTCTTTGCTCTCTATCAAGTATTCTAGCCTCTCCATTAGTCCTTGAAAGTGTAGTTCCGGTTTTGCCATGTTATTCCAATTAATATATCTAGAGGCTTCGAACAAAGCTTGTGCTAATTCTACCATCTTCATGCAAAGTTTAGTTCTCTCACTTTCTAGATCAGCTCGAGGGTAGTTTTTACTCATTTCAGCTACCTGAGGTCCCTCTTTTAATCTAGCCTGATATGCACGAAACATCATGTCTAGATCTTCTGGTATGGGTTCCGCTAAAACTGATCCTAATTTCTGAGCTGGATTCTCTTGATTCAATTCCTGTGAAGTCAATTCTAGGATTTTGGCTCTAGATTCCTTCAAACTTCCTTCCAACTCAGTTATCTTTTTACTCCACTTTCTCTTTATCCTTTCTCTAGAATCTTTCCAAGATTTTGTCTTTTTACTGCTAGATTCTGCAACTTCACTAGTTCCGGCTGCTTTCTCTTGATTAAGCTGTTGGTTCTGTAAGAGCGCCTGGGCTCTTGTTATAGCTTAGATAGGCACGTATGTAGGGTTGGATCCATCTGCGTTATTTACAATACCTATCACGTTGATCGGTGTCACATTCGAAGCATTAACAGGGTTCTTAGGGCAATCTTTGATTATGTGCTCTTTGCCACAATCGGCACAAAAGCCTTGTATGTTATAGTACTGTGATTGCCCTGCTATTGAAGGATGTGGACAATCCTTTATGAAGTGATCTCCTTGGCACCTAAAGCATGGTCCTCTAGGGCCCTGTGGTCTTTGTTGTCTTAATTGGGGCCGTGGATTTGGGTTTGTGTACATCACATTAGCATAATCCGGCTCCCAACTAGGTTCCACTGGTGGACTATCGTAATGATATGTCTCCACGTGTTCTGGTGACTCCGTGTAATATGCAGGTGGACTATCTACATGCATAGAGTCAAAACTGTTTGAGTTCGGGTCACTCTCTATGATCAAAGGTGAAGAAGGCACTAAGGCCCTACTTAGATTCTCTTCTGCAGCACCGTATTTGACTGAGATGACATTCGCTGGTGGGGGTGGCTGCTGAGCTAAGACAGGTTGAGGTCTCTGTTGAGCCTGGTATGGGTAGTTCTGAGGAGGCCTATAGTAATAAGGCTGAGCATTGTATTGGCCTTGATACCTACCTGGCTGTGCGTATGCTTGCGGGTAGTTCTGTCTCACGGTCTGTTTGTTGTATGGGCAGTCCTGAGCAGTTTGATTCGTGTATCTTCTCTCAATTGTACAGTATTGGCCACTAGGGTTGGCTTGAGGTTGTGGTGCATTGGGGCAAACATTTGTCATATGATCACCACCACAGGTGTAACAACGCTTGTTCATTAGTACCCTAGGTTTACTAGAAACTCCTAGTTTCTGGGCCACTTTTTTTGCAAGGTCTTCTATTGAGCTAGACAATTTTGTGGATGCTAGAGATGAATAGTCTAAGTCCTTATAGACCTTTGAGAGTTCCAACTCATCTCCTAAGTTGTCCTCAATGTCTATACAAATTCTTATACATTGCTCTAGCGTTCTGGGTTCTTTTAGGTACACATAGGAGCGTAGTTTAGAACTCAACAAGCCATCTAGAAACAATGACACTTGTTTAGCTTGTGAGGGTAGCTCTTGCATTGGACATCGTTCAACATATTGTCTAAACCTACGTCCTGCCAGTCTAATTGTTTCTTGAGGGGTCTGTTTGAAGCTATGAATCAACGAAGATGTGTCATGTCTAATCCCACTTTTAGAGAATTCAGTGATGAATGACTCTAAAAAGTGATGGATGTCTCTAAATTGCCTTTGTTGCAATGGTTGGAACCAAGTTAAAGCGGTGTTCTTTAACGTTAGTCCAAATGCGTTGTATTGCGTGAACATGTCTTCAACTTGTTCGGCTCTTAGTACTTGCTTGAATTCTGCAACATGGTCATAGGGATCTCCTGTCCCATCAAAATAATTTTTCATGCATTTCACTAACTGAGTGGGTCTCAATATTCGTGCATGTTCACGTGGTCTAGGTAGAGGAAAATCATCTCTACCACCTGGTATTCCATGATCTCTTTGTCTATCCGCTCTATTAGTGTCCGTGGTTGTTCTATCTCTCCCTATGGGATGAGTGAAGCTTACTTCGGGTCTTTCTTTATTTTTCTCTCTTTGATTTCCATGGGCTGATGATGTTCCTGCCCCTTGTTGACTTGTATTCATGTTCGTTCTAGATGGAATGAATACCAATTCACCTCTCCATGTGTATGTGTTTTTAGCATGGTCAGGTACCACAAAGACTCTTTCTGAAGTCTCATCCAGGTATACAACCTTTCCAGGTGTATCCGGGTCCTTGAACTCGTATATCGTGATGATACCTACCTCACTAAGTAGTTATGTCTTGTATCTCCAAAAGGCTTCATCAGTTTCTTTATTTACAAACAACTCTATGCTTCTGTTGTCTTCAGGGATCCATTCAGGGATTAGTACTCGTGTTAGTACAGATTTCCCTCTAGGTGTTCTAGGTTCTTCTAATGGTTCCTTTCCTTAAGATTTAGTTTCCGTCTCTAGCTGAATCACGCCAAACTCATTGGTATTGTTTGGCTGCGTACTTAAGATGTACATTGTTCCTTCCTTGTCTATGTACGCGTCTCTCTCAAATTTCACCACTGGATGTTCCAATCCAATGGGTTGATCGGGGTTGTGCATTTGCACCACTTGCCTTCGCAAACCATCCTCATAGATGCGAGCACCTAATCGGTTGGTTCGGAGAAACTCTAGTTGCGTTCTATAGGGTCCTTCTGGTTTTTCTAAATAGGCTACATTCGACCCTCCTTCTGGTCTTTCTGTGCTAAATGCCATTTCTGAATCACTAGTATCTGAGCTCTCGTAGGGATAACTAGTGTTCAATTGTTGAGCCCACGATCGTGCAGTAGTTCTTACACTTGCCTCGGATGATCTAAGGGTTCGTCGGTCTGACTTACCTATATGTTTGCCCGATCTAAGGTTCATTAATTTTCTTCCTTGCACACTCAATACATGCTCAGATCGTCAATGATTCTTTGTTATTACTTTCTTGATTCTTTTTAGATTTCTTTAGATTCTTGTCTTAATGTATGCATCAGGAATTCGACTTTCTGTGGTATTTTGAGTTCCCGTTCCGTCAGACTTATGTTCTTTCCTTTAGGTTTTCGTGTCTTGATCTTGATAAATTTAATTCTCTTGAACTTGAGGCGTTCCTATCGTCTTAAATCCACAATGCTAACACTTATCCTAAGCTAAGAATTGACTGAGGGGGTTGAGTAATCTTCCAACCTCAAGTCAGCTTTTCTGGTTGCTCTGATGCCCAAGAAGCCACGCTTCCCAAGCTTTATGCCCTTCACTGCCTTGCCTTGGTTGCCTTTGATTGCCCTTGCTAGACCTGGAAAAATCCAATATTAGACCAATTCACAGTTGGATGATCAAGCACTTGAGTATATACACCCTTTAAGTTCCTTCCCTTTTGCCCAACTTTTCAATGCTTGCCCCCTGGCTTTCTAGTCCCAAACTAGGTCAACCTCAAAATAGCTATTAAGCTCAAAAAACGGACTTCGGATGAAAAAGTTATGACCGTTCAGGTCCTGGGGGGTAAAAACTGACAAACAGGTTTTTCTCCAAGTATGAGCTAAGGGGTCTCCTATGAGTATAATCACCCAAAAATTTCCCAAAAATAGCCCCAAAATTGGCCAAAAATTGAAACCCTAAAATTTGCGATGGGGGTGCACAATCGCGATGGCGTGAGACAATCGCGATGGTCTGGGACCGTCACGATGGCGTGAAAGTGGACAATCGCGATGGCGTGATGCACGAACCGTCGCGATGGTCTGAAGTGCACGGTCGCGATGATCCAAAAGTGAGCAATCGCGATGGTCGAGGTGAGTGAACAATCGCGATGGCGTGAAGTCGGACCGTCGCGATGGCTCGATCAGGCGGACAATCGTGATGGCGTCAGTCAACGGTCAACGTGCACAATCGCGATGGTCCAAAGTGAACCGTCACGATGGTCACAGATGCGATGGCTTGAGCCAATCGCGATGGTCTGGGCGCGATGGCGTGAGCCAATCGCGATGGTCCAAAATTTGGGTTGTCGCGATGGTGTGAGGGTGTCGTCGCGATGGCGTGAAGTGTGAACCGTCGCGATGGTCTAGCTTGCCACGTGGCACCGTCGGCGCGATGGCGTGAGCCAATCGCGATGGTGTGGGGTCAACCGAACAGTCGTGATGGTCCGCGAACCGTCGCGATGGTCCAAATGAACCGTCGCGATGGCGTGAGACCGTCGCGATGGTCCGGCCGAGCCGTCGCGATGGCGTGAGCCTATCGCAATGGTGTGACACAATCGCGATGGTCTGAGACCGTCGCGATGGTCCACCAAAGTATGATTTTTTGCAATGCAAGTATGGATTCCTATAGGCGCAAGTGTGCTCTACACGCTGGTGTGGTCGCCTTCTTCAAATTCCGAGCTTTGCAGACCATCGCGATGGTCTGACACAGTCGGAAATTTCTGACAGAAACTGAGAATTTTACCTTTTCCAAGCTTTCGTGATGCACTGGAGCTCTGTACCTGCAAGAAAACTCAAGAAAACAAAAGTACACACAAGCACAAAAGCTCTCTCTCACTCTCTCGCATGCACAAATGAGGGGAAATGAGGAGAATGGGTGGATATGGTGAATTTTCTGACTTTTTTGGAGATGAAGATGATGCGGTGATGAAGATGGAGTGTGGGGGAGGTGAAAAACACTAAAAACTAAGTAAAAACAACAAAAACTAAAATTTTTACCTTCCAACGCTACTTCTTGCTATACTCTTACCATCACACATTCGTCCTAGACTCGATCCCCGGCAACGGCGCCAAATTTGGTGTTGCTCTAGCACAATGGTGAGAACCACATTAAGAAGCTCCACCTCCTTAATGTCAATCCGCGGAAGAGATAGGAGTGATATGAAGATCGTGAATGTGAGATGAAGTGAGAGTGAAGGTGAGAAGCATAGAAATGCACACACACATACACACACACTACGAAGAGACAAGCAAGACACAATGGAAGGTGAGAAATCAACTCTATTACTCAAGAACACTATTACAAGCTCAAAAGAACTCTAACCTCAAACAAGCTAAGCTCAAAAATGAGCTCTCTAGCTCTTTTTATAGTTTCTAGACTAGTTTTGACCGGTTTCACATCTAGTGACCGGCATAGTTAAAAAATAGGTCCTAGATGCTATTTGAAAGGGTAAATGGTGTCTAAAAATAATGAAAATTGATACGCTTGTTCTACCTAAGCTCCTCAAGCTCGAGGACTCCTGCGCTGGCTCCCTGCTCCGTTGTTACATGCTTCCGCGTCTTCTATGCCTCTGGCTGCTTCCAACAGAGAAGCACACAAGCATGCACACACATACACACACACACGCACACACAAGGTAAGAACCAAGAGAGGAACAATGGAGTTCTTTGTATTACTCAAAAAGTCTCTTACAATAGCTCAAAATTCTAACAAGCTAATCTCAAAAATGAGCTCTCTAGCTATTTTTATAGTTTTTTGACTAACTTTGGCCCTGTCTAGACCTAGTGTCCGGCATAGTTAAAAATTAGCTTCCATTGGGGGCTCAAATGGAATCAAAAAATTACAAAAATTGATGCGCAAGTACTTCTAATACTCATCGAGGACTCCTCAGCTTGAAAAAAATCGAGTCTAATCCATCAAAAACGGTATTTACAATGTTTTTGTAGTGATGAAAATCATTTTGATTGAAAATAAATAAGGAAAAAAATGATTGGGCCTCTTATATGTTGGATTGTACTTGATTCTCTATCTCCTCATTGCTTGTATGCCAACAATTCCCCCTCTCTAGCATTTGTCATCCTTGGCAGACCTCTGTTCTATAGGGTGGTGGATACAGTACTGAATGACATTATTCATCAGCTCGTGTTCACTAAACCTCAATTCTCTTGCCAAATCTGCTTCCAAGGCATCCCAATTGATGGCACTAGGGATATTGGTCTGGGGGGTTGTGTGAATAGGTGAAGAACCCATTATATCATAGACATGGCTTAATGTGGATGTGCATTAGCTAAAGCCAATAGTAAGAAATATGTTTGACACTGCTATGACTGCCCAAAACAGATTGATGGAAGAAGATAAAGCAAAAGCAGAACTATTTGAAGTCAAAAGTCAATTTCAAATCATGAGCAAAGAGATCTCGGCCAAAAATATAAGTACTCAGTAGGAACTCGCACAGAAAACAACTGAATTGGCGACAAAGAATGAAGAATTAAATCATATATAGGAGGAAAACTTGTTGCTCAAAGAAAAACTAAAAGAGGTAGCTATATCTATTTTCAGAACTTCAAATTGAAGTAAAGACATTGAAAAAGCAACAGGAAATGTACGAAATGGAGAAAGTATGAATGACAAACCAAAGCAAGATATTAGAAAACCAAATCAAAGTATACATGAACGAAGTAGACAACCTACACACCAAGAACAAAGAATTAATGAACTCCATTTTGTTAAATCAACCATTTTACAACACTATCACAAAAGGTGAAGGAATACAGGAACTGAAGGAAAATTTGTTAGAAATTGAAGATCAGCTAAAACAAGAGCAAAGGAAACCGACTGAATTAGAAGCAAAATATACAACGAACAACAAAATATTGGAACTCAAGTGGAAACAGGCAGTGCAAAAATACGCAGAGCAATGCATTCAAGATGTTGATCAAGTGAGGATCATTTGCGAAGCTAAGGCAATAGTAGAAGACAAGCATAGGTCTAGTAAAGTACAACATGAAGAAAAAGATCAAATCATAGTGGAGCTCATAGCACAACTAGAACAAGCAAAGAACTTGGGGGCACCAATAGTGAAACCATTCACAATGGCTACTAACGAAACTAAGGTATGCCATCTTTCTCCCCCAACAATTCATTCACCAATAAGGGAGTAGTCCATAGATTAATTTGATGAGCATCCAATGCCATATACTGCAGAACTAAGTCAAAAAGAAAGGGCACTACTGGCGTCCCGTCTCACAGAGAATTTTTAAAATGAGGTAGTGAAAGTCATGAAGGAAGCTAAGATCAAAAGGAAAGATTTAGATGAGATCATCAAGCCCTTCAACCTACCTTATGGAATCATGAAAGAGCAGACTAGAAGATACATCAAGAAGACCAGGGGGAAGGATCTGGACATGCAACACAACTTCACTACGAATACTTTTCATTATACTTAGTAGGAGTTCGAAGGTGTTGATCCAATTTGGAGAAGAGAATTTCTCGAGAAAAATCCTACCTTGTGGGTGCACTGGCAAGAGACGCCATATTTACTCCAAGTCAGTCCAGCTTTTTGTCTTGCACCACGTTGATGATGCTGGCCAAAATTTTGGGGCTTGCAACGTCAAGGTAAAATAAATAAACCATGGCTCAATTTTCCTTTACTACCGAGCCCGCCACATAACTACCTCGCCACTGAAGAATACATGGTGAGAACAATCGAATTTTGGTTATCTCGGTATGCCATGGTCTCCGATCTCACTATCAAACTAACTAATAAAAAACTTAGCATGATCCTAATAGTACTAAAAGTCTTCAAACACACAAAATACACATTTTTGAACTTCATTGGTATAAATCAAGGAATGGAGATACTAGTATTTGACCTTTCTATCATGCCAAGCAGACTCACTATCATGGCTTACTATTCAAGCCTAATGTTTTTGCCCAACAATTATATGCAGGCTTTCGAAGAAGCATTTTTTAGAGGCTTCTTCGAGATAGATTCCAAAATATTCCTAAAGATGTCTACCAACCTAAACGCATGGCTTGTGGCATATGAACTAAGTTTTTTTGCCGACCAAATACAAGCACCCCACAATGGGGGACAATAGAGTCTAGAAGGGGGATGTGTGGAAGGAGGGATAGGAGAATCAAGTAAAATACAAAAAAGAAAAAAATCAAAAAGAAAAATTTCTCAATAGAAAGAACCACCCTCTACCCAAAGTCCTACAGGGGCACGCATCAGGTCGCAAGGCGAAAGAAGGCGGTTTGGAAGAGTGAGAACAAAGATTTAGGGACAGGAGAATCAAGTAAAAGACGAAGAAGAAAAAAATCAAAAAGAAAAATTGCTCTATAGAAAGAACCACCCTCTGCCCAAAGCCCTATAGGGGGCACACATCAGGCCACAATGCAAAAGAAGGAGGTCTTGAATAGTGAGAAAAAAGATGTATTCAAAGAACAAAAGTTAGAAAGGGGTAGAGGTTGAAAAGCGAAAAAGAGTGACTAAGATAATCACATTCTTATCCACTAGGTGCATGCGGTGAAAAGGAGTAAATAGGCTTCTGTAGTACAACAGGGCGAGATGTGTGAGAACAAAGATTTATCTGAGGGCCAAAAAGAGGCAGAGGCTGAAAAGTTGAAGAGGGTGACTAGGACAATCACATTCTTAGTGACTAGATGTGTGCGTGGCAGCCCAAATTATCACAGTAACCGAGATGTATGAATGTATGAAATACCAAGGGGAGGACGAAAGCCAGGACTTTGGATCAGATAAAGTAACAAATTTTCTAAAGCTCCTAACTATCTCCTCATCCA
Source organism: Ceratopteris richardii (assembly GCA_020310875.1). NCBI lineage: Eukaryota > Viridiplantae > Streptophyta > Polypodiopsida > Polypodiales > Pteridaceae > Ceratopteris > Ceratopteris richardii. The sequence continues at coordinate 31,714,190 of CM035434.1, read as the reverse complement.
CTGGGTGCATGTATGGAAAGAAAAATAAACCAGCCTCAGACAAGAACCAAAGCCTGTCAAGGGACGACAAAGACAAAGAGGGGGAGAGTGTTGTAGAGAAAAGGTGCACAAGAAAGGAGCCCCAAAAAATTTTCAAATTATGGGCATAAATTTTCTTCTTTTAGTACTACAAAATACCTCATGAAGCCATGTAAATGCATTAGAGGAGTCCCCTAGATGCATAAATCCCAAAATTTGTATCATAATCCTTGTAACATAATGAGAGATTAGAGTTTTTCAATAAAAGTGTCAATGTCTTTTGTGAAAGGATCATTTCTAGGGCACATGTATATAAGTCACTTGGTGACTCTTGTAAAGACTTTTTGCCATTGTGAGTAGAGGAGAACTCAGATTTTCAAATTTGCCGCTTCTTCCTCTTGTATCTCCTTGCTTCTGAGCTTGCATGTGTGATTGTAGCTTGAATTGAGTGCATGGAAGTGTTGCCTATCCATTCCATTGCTTTTTTGAAGTGTGTAATGTGTGTGTGAAGCTTGGGGAGGTGTGTGATAAGACTAGGAGAGTTATGTAGCTCTGTTTTTTGCCCATAACTTGAAGCTTTGTCAAAATCAAACAAGAGTACCACCATTGGATGCATCTCGTCGAGATCTTCCAAAGGAACCCATATTCCAAGTTTGGAGTTGAGAGAAAAGTCTGATTTGGTGCATATATTGTTTCATGTATCATGACACCATTTCTATCTGTGTAAGTGATGAATGTGAGTGATGGCACTCATCTGCATGTGATGATAGCTATTCCACTTCATTGGCCATTGTGTAAGTTCAAGTCTTCATACACTCCACTAGGTTCAAGATACTTCTCGGATTGATAATTTAAATGTGTGATCATCCCCACTATATGTACTTGCCGATGATAGAGGAATAGTCTCTTTCATCAAAAGTCCCTAAGTTGTCACTTAGTTACACAGAGAAGTTCAAGATCAATCTCAACATAAAGGAGATCAATAGAGACCAACACTTGAGCTTGAGGGGGAGTGTTAGAAATGTACAAGCGCAAATGTGTGTGAACCAAGGCTTAACTCAAGTGCTGCATCATTTCACTTTTTGGTAAATTTAACAACCACTTTTCCATTACTTTTTTAGCTCATGATTACATCTACCTTGATTGAGAAAAGTGGGGAATTTCGGAGGCATGATTTGAATTCAAATTCTACACCAAATTTTTAAAGCATTATATAAACAATAGCTTGGAAGAAATCGGTGGCCTCCTCAAGCTTCATTTGTGCACTTTTAGACTCTCATTGGGAGTGTATACTCCAGGTCTAAGCTAGCCTCTTGCTTGCTAAATTTTTCACTTTGGCTGAGATTTTGTTTCGTCTATATCTCTTTGTGTAGAGTTTCATGTGCAAGATAGCTTGTCTTAAAGCTCTTGTTGTAAGCTTTCTTTGAATGTAATTTTTACTATCAATTGTTCCTATCTTTTTTTATATTGAGCTTGAAAGCTCTCTGGTGTATCTCTGCATATTCCCCAACATATGTGTGTGAAGCGGTACACATAAGTGATAGCTAACTATTTGGGTAGCTTGTGGTATGCCTTGTGCAACACGTTTTACATAGGTCACAATCTCCAAATTGAGTGATCTATCACTTATTGGAAAGCTTAGAGATTCTATTTTTATTGTGAGGAATTTCATGAGTTCAATCCTTAGGTCCAGAGAGCAATTCAATTTTTGGTGGACTATGGTAGTGAACTGTTTGGTCCTATGAAGGGCCTATCATTCTTCTGCTACAACTAGGAGTTGATATACTCCATCAATATACACTTCATAGGGAGACACAATCTTTTCAAAACACAACTCAAAGGCAAGTACTTCAAACCAACCAAGTAGATCACAAAGGCTCATTGAAAAGTAGTAGCGAGAACAAAGTCATTATAGATCACAAAGGCTCATTGAAAAGGAGTAGTGAGAACAAAGTCATTATGTAAATTATGCATTGATGCATCAGATCTAGAAGATTCTAGAGCCTTCCAACTACAAAGAAACTCAAGGACAACATGAGTGGGAAGAAGCTATGCAAGTTGAAATGGATGCAATTGAGAAGAAAAACACTTGGACACTTGTTCCTAAGCCCACAAATCATCAAGTCATAGGAGTTAAGTGTCTCTATAAAGTTAAGTATAAATCAAATGGCACATTGGACAAGTATAAAGCTAGAATTGTAGCTAAGGGATATATGCAATAGCATGGCATTGATTATGAAGAAAACTTTGCCCCTATTGCAAGGTTTACCACCATAAGAATCATTCTAACACTAACTACACATTTCAAATGGCCCATCTACCAAATTGACATTAAAAGTTCTTTCCTCAATGGAGATCTTCAAGAAAAAGTATGTGTTGACCAAACTGAAGGTTTCAAGAACCAAGGAAAGGAAATCAAGTCTACAAGCTTCACAAAACACTTTACTGACTTAAGCAAGCTCCTAGGGCCTGGTATGAAAACATTCACAAGTTCTTCAAAGATAAAGGATTTCAAAGAAGCAGTGGTGATGCAAACTTAGACATCTATCAGAAAGACTCCTTAGTTTCACAAGAAAGAGCCCACACATTTGTGTGCACAAGTTCTAACACACCATGTGCTACATATCCACTCTTCTTGAATGGCTGCCTAGTTTACTTGCCTAGTTGACAAGCTTCACACATCTCATGCAACATTTGTAATGAAAAATGTGGTAAACCTTTTACCAATTCCCTCTTCTCCATGTCTTTCAACCTTTGAATTTTGATGTGACCACACCTTTTGTGCCACAAATCCAAGTCTCCAATCTTCTTGTCTCCATAGGTGATGAGCATTGCCTTGTTGCTTTATCCTTTGCCAATGTCAAGAGTGAACATCCTTCCTTCCTTCTTTCCTTTTGTGATCAGCTCATAGCCATTCCTTAGGTCTTCAATAAAGCATCTTTTGTGGTTGAACTTTACTTGGTATCCCCTTTCAACCATCTGTCCAATAGAGATTAAGTTCTTTTTAATAGTAGGAACATGAAAGAACTCAAATAGTCCTCTTGCTTTATGGTTGCTTTCAAGCTTCACATCTCCCATTTGTTGTATCTCATTATCTATGTTGTCTCCTATCTCCACAAAGCCTCTTTGCTAGGGTGCTTGAAGATTTTTGAAGTACTCCTCTGTAGCTCAAGCGTAAGCACCACCTCCTTTACTTGTCAATCCGCGGAGACATGAGGACCGGTATGAAGACCACGAGCAAGTGAAGGCACAAGTGTGTGAGTGAAAGCACACAAGCATGCACACACATACACACACACACACACAAGGCAAGATCAAAGAGAGGAACAATGGAAAGCTTCGATTGCAAAAGAGTTCTCTTACAAAAGCTCTATTCTCTAACAAGGTAACCCCCAAAAATGAGCTCTCTAGCTCTTTTTATAGTTTTTCGACTAGTTTTGGCCCTGTCCAGACCTAGTGTCCGGCCTAGTTAAAAATTAGGTTCCAGGGCTTATTTGAGGGCTCAAACCAAGTCTAAAAATTATGAAAATTGATAGGATGATACTTCTAAAATGGTATTTACAATGGTTTTTAGTGATGGAAATCACTATTTTTGTAGGGGATTCTTCTAAAAATTTGACATGTACTTCTTGGAGCTCCCTACTTGCTCCTTCTTCTTGTGTGTGTCCACCTTTCTGATGTGCTTCCATGCTTGTGCTTGACCTTGAGTTCCAACACTCCCCCCCCTCTCGAGTCTGTCGTCCCTGACAGACCCTTGTTGTAGTGGTTGTTCCAAGTAGTGTTTTGAGAGGGAGTGTCCCTTCTGTATGAACAAAAGTTGTATGGCTTCCAGATGTGGCAGGTTTGGTTGTCCAGTTCTTCATCTGTGACTGCGAGCCGTTGCAAGTTGTAGTCCCTTGGTATGTACTTATTCGCTAGATTCCAACATGACTGTGTTGTTATGAGGCTCCGTTGATGTCCTCTAGATCTTCCAAAGTTGATGTTCATAGTAGTCATGCCCAGTACTCATAACCCATAATGGATGATGGGTAAGTGTGTTCGTGCATGGGTTGAGGAAAATATGTGCCTTGTGCACGGCCTTGTAATGTAGCCCTATGCATGCTTACCTGGAAAATGCATCTGAAGAAGTATGGTGCAAAAATTGGGGTTCCTGAGCTAAGTGCTCAAGGGTATGCCGACGAAGAGGTTTCCTAAGCTATCATGGTTATGATGTTTCCAAAGTAAAGATACTTACCATGGAGAAGGTCGATCGATGTGCATCTCTTCATGTTGTACACTCGGCCTTTGGGATGGAACATTGTTGATGAATGTCCATGTTGATGGTCCACTTATGAGATCTTTTGAGTGGCTGATCCTGTCTCCTCTTTTCAAAGCATCATTTGTCAAATACAGAGAATTGAATTTCTTTATATTCCTTGACAAACAACATTCGAGAACTACACCAAGCTTAGTTTCACATATTCTCTTTAGCTCACCATAAGCAGGAGTCTTCTCATCCAGTATACATACAGAGATTTGCAGGGTACCAGACTACCCCTTGCAGATATCTCTCTGGATGCTCTCATACATGCAGTACTTAAGCATCACTCAAGTTGTGGACCTTCAAGCTCTTTACTCCTACCATAGTAAGAGGAAACCATAGTTGTGGATGCCATGTTCATGCCAAGTTCTTGACATCTACAAGATAAGGCAGCAATTACATCATCTGCTAGCCAAGACACACTTCTATCCAAACCGATAAATGCCCAGTAATCGATGGTTCAATCTTCACTAAGCATGAATCCTTCCTGTTCCATGAGCGAAACCTGGGAACAAGTTCTTTCTCTTTTTTTTTTTTTTGAGGAACAATGTCACCAAACAAGAAGACAGATGTTAGTATCAGAAAAAATAGTTGACATATGTCAATGTGCTCTTGTGCATGGGACTCTCAAATGTGTCTATGCACGGCCATGTAATAGGGCCCTATATTAATGCATACTTTGGATGTGCATGACATGAATAGTGCAAAAGATAGGGTTGTGCAAGAAGCACATGGTTGTCGCTCGACGAGGCTTTCGAAGTTACTTGTCGATGTTGATACCAGCTTTGGTGGAGTTATCCATTGGATCTCGAAATGATGTAATCCTCCTTATTGGGGTCCATTTTAGAACAATATTTGGCACTGTAATGATCACTTCAGGCATCTTCCTCTTTGGATGCTTTCTGAACTGTGGTATCTAGTGTGGTTGGCGCTTTGGTTCGATGGAGGCTACCTGTACTTTTGGCTTCCAAACCCATATATTTTTTGCATGTCTTCCTACTATTGTTGAAGAGCTGATTTGATCTTCTTTCGGTCTCTGTACGTGGTTCGTACCCTTTTCTCTTTTTGGCTTCTTTGTTGAGACCTTTCGCATGTGGGAGAACATAGGTTGTTGTGGATGTAAGAGTTTCTTAGGTACCCACATCTGTAATCGCCCTTGTTGAGCTGCAGCTAATTTCTTAGGCACCCAAACTTGTTGGATACCTTGTGATTGAGCTTGTCCGAGCTGCTTCCTTTGTCTTCTGGCTTGGTTGGCTTGCCTGGATGGGCTTTGTGGGGGCAAGGCTGGTGGTTGCTCTCCTTTGCGTACCAAGATCTGTTTCATGCTCGGAACTGCTTTCTTATCGAATGGTGTCTTTCTATTTGATGTAGCAGTTGTCGTGAACGGTTGTGTTTGCCTGTGTGGTGGACTCACTACTGTGGCTACTTGATTCTTTGGAGAAGAAGAAAGATCCACCCGCCTTCGAACCTGGTCTTCCACGATTGACTCCTTCTGCATCATAGAGCTTTTGACACATACAACATCTTCTTCCATATGATTAGTCTTAGAAGAACTACAAGATGTGACATCTGGATTTGTGAGCATGCCATTTTCTAGTTCTAATGTAAAGCATTGTCCCTAGACCCAAACTTGAAGAAGTTGACTTCTTAGGTTTAAGTTGACTACATTGTCATAAATCCAATCTTGTCCTAAGACAAGTGGTTCTGTAAGGTTCTCATCTTGACATACTAGCACTTTGACTTTCATTGGAACATCTTGCAAGTAGATGGGAAGTTCCACCTCGCCCAAACAAGGGGTTTCCACACCTCCCAATCCTATGAGATAAGCTTCTATGGGATTGATGTTCAACTGCAAGTTTTGGTAGTAGGATAGTCTAACTGCACTACTTGATGCACCTGAGTCAATCAATGCTTTCACAGTCCTTGCACCCTTTCCTTGTCCTATCTCTATGGTCACAAAGGGACGTCGGTCAATGACTTGAGAAGTAGTTATGCTTGATTTTTGGCACATATCCATGTGATATTTTGGGGCTTTTGAGTTGACATCTAGGCCTAGTCGCCTTAACTTATTTCACCTAATAGGCTCTCTAGCCTCTGCCTGTGCTTCTTCCCTCACCCTTAACTCCTCTTCTTTTCGCTTCTTAGCAGTGTTGAGTCTTGTAAGCATATCCTCTGTAAGAGGTTCTTGGTATAACTTGACTCTACATCCACTAATATAGTTTGGCAAGATATCTCCTTCTAGAGTGGCCAACTTAACTGCACCACTAGTGGAAATTCTATTAATGATCATGGGTCCGTATCCTCTTTTTTCTAACTTACGGGCATGTTGTTTTAGTGTATAAACCAACACTAGATCTCCCTCTTTCAATCCCTTATCCTTGATGTGTGCATCGAAGTATGCCTTTTGCCTCTTCTTTGCAGCGTAGATTCCTACTGCCGCTCGTAGCCTCGTCTCACCTAAGCGTTCGAGATCAAAGATCCTAGATTACAATTCATGACCATTCCACTCATACTCTTGTGCTACTTTTAAGGAAGGGATTAAGAAATCTAATGGTAGCACAACATTCTGTCCGAAGACCATCTGAAATGGGGTGGCATTGAGTACCGTTTTGTAGGCAACTCGATAAGCCCAAACAGCATGATGAAGTTGTTTGTCCCAATCAGAGCGTGTATTATTTACCAGTTTTGTCAATACGTTACAGAGGATCTTATTGGTGCTCTCGGCTTGTCCGTTAGCTTGTGGGTGATAAGGGGTAGACTTCTTATGTATCACCAAGAATTCTTGGAGAAGATTTTCAATGACCTCATTCAAGAAGTGTGTGCCTCTATCGCTCACTAACTCTATTGGTAGCCCATATCTCGTGAACACATTCTCGAATAAGAACTTAGCCGTAGTCTGAGCATCATTCTTTGTTGTGGCTTTCACTTCTACCCACTTTGTAAGGTAATCTGTGGCTACAATAATATACTCTGCATGGGAGTTTCTAGCTGGGGGGTTAATAGGACCTATGAAGTCTATGCCCCACTTGGAAAATGCACGCCCTCCCATCATTGGCCTCAAAGGCATCTCATCTTTTCTAACTGGATATTGTGCACGTTGGCATGCGTCACATTTCTTCACATAGGTATGAGTATCCATATGAAGAGTGGGCCACCAAAGTCCTGAAAATAGAATGGTCTTGATTACTCGATCAGGACAGAAGTGTCCACCTGCAACACCGTTGTGTGCAGTTTCTAAGACTTTCAAATAGTCTGATTCGTGAACACACAACCTTAGATAACCATCTTTGCCTCTTCGGTATAGGTTTTCTCCTACTAAGGCATAGCCTTGAGCCTCTTGCTCCATACTTCGTCTTCTTGCTAGACTAGCCTCTTTGGGTAATCTTCCCGATCTCATAAACTCTACCAATGGAGCACTCCAATCAGGAATTAATGACACTTGATAAAGGGTGGCATGCTCTATTGGTGGTCTCTCTCTACACATTGGAAAATTCTTAATCCACTCATGTATTTCTTTGTCCATGCTAGGCCAATACACTCCTAAATGTTTTAGATTCTGCAATGTTCGTTGTTTAGAATAGTGATTTCCTAGCAATCCTTCATGGGCTTGTTGCAACCAGCTACTATGTTCATCATCCTCGACACAACAAGCTAATACACCTTTAGTATCTTGTTTGTACATGCTTCCTGCCAATATGTGATATTTTTGTGATTTTACAATTTCTTCTTGTGATGTTTTCACATTCTTATTTGCGGGTCCGAAGGTGAGGACTGGTACCAACTTATTTGCCCATTTAGGAACAACTTCTAAATTGAACAGATAAGCATCGGGTAATTCATCAGACACTCCTTGTGGTGACTCCCCTGAAGTGATACGAGAAAGGTGATCTACCCGAAGGTGGGTTCTACCTTTCCTGACAACAACTTCAAAGTCATATTCCATTAGTAAGAGGAACCATCTTACTAAGCGTCCAGTATTGCAAGGTTTATTGACCAAATATAACAAAGCTTGATGATCAGTGAAAAACTTGAACTTGTTGGCCAATAAATAGTGTCTAAACTTCTTCACAGCATATACCATGCCTAAGCCTTCCCGCTCAGTTGTGGTATAGTTTCGTTCAGCTGCGGTGAGCTGTCTACTAGCATATGCTATGGGCAAATCTAAGTTTCCTTCACCTGTGGGTTGTGCTAGCACACATCCTATGGCGTGATTGGATGCATCCACATGGACATGGAATGGTTTATTCCAATCAGGAGTGGTCAGTATTGGTGCTGTGCACAAACGTTTCTTCAGTTCATTGAAAGAATTCTCGCATTCATCGTTCCACTCAAAATTAGACAACAGGGCATAAAGGGGTCTAGCTATGATCGCGTACATGTGGATAAACCTACGGTAATATCCACAATGGCCCATAAAGGCTTGTACCTCTTTAACATTCCTTGGCCTTGGCAGCTCCGCTATGGCGTGTACCTTATCTTCATCTCTTGAGATTCCTTTCTTAGAAACAATATGACCTAAGATTTTACCTTGCCGCACCATGAATACACACTTTTCTGGGTTTAGACACACTCGATATTCTCTACACTTGTTGAAGATTTGTCTGAGCTCAGGGATGTGAAATCTTCTTTCTTGGGAATGAGCACATAAATCATCCACATACACTTCTAAGCTCTTTCGCAAGAACTCTTTGAAGACATGACATATGAGCCTTTGGAACGTTGCAGGTGCATTGGTGAGCCCAAATGGCATCACACGAAAAGCAAAGATTCCCCACTCTGTGGCAAAAGCCGTTTTGTGTTGATCTTCTGGGGCAATGGCTACTTGATTGTAACCTGAAAATCCATCAAGGAAGCTATAAACGTCCTTGCCTGCAACACGCTCCAATAGGTGTTCCGTGATTGGAAGTGGATAACTATCTCTGATCGTAGCGGCATTAACTTTTTTAAGGTTAATACACACTCACAACTTCCCGTTCTTCTTGGGCACCACTACAATGGGGGACACGCATTCAGTATGCTCAATCTCATAGATGAATCTAGCTTCAATCAGCCTATCAATTTCTTCTTTTATTTTGGCTGCATATGTATCATTATATGTGTAGGGCTTCTGTTTGGTGGGCTTGGCATCAGCAGTCATGGGGATAGTATGAGAGCAAATTCTTGGATCTACCCCTTTCAAGTCTCTATAGTGCCATGAAAACACATCCCTATATTCCCTTAATAAAGCTACGACATCCATTTCTTCTCTTGCACTTAGGTCATCTCCTATGTATGTGCATCTCTCTTCGTTCTCTTCAATGGTCACTACAATTCTCTTGGTCTTTTCTTTATTATCATATGATTCCCCTATGATGGCCTCTCGCTTAGGCATTCGTACCAAAATTTTGCGGTCATCAACTTCATATTTCTTGAAGTTTTCTGGTACTTCAAACAATGATTCCTCCTCTTCTTGTTTCATTGCTTTTCTTTTCTTTTTCTTTTGACTGCTCTCACTTCCATCCTTTGAATTTACCGTTTTAATACTTGTGAGAGGTTCTTCTTCTTTCTAGGTGAACACTCCTATATCTTCTAAAATAGTGCTGCTCTGAGTTAAAGCAACTATCCATCACAATGGACTCTATATCATCGTCATTCTCTTCTTCTTCTATGACATCACTAGGGTCACATTCTTCTAGCAAGGGCTGACACATGAACACTGAGATATCATAACCCTCCTCATCACAATGAGGTGTCCATTGTTCTTCATTGACAGCAATGTCCATGGTGGCTAAGATTTCTGGCCAGCCATGAGGCTCAAATTCCTCATCTGGAAAGATCATCGATGTATAGGCTGGGTCTTTAATTGGTCTATCTCCTGGCGAAGTTCCTTCTTCTCTTGCCTTTAAACGTTTTTCCTCTTCCTCTGCGACCTTGCACATCCACAAATGAGTATCTTCATGCAGCCATGATGGATCATGTGAACTTTCCGAATGCACAGAGATAGAATCTTCTTTCGCTCTGTGGATAGAATTCCACTATAGGGGTGGTACATCTCTGAAGGTGTAATCCTTCAAATTGACCTTGGTGGTGACCCCTAAGTGTTGTAAGTACAAGGAGTTGGTTCCCCAATCCTGTACTATTTGCAATTGTCGTAGGAAGGGTCTTCCTAGGATCATCTCATAGACATTATTTTTCTCAAAGTCACATATAGCAAATGTATGTTCAAAATCCACACCACAAGTGGTTAGAGTTATCCCTTCGAGCAATCCTAGAGGTCTTTCAAAATGACCATCGGCCATTTGAAGCTTCATTCTAGTTGGTCTTAATGTGGGTTTGCCCCATTGCTTCCACAAGGAGGTGGTCGCAATAGCAACACCCGCACCTGAATCTATGATTGCTTTGGTTGTGTAACCTTGGTAGGTGATTGGAAGATAAGTATTACCTTCTTCACCCTCACACATGTCCCCTATTTTGTCTAGAGGTATCTTTGGAACTTTTTGCTTAGAGCTTGTTTTTGGCTTATTGGAATCAAGTTCTGGAACCTGATCCTTCACATGATTCCATAGCTCAGGTTTTGCTTTGAGCAGCTCTTCTATAGTGAGATGACATTGAACCTTAGTGTTCTTCACGACATCAGTGTTCCTTGGGACCACTAAGTCTTCATGTCTAACCAGTATTGTGGGAGCTCTGATCTGAAGAGATTCAGATTCCCATGGGCCTGGAAATTGAGGCAGTTCTTCTAAGGTATTAGATTCAAAATCTATCCTTTCGTCTTCTTGTTGCTCAACTTGATCTCCGTAAATGGATGGAATGTCTTGGGGAAATTGATCATGAAGATCATCAATCTCGGGAATAAGAGGGGAATCACCCTTCTCCTTGGCCCATTTCTCTTCTTGTATTTCCCGCAAGAACTCTTGAGAGTACTGTTGAATTGAAGGAGGTATTCCAGCATCCGTGGAAATCGGAACATAAGCTCCCATTGGTGGTGAGCTTCCTCTTTCAATAACTGGTTGAGCCTGTGGAGGTAAAGAAACTTGTGGTTTGTTTACCAATTGCTCTAATCTTTCTAGTAAGCCTTGGAAATGCAAATCTGTTTTGACAGAGTTTGTTTGATTGAACTTTCGACTAGTCTCAAGTATAGCTTGAGCTTGTTCTACCATTTTCATGCACATTTTCATTCGTTCAATCTCTAAATCTGCTCTAGGGTAACTCTTGTCTAGATTTGCAGGTGTTGGCCCTTCTTGAAGTCGAGTCTGGTAGGCCTTGAACATCATGTCTAAGCCTTCTGGGGTTGGATCTGCAAGAACAGACCCTGGCTGCGGTCTATTTACAATGGGTGGTGGGGTGGGATGAGGTGGAGTATGTTGCTCTAGCACAATGGTGAGAACCATGTTAAGAAGCTCCACCTCCTTAATATCAATCCGCGGAAGAGATAGGAGTGATATGAAGATCGTGAATGTGAGATGAAGTGAGAGTGAAGGTGAGAAGCATAGAAATGCACACACACACTACAAAGAGACAAGCAAGACACAATGGAAGGTGAGAAATCAACTCTATTACTCAAGAACACTCTTACAAGCTCAAAATAGCTCTAAGCTCACACTAACCAACAAGCTAACCTCAAAAATGAGCTCTCTAGCTCTTTTTATAGTTTCTAGACTAGTTTTGACCGGTTTCACATCTAGTGACCGGCATAGTTAAAAATTAGGTCCTAGATGCTATTTGGAAGGGTAAACGGTGTCTAAAAATAACAAAAATTGATACGCTTGTTCTACCTAAGCTCCTCAAGCTCGAGGACTCCTCGGCTTGCACAAAATGGAGCTATGGATTACAAAATGGGGTTTTCTATGTTACATATGTTACAATAGTGATAAAAATCACTGTTGGAGGTTTTTGGAAAGTATTTGAAAACATAATTCTTTGAAAAAAGATTCGACTGGCTCCCTGCTCCGTCGTTACATGCTTCCGCGTCTTCTATGCCTCTGGCTGCTTCCAACACCCCCCTCCCTCTCGCTTCTGTCGTCCCTGACAGAACCTTGTTGTGAGGTCTGCCGGATATAGTTCTGTAGGAGGTCATGAGCGAGGGTGTGCTCGGAGATACGAATGCCTCGAGCCAGGTCGGCCTCGAGTTTCTCCTAGTCTATTGGTTGCGGTTCTTCTGGTGGCGGGAGCTGATAGTGTGTGGAATAGACCATTCGTTCACAAGCATATAAGTGTAATAAATGTGTAGGCCTGCTTATGAATACCTCGGAATGGTATTCCCAGAAGCCGGTTGTGAACATCTCTTCGAACGTCTGCTTGTAGCACGCCGGTAGGTACTTTATTCTGCAATGCCAGGCATAACACACCCGTAGCGATGGCGTTGTACTCATATCATATACCAGATCGAAGTTGCCATGCTCAAAGCCCGGGGTGTTTACATGAGGTGCCTTGACGTGTCGGAAGACTTTAAAAATCATTTGCATCATGTCAAAGATTTTGACAGTCATATGTGCCGCTATATCATCCATATGCTTTAATCTAGGGAGCCAGTGGCGAATTGTAGCCATCATGTAGCCTACAGTTGGTAACTCGATGGGTGGCTTAAAATAGGGGTAATTCAACCAGTCTTGGCACTGCTTATTGTTTTGTACCTTAATAGCAAAGGCTGTCCAGGAGCGGCGTCGTGGTACTGGTCCCCAACATGGGTTGTACTTGAAGTGCAAAGGTGCCTTTACCCATGTACTCATCATTTCTGGATATTTCTGTAGTAAATCTTTTCGCCACTCTGGTTGATAGATCTCTCCTTGCTGCGCATCGAGTGGTAGATCGTCCTCCTCGAATTGAGTTGCATGCGATGGTTTCTTACCTGTCTTTTTCTCAATGGCTAACTGGTATTCAACCATTAACATAAAATACGGTTTATACTGTAGCTCATGCCCAGATATGTATCGTCGCGGGGCCAAATGAGCAAAGAATGGAGACTGTAAAATTCTTTCTTCTATCATCGCCATGGCATGTAATTGTGCCTCTACTCTAGCTGAGTGTGTTGTCCCAAGTTCCTCAATTGTCTTCATCCACGCGGGGGTCGGGAGTTCGTAAGTCATCTGGCCTTCGACCGTGACGCGTCTGCCTGGGATGGGTTGTGGCTCATACGCCTCTTCAAACGTTTCCTCCACCGGGATGGTGACAGTTTCTTCCTCAGCTGGAAGCTCAGGTGGGGAATCTGGCCTGGGTGGTGCTTCATATACTACAATCCTTGATTCAAGGTTTGATACCTGGGCCCGTAATGCGTTGAGTTCCTCTAAGATGTCAGGAGAGGGGTCCATAGGTGCTGGCAGGTCTGGTTGTGCCGGTGCTCGTAACTGGAGTAATTTATGATCTTCTTTGAGTTTTTGTAACTCCTCATTCATGCGATCGTATTCATCTAGCAGCCTTACATGATCTTCTAGCAGCATCCTCATCGAGTCTGAGGGAATGGCTTTGAACCGACTAGGACTCAAAGGTTGGTCTGGGTGGTCAAGAGATGCTTCTAAGTTTTCTCGGTTCTGATCCTGTAGGCGCTGGTTTTCCTCCTTTGCTGTTGCTAGATGTCTTCGGAGTAAGCCCATGTTTCGTGTTAGCGTTGCATTGCAGACTGTCTGGGCTCTTAATAAGTTATCCAGGTCAGTAGTGGCTTCCTTGTTCTTTTCTTCGCTTTCTAGTTCCAATTTGTGATATGCTTCTCGTAATTCTTGGTAGCGGCTGTTCAGTGAGGCATTCTCAATAGACAATAAATTAAGCTGCGCCTGTAAGTCAGTGGTTGTCCTCTGCAGCTGCTGATAATTATCGCCAAGAGATGTGAACTCATCTCTTACTTGCGTCATACACATGAACATCTGTCGAAATGCATTATCTATAGTGGGTGATAGTATTAATGGGGTGCTTAATGAAGATGCAGTGGGTATAGATGCAAAGGGAACGGGGAATGGGGGTGGGAAGGTGGATGCTGTGGTGATTGTGGAAAATTGTGAGGTGCCTAAATATGTTTGTGCCGTGAGTGAAGTGAGTGATGGTGCAGTGGGTGGTGAGATGTCCATGTCATTGGACGTGTCCAGTGCGGTGACTGTGAATATGGGTGTGACTGTGGGTGCTTGTGCATGTGTAAATACGGGATTTACAAAGGTTAAGGAGTAATTTACAGGGGGGCTAGTTGGAGCAGCTTGGTGGAAAGGGGAAATAGGGGTTACAGTGGGTCGGGGAGGTGAGACGGGGGCCAAGGTTAATGGCGGTGGGAATGGAAAAAGGGGTCTTGGAGTTGTGGGGAAAGATGGAAAAGATGGATGGAGGAATGGGTTGAATGGAAAGGTGGGTGTGTGAGGGGGTAGACTAGGTCTAATGGGTGCAGGAATTGTGGGGTGAGTGGTCGTAAAGACGATTTCTGCTACGCCACTGGCGAATGAAGATGTTGGTCTGGGGGAAGGAGGGTGAAGAGGGGAGGCTGGATGGACGGGCGGTGATGGAGGAGCGGTTGGGGTGGGCGGTACTTCAGTGACTACTGAGGTATGTGCAGTTGTAGCGCGGGGTGGGGAATCTACAAGGATGGTTTCTGCTGCCAACGAACTTTCGGGGACAAGGCGTGCCTCCCTGGCTTGTTCTGAAGACTGTGCTCCTGTTGGTACACGAATGTATTTGCCGGGCTTTGAAAGTAGTCGTACGCGGCGGGGGTCAAACTATGGTAGTGGCTTTCTTTGCAGGTACCTGAGGGCTTCGTTGGAGCCTACTGATTTGACTAACTCGCGGAATCCTTTGATGTATGCGTCTTTGAATCCGCCTGTGACAAGTTCCTGTTCTATTATTGCTTGACTCTCTTCCTCAGTCAGCTTTTTGCGTGCCCAAACTTTTTCCATAGTTCTATACAGCTTCTTAATAGCCAGTGTGTAAGCTGCTGCTTCGTAAGTTTCATCTTCATGGGTACTTGTATCACCATGTGTGTCTGTTTGTTGGCCTTGGCCATCTGTCTGCTCATGCTCTTGGGATTCCTGAGTTCCCTGGCTAGCTTCCTCGTCTCCTTCGTCGTCATCGGTTGCTATTCTTTCGTCATTAGAGCTAGACACAATCTGTCCTTGTGGCTGATCCCTGGGTGTGGTAGGGTAGCTAGGCCTTTCAAATTCTTGAGAAAACAATTGTCCTTCTGAAAACTGGAACTCATTGGAGAATGCATCGGGCATCTCAAAATCGAATGTTGTGTTCAGTGGCTCTACTTGTTCTACTTCTAAATGGGGTATTGGAAAAGAGAACGCTTCCGCACCAATGGTGGTGGGAAGTTCTGCTGTCGTGGGTGTAGGTTCTGGGGTTGTGGCTGCTTGAGGTTCAACAGTACTGGTGGTGCCCGCCGGCGTAACTGGTCTTGTTAACCGTATACGAATTGGTGGTACCGTGGGAGTGGATGCGGTCGGTGACTGCTTTGGAGATGGTTGTGGTGAGGGTGATTCTGGCACCTGAAGGCAGGGTATGGTTCCTCTCATGCATTTTCCGGCTCTGCCTTTGCTAGCCTTTCTAGCTTTCTTAGTGGTCCCTTTGAATGCTTTCAGTTCCTCACTAGTCATGGCGCGCTCTATGGGTAAGTCATATGCCAAGCACATATATATAATCCTTGTAAGTGCACAACACCCATTGATGACCTTCTTTCGCTCCCACCTATGTTGTGCTAAATAGAGCTGATCAATTATCCAGCTAGCTAGGTCAACAGTTTGAGGTCCAGTACATGCTAAGTATAATCCAAACCAGATTCTTTTGTGGGGCATGGTAAAACGATCCTGAGCTGGGAAAGCAAAGTGCTGCATGCATATCCGCAAGGGCTTGGAGAGCTCAGGGGTTATAGCTGAAATATCCTCCCACTTAGTTACGTCACCACGTTTCATCTGCTCTAGGACTAACTGTTCTCGCTCCATCGGAGTGTGTGTTCCATGTATTTTGAGAGCTGCGCGAATTAAATCTTTGGACAAATAAAACCTTCTGAATGGAGGGTCATTTACCAAGGATGGTAACATGAATGTGCCAGGTAGATCCTTGTTCGCTGAAGCTGTCAAGGTGGTTACTAGGTAAAAGCATCTGTAAAAATCAGGTTTAGGCAGAGGGTCACTAAAGTATTCTGTAAATCCCGCTCGTGCTCAAACGTGCGTTAAATCTTGTGTATTCTACAGTCCTTCAAATTCTTGTGAAAAGAACTGGTACTTGGCCCATGTGCGTAAATCAAATGCCAAATTGGCCTCAAATATGAAATCCGCGTCTGCTAAGGGTCCTGCTAGGCCTTGAAACCAGTGAGAGTTACGATGAATCTTCTCAGTGTATCCTCTAGGAGGATCGTCTATTGGCATGGGTCCTGGAAAACCTTGAAACTCTGGTGGTTGCATCGTAGGATAAGATTCCGCGAGTAATTCTCCAATATTGGCCCTTGGTGTGCTTGGGCCAGCTTCTGATGGTCCTTCTTCGGTTTGCATGATGACTGACGAGCTAATGGAAAAGATTTGCTACAAAAGATTAGCACATTAGCATGGAAATTAATTATGATCCCATTAAGGTGAGACCGCAATCCCTTTCCATAACCGATGTGTAACCCGTGTAGCCAAGTGTCGTGAAGTGATTGATGCAATGATTTTTTTGCAGAGCTAATGCAGGTCTCTAGATGCCTACATGCTTCAGATTATGCATACATTTCTTGATGAGCTTTTATTATGAGTGATGTGGGGTTTGGTGTATGAATTCATACAAGGTTTGGTTGAGGGTGAATTATTACAAGAGTGGAGTTTAATTGGGGTGGGAGAATTTTTAGATAAGGGGGTACAAGAAGACGTCTGGATACGTTTCGGTATCCATTTCCTAAGAGTCTTTGAGTGGGTGTTGTGTTTCTGCTGAGGGACAAAAAGTGGTATCGGGTTTGTTGGTATTGAAGGATGAAAAGATTTCTGAGGGGTATATATTACATGGCTTGAGGGTTGGGCTATAATACATTGTTTGGGTACCCAAATCTGCATGGGTGTGGGTCGATTGATAAGATACTTCTTGGCGATCCAAATCTGCCGAGTATTTGTACTTGTAGAAGAAGATCGAGGGGACTTTGGATACTGACTCTACTTCTTTTGAAACTTTGTCCTGTTCTTGTCTGCAGTGTTGCCAATAGGCTGTGGTTGCTGTCCTTTTGGCACCCATATTTGTCTCGTGCCACTTGTTCTGTGATGTTGATACTGCTGCTTTCCTTGCCTTATCTGGTGGTGTCGTCGGTCTGGGTTCCTCTGTTGTGGTTGACTCCTTTGTGGTTGGGTTTGAGAGGTCCATTGGACGCTCTGCTTTGGAAAAGAAGGGAGATCCAACACTTGCATGACCTGCCCATTAGGAAGTGATTCGTTATTTATCTTTAATCTAGGCCAGTCCACAGCAAGTTTGGAAGGATGAGCACCGCAGGGTATTGTGCTCATTTGGCCGCTGATGCAACCCACCTGACCGCTGATTGTGTCCATCTGCCCTAGCGGTTCGGTAGCTGCCCCTTCTAGTTTGCAGGAAGCCCCAGGGAAGATCTCCTGTCGTCCTTCTGATTGAAAATTGTCCCTAGCCAAGCCCGAGTGGGTTGGTGTAGACGTAACGTGATTGATCTGACCCAAGATCTTCCGGTCTTCCGTCGCATGTATTTCATAGGGTCTAGGGTTACAAACCTCAGTCAGAAAGCCGTTAGGGAAGTCAAGCGGTATCACTCGCTTCTGCTCTAAGGTTCCAATCTGTAAGGAGCCTTGTCTAAGATTTACTTCCACTGAGTGATCGTATAGCCAATCTTGGCCAAGGATTAGGGGTTCTATCAGGTCGTCATCATGGCACACTAGTAGCTTCACTGTCATGGTCACTTCCTTAATGAGGATAGGAAGGTCCACCTCACCCATGCAAGGGGTTTCCATGCCTCCTAGGCCTATGAGGTATGCCTCAATTGGCCGCATTTCTATTCCTGAATCCTTATGTGGGACCATCTAATCGCACTAGTCGCAGCGCCTGAGTCAATTAAAGCCTTGAGCTCTTGGCAAGGGTTGCCGTGCTCTAGCCTAACTGTAATGAATGGTCTCCTGTCCACTATGCTAGGGTGAGTGGTTGACTTTACTTGACACATGGCCATGGGGTATCTGGGTGTAGTTTCTAGATGGTTATAATGCTCTCTCCGTAGTCCTTGTCTTCTTAGCTTCATGCGCTTAATGCGTTCTATTGCTTCTGCCTGAGCTTCCGCTCGTATTCTATTTTCTTCCTCCTTACGCTTCTTTGCCAACGTGAGTCGTCTAAGCATATCCTCAGTAAGAGGTTCCTGGTATAGCTTGACTCTACAGCCACTAATATAATTAGGCATTACATCTCCTTCTAAGGTGGCTAACTGTACTGCTCCACTTGTCGAGAGTCTGTTAATGACCATAGGTCCATAACCTCGCTTTTCTAACTTACATGCGTGTTGCTTTAGCGTATATACTAAAACTAAATCTCCTTCTTTTAGGCCTTTATCTTTCACATGTGCATCAAAATATGCTTTCTGTCGTTTCTTTGCCGCATATATTCCTGCTGCTGCCTTTAGCCTCATTTCTCCTAATCGTTCCAAGTCCATTATTCTTGCTAATAATTCATGGCCAGTCCACTGATGTTCTTGTGCAACCTTAAGGGTCGGTATCAAGAAGTCCAAAGGAAGCAGTGCATTCTGACCAAAAACCATCTGAAAGGGAGTTGCATTGAGTACGGTCTTGTAGGCCACTCGATATGCCCAAATAGCGTGGTGCAACTGTTTGTCCCAATCTGAACGTTTGTTGTTCACGAGCTTCGTCAGTACGTTACAAAGGATGTTATTACTGCTTTCAGCCTGACCATTGGCCTGAGGATGATATGGTGCACATTTCTTGTGAATCACCATAAAATCCTGTAACAAATATTCAATGACTTGGTTTAGAAAGTGAGTTCCGCGATCGCTCACTAACTCTATAGGCAATCCATATCTTGTAAAGACATTTTCAAATAAGAATTTTGCAGTTGTGTGTGCATCATTCTTTCTTGTGGCTTTTGCCTCTACCCATTTCGTAAGATAATCCGTGGCAACAATAATGTATTCCGCATGTGTACCTTTTGCAGGGGGGTTAATGGGTCCTACAAAGTCTATACCCCACTTTGAAAATGCACGTCCTCCCATCATGGGTTTCAATGGCATTTCATCTCTGCGAGTAGGAAATTGAGTTCTTTGGCCCACATCACATCTCTTAACATAGGTATGAGCATCCATGTGAAGAGTGGGCCACCATAATCCTGCAAAGAGGATGGCTTTGATTATCCTTTCACGTCCAAAATGACCTCTTGCAACACTGTGGTGTGCAGTCTCTAGTATGCTCAGATAATCGCTTTCATGAACACATTGTCTTAGGTATCCATCTCGTCCTCTTTTGTATAGATTATCGCCAATAAGTGAATAGTCTTGAGCTTCCTGCTCCAGACTGCATTGTCGAGCTAAGGTCATTCCTTGAGGGAATGTCTTCGTCCTCAAATATGTCACTAATGGTTCACTCTAGTCTGGTGTGAGAGACACGTGATATAATGTAGCATGCTCTACTGGTGGTCTTTCACGACAAACATGGCATTCTTTACACAACTTGTAGACATCTGCTTCCATCAAATGCCAATATACTCCCAATCTATGCAGAGTCTGCAGTGTTCGATGTTTCGAATGATGTTGCTTTAATGCACCTATGTGTGCTAATTGCAACCAATTTGCATGTTCTAATTCGTCTACACAACAAGCAAGAATCTTTTGATTATCCTGTTTATATATGCTTCCTACTAAGATTTGGTATCTCTGAGACTTGGTAATCTCTCCTTCTTTAATCTTTATCCTAGGATTCTTGGGTCCGTATGTCAGAATAGGGACTATAGGTTTAGCCCATTCTGGTGCTATCTCAAGGTTAAACAAGTATGCATCTGGTAGATCATCCGCTACTCCTTGAGGAGCTTCTTCTGAGGTTAATCTTGAAAGGTGGTCAGCTCTAAGATGTGTCTTTCCTTTCCTGACTACTACTTCAAAATCGTACTCCATGAGTAATAGAAACCAACGTATTAGTCGTCCTGTGTTACAGGGTTTGTTGACTAGGTACAATAGGGCTTGATGATCTGTAAAGAACTTGAATTTGTTGGCCAACAAGTAGTGTCTAAACTTCTTTACCGCGTAGATCATCCCTAATCCTTCTCGTTCCATCGTGGTGTAATTTCTTTCTACTGTGTTCAATTGTCTGCTCGCGTAAGCTATGGGGAGATCTATGTTACCTTCATTCGTGGGTTGTGCTAACACACATCCTATGGCATAATTGGATGCATCCACATGTACATGGAATGGCTTACTCCAATCTGGGGTAGTCAATATAGGTGTTGAGCACAAGCGTCGTTTAAGTTCATTGAATGAATTTTCACATTCATCTGTCCATTCAAAATTGGTTAAAAGAGAGTACAAAGGCTTGGCTATGATTGCATACATGTGTATGAATCTCCTATAACAACCGCAATGGCCCATAAATCCTTGTACCTCTTTCACATTAGTTGGTCTAGGTAATTCTGCAATTACCTTCACCTTTTCTTCATCCGTGGAGATTCCATTTTTTGACACAATGTGTCCTAGAATTTTGCCTTGTCTGACCATGAAAACGCTTTTTCTGGGTTCAAACAAACCTGATATTCTCGACATTTGTCAAATATTTGCCTTAACTCTGGGATATGTGTCTGCCTGATATTAGAATGAGCACATATGTCATCGACATATACTTCCAAACTCTTGCGTAAGAATTCCTTAAAAACATGACACATGAGTCGCTGGAAAGTGGCGGGTGCATTTGTGAGCCCAAAAGGCATTACACGAAATGCAAATATGCCCCATTCGGTGTCAAAAGCCGTCTTGTGTTGATCTTCTGGAGCAATGGCTACTTGATTATAGCCTGAGAAACCATCAAGGAAGCTATAAACTTCCTTGCCCGCAACTCTTTCCAATAGATGTTTTGTGATAGGAAGAGGATAACTGTCTCTAATCGTGGCGGCATTAACTTTTTTAAGGTTAATACACACACGCAATTTTCCATTTTTCTTGGGCACAACCACAATGGGGGATACCCATTCGGTATGCTCAATTTCGTAAATGAATGCTGCTTCTATCAGCCGATCTATCTCCTCTTTAATCTTCGCAGCGTAGTTATCATTGTACGTGTAAGGTTTCTGTTTCGTAGGTTTTGCATCTGGAGTCATAGGGATTCTATGAGAACATATATCTAGATCTACTCCTTTCAGGTCTTTGTAACTCCAAGCGAACACATCTCTATATTTGCGCAATAGGGCAACTAGCTCTTCTTCTTCTTCCTTCGTCAAATCATGCCCTATGTAGGTACATTTTTCTTCTTCTCCTTCTATGGCTACTATTATTTTCTTGGTTTTCTCTTGGTTATCATATACTTGTCCGTCATTCGCCTTTCTATTAGGCATTCGTACCATGATTCTTCTATCTTTGATTTCATATTTCTTGAAATTCTTGGGTACTTCAAACAAAGATTCTTCTTTTTCTGACATGGTTTCTTTCTTCTTTCTTTTCTTGCCTTCATTTTTAGTAGTCATTTCTATGGCTAACCTCACCTCATTCGTAATTTCTTCCTGTTTCTGAGGGTGAGTTTCTACTTCGTAAAAATATTCTTCTTCTGATGCAAAGGGTGGGTCCATGATAATTTATTCTAAATCGAAATCACTTGCATCTTCAAATGCATCAGTGTTAGGGTCACATTCCTCTAAAATTGCATCGCACATGATTGGTTCTATCGTAAAAACTGAAATATCATAGCCATCCTCGTCACAGTGGGGTGTCCATTGTTCTTCATTGATGGCTACATCCATGGTTGCTAGGATTTCTGCCCAACCATGGGGTTCAAACTCTTCATCAGGGAATACTACAGGTGCGTAGGCTGGATCTTGAAGGCTTCGTGGATGTTGTTCTGCACCTAAGGTCCTTGCTTCTAATCTTTCTTCCTCTTGTTTTGCCACTTTAGACATCCATAAATGAGTATCCTCATGCAACCAAGAAGGATCTGATTCTAATGAGTGCACGGATTCTGTTTCTACTTGTGTCTTATGGATGGTATTCCATTGTAATAGGGGTACATCTCGATGTGAATAGTCTTTAAGATTGACTTTGGTAGTCACTCCTAAATGTTGCAAATACAAAGAATTAGTTCCCCAATCTTGTACAATTTGCAACTGACGCATGAATGGTCGTCCTAATATCATCTCATAAGCATGATTTTTTGCAAAATCACAAATGGCAAAGGTATGCTCAAATTCTACACCACAAGTGGTGAGAGATATGCCTTCTAGCAAGCCTAATGGTTTTTCTATGTGTCCATCAGCCATTTGTAGCTTCATCCTGGTAGGTCTTAATGCTGGCTTACCCCAACGTTTCCATAAAGCGGTGGTAGCTATGGCTACTCCAGCTCCTGAATCTAAGATGGCTTTCGTGGTGTAGCCCTGATGGGTTATCGGAAGATAAGTGTTACCTTCCTCTCCTTCGCTTACATCTCCTATCTTTTCTACTGGTATCTCTGATACCTTATTTTGTGATCCTATTTGTGAGGGAGTAGTAGCAAGCTCGGGGAATTGATTTGCTACATGTTTCCACAATTCTGGTTTTACCTTTAACAACTCCTCTAGAGTGAGATTACACTGTACTTTGGTATTCTTGATCACTTCCGTGTTTCTAGGGATTACTGATTCTTTATTCCTCACTATTATCGTGGGTGCTCTCATACTAATAGACTTTGCTTCCCAAGGTCCTGTGAACTGAGGTAATTCTTGTAAAGAATTAGATTCAAATCTTGTGTGTTCACTCAGTTGTTCCTCCTCTACACCATCGTAAATAGAGGGAATGTCTTGGGGAAATTGTTCTTGCAAGTCGTCTATTTCTTGAATAGGAGGATGAGTTCCTTGTTCTTTTCTCCATTTCTCTTCTTGGATCTCTCTCAAAAATTCATGTGAGTACCTATGTATGGAAGACACATTGTCTTGACTTTCTGTATTGGGCACTTGAGACAGGGATGGTGCATTCCTTTCCTGTGTCTCTGGGACAATAGGGTTCCTACACTGATCCTTTTTCTCTTTGCTTTCAATCAAGTATTCTAGCCTCTCCATTAGTCCTTGAAAGTGTAACTCCGGTTTTGCCATGTTATTCCAATTAAGATATCTTGAGGCTTCGAACAAAGCTTGTGCTAGTTCTACCATCTTCATGCAAAGTTTAGTTCTCTCAATTTCTAGATCAGCTCGAGGGTAGTTTTTGCTCATTTCAGCTACTTGAGGTCCCTCTTTTAATCTACACGAAACATCATGTCTAGATTTTCCGGTATGGGTTCCGCTAAAACTGATCCTGATTTCTGAGCTGGGTTCTCGTGATTTAATTCCTGAGAAGTCAATTCTAGGATTTTGGCTCTAGATTCCTTCAAACTTCCTTCCAACTCAATTATCTTTTTACTCCACTTTCTCTTTATTCTTTCTCTAGAATCTTTCCAAGATTTTGTCTTTTTGCTACTAGATTCTGCAACTTCACTTCTTCCGGCTACTTTCTCCTGATTAAGCTGTTGGTTCTGTAAGAGCGCATGGGCTCTTGTTATAGCTTGGATAGGCACGTATGTAGGGTTGGATCCATCTGTGTTATTTACAATACCTATCACGTTGATCGGTGTCACATTCGAAGCATTGACAGGGTTCTTAGGACAATCTTTGATTATATGCTCTTTCCACAATCAGCAGAAAAGCCTTGTATGTTATAGTATTGTGATTGCCCTGCTATTGGAGGATGTGGACAATCCTTTATGAAATGGTCTCCTTGGCACCTAAAGAATGGTCCTCTAGGGCCCTGTGGTCTTTGTTGTCTCAATTGGGGCCGTGGATTTGGGTTGGTGTACATCACATGAGCGTAGTCGGGCTCCCAACAAGGTTCCACTGGTGGACTATCATAAAGATATGTCTCCACATGTTACGGTGACTCTGTGTAATATGCGGGTGGACTATCTACATGCGTAGAGTCAAAACTCTTTGAGTTTGGGTCACTCTCTGTGATCAAAGGTGAAGAAGGCACTAAGGCCCTACTTAGGTTCTCTTCTGCAGCAGCGTATTTGACTGAGATGACATTCGCTAGTGGGGGTGGCTGCTGGGCTAAGACAGGTTGAGGTCTCTGTTGAGCCTGGTATGGGTAGTTCTGAGGAGGCCTATAGTAATAAGGCTGAGCATTGTATTGGCCTTGATACCTACTTGGCTACTGGTATGCTTGCGGGTAGTTCTGTCTCACGGTTTGTTTGTTGTATGGGCAGTCCTGAGCTGTATGATTCGTGTATCTTCTTTCAATTGTACAGTATTGGCCACTAGGGTTGGCTTGTGGTTGTGGTGCATTGGGACACACATTTGCCATGTGATCACCACCACAGGTGTAACAACGCTTGTTCATTAGTACCCTAGGTTTGCTAGAAACTCCTAGTTTTTGGGCCACTTTTTCTGCTAGGTCTTCTATCGAGTTAGACAATTTTATGGATGCTAGAGATGAACAGTCTGAATCCTTATAGACCTTTGAAAGTTCCAACTTGTCTCCTAAGTTGTCCTCAATGTCTATGCATATTCTCACACATTGCTCTAGCGTTCTGGGTTCTTTTAGGTACACATAGGAGCGTAGTTTAGAGCTCAACAAGCCATCTAGAAACAATGACACTTGCTTAGCTTGTGAGGGTAGCTCTTGCATTGGACATCGTTCAACATATTGTCTAAACCTACGTCCTGCGAGTCTAACTGTTTCTTGAGGGGTCTGTTTGAAGCTATGAATCAACGAAGACGTGTCATGTCTAATCCCACTTTTAGAGAATTCAGTGATGAATGACTCTAAAAAGTGATGGATGTCTCTAAATTGCCTCTGTTGCAACGGTTGGAACCAAGTTAAAGCGGTATTTTTTAACGTTAGTCCAAATGCGTTGTATTGCGTGAACATGTCTTCGACTTGTTCTGCTCTTAGTACTTGCTTGAATTCTACGACATGGTCATAGGGATCTCCTGTCCCATCAAAATAATTTTTCATTGATTTTACTAATTGAGTGGGTCTCAATATTCTTGCGTGTTCACGTGGTCTAGGTAGAGGAAAATCATCTCTACCACCTGGTATTCCATGATCTCTTTGTCTATCCGCTCTATTAGTGTCTGTGGTTGTTCTATCTCTCCCCGTGGGATGAGTGAAGCTTACTTCGGGTCTCTCTTTATTTCTTTCTCTTTGATTTCCATGGGCTGATGATGTTCCTGCCCCTTGTTGACTTGTATTCATGTTCGTTCTAGATGGAGGGAATACCAATTCACCTCTCCATGTGTATGTGTTTTTAGCGTGGTCAGGCGCCACAAAGACTCTTTCTGAAGTCTCATCCAGGTATACAACCTTTCCAGGTGTATCCGGGTCCTTGAACTCGTATATCGTGATGATTCCTACCTCACTAAGTAGTTCTGTCTTGTATCTCCAAAAGGCTTCATCAGTTTCTTTATTTACAAAAAACTCTATGCTTCTGTTGTCCTGAGGGATCCATTCCGGGATTAGTACTCGTGTCAGTACAGATTTCCCTCTAGGTGTTCTAGGCTCTTCTAATGGTTCTTTTCCTTGAGATTTAGTTTCCGTCTCTAGCTGAATCACGCCAAACTCATTGGTATTGTTTGGCTGCGTACTTAAGATGTACATTGTTCCTTCTTTGTCTATGTATGTGTCTCTCTCAAATTTCACCACTGGACGTTCCAATCCAATGGGTTGATCAGGGTTGTGCATTTGCACCACTTGCCTTCGCAAACCATCCTCATAGATGCGAGCACCTAATCGGTTGGTTCGGAGAAACTCTAGTTGCGTTCTATAGGGTCCTTCTGGTTTTTCTAAATAGGCTACATTCGACCCTCCTTCTGGTCTTTCTGTGCTAAATGCCATTTCTGAATCACTAGTATCTGAGCTCTCGTAGGGATAACTAGTGTTCAATTGTTGAGCCCACGATCGTGCAGTAGTTCTTACACTTGCCTCTGATGATCTAAGGCTTCGTCGGTCTGACTTACCTATATGTTTGCCCGATCTAAGGTTCATTAATTTTCTTCCTTCTTTGTTATTACTTTCTTGATTCTTTTTAGATTTCTTTAGATTCTTGTCTTAATGTATGCGTCAGGAATTCGACTTTCCGTGGTACTTTGAGTTCTCGTTCCGTCAGACTTATGTTCTTTCCTTTAGGTTTTCGTGTCACACACCTTTACTTTAGTCTTGATCTTGATAAATTTAATTCTCTTGAACTTGAGGCGTTCCTATCGTCTTAAATCCACAATGCTAACGTTTACCCTAAGCTAAGAATTGACTAAGGGGGTTGAGTAATCTTCCAACCTCGAGTCAGCTTTTCTGGTTGCTCTGATGCCCAAGAAGCCACGCTTCCCAAGCTTTATGCCCCTTCTGCCTTGCTTTGGTTGCCTTTGATTGCCCTTGCTAGACCTGGAAAAATTCAATATTAGACCAATTCACAGTTGGATGATCAAGCACTTGAGTATATACACCTTTTAAGTCCCTTCCCTTTTGCCAAACTTTTTAATGCTTGCCCCCTGGCTTTCTAACGAGCTATTAAGCTCAAAAAACGGACTTCAGATGAAAAAGTTATGACCGTTCAGGCCCTAGGGGGTAAAAACTGACAAACAGGTTTTTCTCCAAATATGAGCTAAGGGGTCTCCTATGAGCATAATCACCCAAAAATTTCCCAAAAATAGCCCCAAAATTGGCCAAAAAATGAAACCCTAAAATTTGCGTTTGGGGTGGACAATCGCGATGGTATGAGACAATCGCGATGGTCTGGGACCGTCGCGATGGCGTGAAGGTGAACCGTCGCGATGGTCTGAAGTGCACGGTCGCGATGGTCCAAAAGTGAACAATCGCGATGGCTCGATCAGGCGGACAATCGCGATGGCATGAGTGTGAACCGTCGCGATGGCTCGATCAGGCGGACAATCGCGATGGCGTCAGTCAACGGTCAACGTGAACAATCGCGATGGTCCAAAGTGAACCGTCGCGATGGTCACAGATGCGATGGCTTGAGCCAATCGCGATGGTCAGGGCGCGATGGCTTGAGCCAATCGTGATGGTCCAAAATTTGAGTTGTCGCGATGGTCTGAGGGTATCGTCGCGATGGTCCAACTTGCCACGTGGCACCCTCGGCGCGATGGCGTGAGCCTATCGCGATGGTGTGGGGTCAACCGAACAATCGCGATGGTCCGCGAATCGTCGCGATGGTCCGGCCGAGCCGTCGCGATGGCGTGAGCCTATCGCGATGGTGTGACACAATCACGATGGTCTGAGACCGTCGCGATGGTCCACCAAAATGTGATTTTTTGAGATGCAGCTATGGATTCCTACACACGCAGGGGTTGCCTACACGGTGGTGAACTCGCCTTCCTCAAAATCCGAACTTTGCAGACCATCGCGGTGGTCTGACACAGTCGGAAATTTCTGACAAAAACTAAAAATTTTACCTTTTCCAAGCTTTCCTGATGCTCTGGAGCTCTGTACCTGCAAGAAAACTCAAGAAAACAAAAGCACATGCAAGCACAAAAGCTCTCTCTCACTCTCTCGCATGCACAAATGAGGGGAAATGAGGAGAATGGGTGGATATGGTGAATTTTCTGATTTTTTTGGAGATGAAGATGATGATGCGGTGATGAAGATGGAGTGTGGGGGAGGTGAAAAACACTAAAAACTAAGTAAAAACAACAACAAAAACTGAAATTTTTACCTTCCAATGCTACTTCTTGCTATACTCTTACCATCACACATTCGTCCTAGACTCGATCCCCGGCAACGGTGCCAAATTTGGTGTTGCTCTAGCACAATGGTGAGAACCACGTTAAGAAGCTCCACCTCCTTAATGTCAATCCGCAGAAGAGATAGGAGTGATATGAAGATCGTGAATGTGAGATGAAGTGAGAGTGAAGGTGAGAAGCATAGAAATGCACACACACTACGAAGAGACAAGCAAGACACAATGGAAGGTGAGAAATCAACTCTATTACTCAAGAACACTCTTACAAGCTCAAAATAGCTCTAAGCTCACACTAACCAACAAGCTAACCTCAAAAATGAGCTCTCTAGCTCTTTTTATAGTTTCTAGACTAGTTTTGACCGGTTTCACATCTAGTGACCGGCATAGTTAAAAATTAGGTCCTAGATGCTATTTGGAAGGGTAAACGGTGTCTAAAAATAACGAAAATTGATACGCTTGTTCTACCTAAGCTCCTCAAGCTCGAGGACTCCTCGGCTTGCACAAAATGGAGCTATGGATTACAAAATGGGGTTTTCTATGTTACATATGTTACAATAGTGATAAAAATCACTATTGGAGGTTTTTGGAAAGTATTTGAAAACATAATTCTTTGAAAAAAGATTCGACTGGCTCCCTGCTCCGTTGTTACATGCTTCCGCGTCTTCTATGCCTCTGGCTGCTTCCAACAGAGTAGATGGAGTTTCGGCATGCGAGGGGTTTTGAGATGCAATGTCTTCTATTTTTGTTTTTGTGTCTTTCAAGCTTCCTTCTAATTCCGATAACTTTTTATTCCACTTGCGATTGGCCTTCTCTCTGGTATCCTTCCATGTTCTTGTTTTTCACTTGCTAGGTTCTCCCGATTCACTCGACTCCAATTGCTCTGCTGGTTTATCTTGTTTTAATGCTTGTGCCCTAGTAACTGCCTGTACAGGTGCCACATTACTGCTACTGGCACTTGATTCCGCCACTAAGCCTACCACATTAATGGGTGTAATCTTGGGTGCACTAGAGGGGTTTCTTGGACAATCTCTAGGGAGATGGTCTTTGCCACGATCAGGACAAAAAGCTTGTATTGTGATAGCCTATCCTTGACTCGGAGATGGTGGGTGGGGACAATCACGAAGGAAATGGTCACCCTCACATCTGAAACATGGTCCTCTAGGGGCTTGTGGTCTTACTTGTCTCAATTGGGGCCTAGGGTTAGCATTTGCGTACATGACATTGGAGTATTTTGGCTCCCAATTTTGTTCCATAGGTGGTGCCTCATATTGATACGGGTAAATCTCACTATGTTCAGGTGACTCTGTGTAATAAGCATGCGGACTACCTTCATGGGAGTAGTCTGAGCTATGAGCATGAGAGTCATTATCTGGTATCAATGGGGTTAGTGGCACCAATGCCCTATTTGGATTTTCCTCTCCCACAGCATACTTGACTGGAATCACGTTAGCAGGAGCTGGTGGTTGGTTTCCCAAGACTGGTTGTGGCCTATATTGTGCCTGATATTGCTGTTGTGGTCGATAATATGGCTGTTGGTATTGGTTCTGATACCTCCCTTGTTGATAAGGTTGCTGATAAGTTTGTCTAACAGCCTGTCTATTGTAGGGACAATCTTGAGCCGTGTGGTTCGTGTATTTTCTCTCAATAGTGCAATATGGAGCATTCCTTTCTCTAATGTTTTGGTTTTGCATTGGGCATACGTTAGCCATGTGGTCCCCTCCGCAGGTATAACATCGGTTCAATGAGGTGACTCTCTGTGTTTTTCTAGCAACTGATCTATATCGTGATAGTTGCGACTACTCAATGGTTGAAACCAAGCCAAGGTAGTGCCCTTAAGAGTCAAACCAAATGCCTCGTATTGGGTGAATAAATCCTCAACCTGTTCAGCTCTTAACACTTGTTTGAACTCAGCCACATGATCATACGGATCTCCTAACCCATCAAAATAATTCTTCATTGCCTTGATCACTTGAGTGGGTCTAAGGGTTTTTGTGTGTTCTCGGGGTCTAGGCAATGGAAAATCATGTTCATCTCTTTGTTGCCTATGTGCTTGATGTCTCTCTCTTTCAGGTCTTTCATTTTCAAATCCTGCTCTATTTCTACCCACCGTGTGTGCAAAACTTACCTCAGGTCTCTCTCTAGTTCCTTCTCTCTGAGCTTCATGAGCTTGGGATGATCCTACTCCTTGGAGGCCATGGGAAACATTGGATCTTGGTGGAGGGAAAATCAATTCACTCTTTCAAGTATATGCATGTCTATCATGTTCTGTTACCAAGAAAATTTTCTCTGACGTGTTATCCAGGTAGACAACTTTGCCTGGTATCTCTGGGTCCTTGAACTCGTAGATGATGACTATGCCCAATTGGCTAGGTTGATCTGGCTTGAATCTCCAAAATGCTTCCTTTGTTTCTCTATTCAAGAATAGTTGTATGCTTTTGTTATCTTGAGGAATACAATCTGGAGTGATCACTCTGGTCAAAACTGACTTGCCTCTAGGAGTCTGGGGTCCTTGTCCTACATTTCCTTGTTCTAGGTCTCCTATCTCATTCTTAGAAATGATATTTCCAAACTCATCAGTCCTATCTGGTAGGTTGGTGACCACATACATGGTTCCTTCCTTATCAATGTATGAACCCTCTTCGAACTTGACCAGTGGGTGTTCAAGTCCAAAGGGTTGATCTGGATTTTTGAGTTGGACCACTGATCGCCTCAAGCCATCCTCATAGATGCGGCACCTAATCGGTTGGTCCGAATATATTCCAATTGTGTTTTATAGGGTCCTTCTGGTCTTTGTAGATGGGCAGTTCCTGAGCCACCTGCAGGTTTCCCCATGCTAAAAGACATTTCTGAGTCACTTGTGTCAGAGTTTAGTACGTAAGGACAACCACTTAGTTGTTGTGCCCAAGACTTAGCTGTATGGTTGACACTAGACTGAGAAGATCTAATGCTTTGTCTATCCTTGCCTAGATTTCTACCAGATCTCAGGTTCATAAGCTTTGGCTAAGAGTCCAAAATTTCCCCTTGGTATGGTTCAAAAATCCTTTGGAGTCCCCTTGGGTTCCAGGTCCCACCTGAAGGTCAACTTCAAATTCTCCTATCTGAAAATCAACGCATTATCCTTCGAAACGAGCTTTCCAACGAGCTATAGAGCTCAAAAAATGGACTTTGGATGAAAAAGTTATGTCAGATCAGGCTCCTGGGGGTCAAAACAGGCAAACAGGACCTTATGGAAAAAATCACGATTTTGTGAAATGAAGAGAATCACGATTGTGTGAAATCAGAGAATCGCAATTTTGAGCAGAGAATCGTGTTTGTTGAAAATCGTGTTTTCAGAGAATCGTGTTTTTTTTTACATGAAAATCGTGATGTGTGAGAATCGCGATTTTGAGCAACACCACAGAATCGTGTTTCACAGAATCATGGTTCACAGAATCGTGGTTCACAGAATCGTGTTTTTTGACATGAAAATCGCGATTGTCAACAGAGAATCATGTTTTCACAAAATCGTGTTTTTTGGTACAAAATCGTGATTTTTGAGAATCGCAATTTTGAGCAGAGAATCGTGTTTTCACAGGATCGTGGTTCACAGAATCGTGATTCACAAAATCATGTTTTCACAGAATCGTGTTTTAGAGAATCGTGTTCTGAAAACCGTGATTTTGAGCAAAGAATCGTGTTTTTGAGAATCGCGATTTTGAGCACAAAATCGTGTTTTCACAGAATCGTGTTTTGAAAATCGCGATTTTGTCTCAGAATCGTGGTTTTCATAAATTTAGAGAATCATGATTTTGAGCACAACCACAGAGTCGTGTTTTCTCAGAATCGTGTTTTTTTTGTTGAAAATCGTGATTTGTGAGAATCGCGATTTTGAGCACAACCACAGAATCGCGATTCTGAGAATGACCACAAAATCCTGTTCTTTTCAAAAGGCTTTTAGGCGGGAAACAGAGAATCGCGATTTCCAAAAAAATTTGAAGTTTCATAGAATCGGGATTTTCATCACAGAATCGTGTTTTTTGGCGAGAACTTCAAATTTCTGAGCGCCGAGCAATGGCGAGCTCTGTATGTGCAGAAAATCATGAAAAAACACACGGCTTGCACTCTCTTGCACTTCCTAACTCCTCCTCGCACAATAATGCATGAACGATGGTATGAAAATGATGAAAATGCACTAAAAAACAAGAAATTTCTATGAAGAAGAAGATGGAAGAAGATGGAGATGGTGATGATGATGTTGATGAGGAAGAAAAATTAGAAAATGAACAAAAATGACAGTTTTTTTACCTTCCAATGTCGCAAATCTACGATCTTACCATCACAACGCTCGTCCTCGAAGCTCTCTCCCCGGCAACGGCGCCAAAATTTGGTGTAGCTCAAGCGTAAGAACCACATCCTTTACTTGTCAATCCGCGGAGACGTGAGGACCGGTATGAAGACCACGAGCAAGTGAAGGCACAAGTGTGTGAGTGAAAGCACACAAGCATGCACACACATACACACACACGCACACAAGGCAAGACCAAAGAGAGAAACAATGGAAAGCTTCGATTGCAAAAGAGTTCTCTTACAAAAGCTATATTCTCTAACAGGCTAACCCCCAAAAATGAGCTCTCTAGCTCTTTTTATAGTTTTTTGACTAGTTTTGGCCCTGTCCAGACCTAGTGTCTGGCCTAGTTAAAAATTAGGTTCCAGCGCTTATTTGAGGGCTCAAACGAAGTCTAAAAATTATGAAAATTGGTAGGATGATACTTCTAATAATCCTCAAGCTCAAGGACTCCTCGGCTTGAACAAAATGGAGTTACAAAAATAGAAAATGGTATTTACAATGGTTTTTAGTGATGGAAATCACTATTTTTGTAGGGGATTCTTCTAAAACTTTGACATGTACTTCTTGGAGCTCCCTACTTGCTCCTTCTTCTTGTGTGTGTCCACCTTTCTGATGTGCTTCCATGCTTGTGCTTGACCTTGAGTTCCAACATCCTCTTTACTTGACATGTGGTTACTACCACTATCTATATAGAATATCTCATCATGTGGTTGAGCTTCACTATTATGCTTCATAGCTAACAAATGCTCATTTTCTAAATTGTTTGAGGAATTAGCATAATTACCTTGATCTTTGTAATTTTTCCCACCTTGCTTTTTCCAACAATCTTTGGCATAGTGTCCTTGCTTGCCACAATTGAAGCATTCATTTGAGTTGGAGTAGCCTCTACCTCCATATCTTCCTCCTCTACCTCTTCCTCTTACTCTTGATTATTGACCTTCATCTTGGCTTGATTGAATCACTTGATAGCTTTGGATGCCTTATTGGTAGTTGCTTCTAACTCTTCCTCTTGAACCACCTCTCTTGCCTTTGCCTTTTCCTCCTTTGCCTGCATAGAAGAGTTGGTCTTGGCTGCCCATTGACTTGTTGCCTCTATGGTTGAGCTGCTCAATCACCATAAGAGAAGTAAGTTGCTCAAAATTTGGAAGTGAATCCCTTACATACACAAAGGTTGTGAATGCCTTCCATTTATCATCTTCTCTAAGCCCATTAAGTGTATGGGCAACTAGGTCGTCATCTACAACAAGTCATCTTGAACCAAGTGCATCAAACATCTCTTTTACTTTGAGTATGAAGTCATTAATACTCTAATTTGATGACTTCCTAAGGTTTTTGACCTCGTTCTTGAGTTGAATTTTTCTAGACTTTGTAGAGGTAGAGTACAACCTTCCTAAACTCTCCCAAACCTTCTTGGATGTATCTAGGTCTTTGATATGCCCTATCATGGACTTGCTTATGTGTTGAGATAGAATGAAGATCACTCTCCTCTCCCTTTCTTCCCACTTTGTAATGGATCTCCTTTGATTCTGAGTAGGTGGATGTGGATCTATGTATGGCTTCACCTCAGTACCACTGACCAACCCCCAAAGACCCTTTCCCATGAGAAAGTTAGATATTCTAAACCTCCAAGTTTGGTAATTGCTCTTTTCAAGCTTCTCAATCTGAGTATTATTGTCTCCCATTTTGTATGAGACTATAAAGTGGCTCATAATCCCTCCTTGTGATAGATGTGAGAAAGAATGGTATGTTATCTTCTCGCAAGAGCCTCTAGTTGTCTTGAACCTTTGATGATGATATAAGCGCCCCCTTGCTTCAACTGCTTCTTCAAATCTTCCGAGTTGTTGCTTCAATCCTTGGATCTCAAGGAACTTCAAGGCACCCTCTTGATGTCCTCAATGCTCAATGATGAGCTTTGGTACCACTGATGGAGTATATCCACTCCTACTTGGAGGAGAAGAATGATATGTCCTTCCTTGGACCAAAAAATTCACTACCATAGTCCACCAAAAATTGAATTGCTATATAGAACTGAGGATTGAACTTATGAAATTTTTCACAAGGAAAAAAGTCTCTCTAAGATTTCCAAAATGTTATGGATCACTGAATTTGGAGAATGTGACCTATGTCAACCACCTTGCACAAGACAAATAAAAATCTACCCAAACAGATAGCTTATACCTATGTGTACCTCTTCACACACATGTTGGGGAATATGTAGAGATAGACCAGAGAGATTTCAAGATCAATATAGAAAAGGATAAATAAAACTTGAGAGTAAGATTATAATCAAAATAGAGCTTACAAAAAGATCTTCAAGATGAGCTATCTTGTGCATGAAACAAGCAACTACACAATGAGATATGGATGATAAAAAATATCAACCTACATGAAAACTTCAGCTAGCATGGGGCTTGCGTAGCTAGGGGGTAGCTTAGACCAATATTATAAACTCTTAATGAGATCCTAAAAGTGCACAAATGAATGAATAGGATGGCCATGACTTTCTTCCAAGCTCTTGCTTATATAATGCTCGAAACGTTGGTGTACAATTTGAATCCCAATCATGCCTCCAAAATCCCCCACTTTTCTCAATCAAGGTAGATGGAATCTTGGGCTAAAAAAGTCTTGGAAAAGTTGTTGACTTTACCAAAAAGTGAAGTGATGTGGCACTTAAGTTAAGCCTTGGTTCACACACATTTGAGCTTGTACATTTCTAACAAAGGACACTTAAGCAATCAAGGACATGACCAAGGCACCTCCTCACAAAGAGGTAGAGAAAGAACAAGAGGAAGAGATGAAGACATCAACAAAATAGGAATCAAGATGGCAAAGGATGTTACATATGTGGCACGTTTTGGCACTATACTAGAGATTGCTACCAAGTATGAAACCAAAGGAGCTATAACTAAGGTTCTTCATGCAAAGGCCAAGGTAATTATGCTTCTACAAGTTCAGAAAATGATAATCTCTTGATGATGCACATGAATGGAAATTCAAGAAAAGTCGATAGCACTTGGTATATTGATAGTGGATGTAGCAACCATATGAGTTGCAATTATTCTTGGTTTACTAATCTACATGCTCCCAAAGGTAAAAGCCATGTAGAAATAGGTGACGATCAGCCCATGAGATCTCCCATGTTGGAGATGTAGCTTTGGATGACAATGAGGAAAGAAGATGTTGCAAGGATGTCTTGCATGTACCTACCACCACAAAGAACTTAGTGTCCGTAGGGCAAATGGTTGAAAGATGCTATGAAGTAAGGTTCAATGAATGTGGATGCTTTGTGGAGAACCCTAAGCAAGGGTACAAGGTCATAGCAAGAGGAAGGAAGAAAGGGAGACTCTTCACTTTGGAGGTAAATTCTCCTTCCACTCAACATGTCTACTTCACATATGGAAACAAGAAGATTGTGGACTTCGACTTGTGGTCCAAGAAGATAGGTCACAATAGCATACAAAGAATGAAGGAAAAGAAATTCAAGGGGTTTTGTTGAAGGGCTTCCCAACTTCCAAGGACAATGTATGAAACATTTATGTGAATCTTGTCAACTAGGGAATCAAGCGAGACATCCATTCACGAAGAGTGTCTACATAAGCCAATAGCCATTGGAGTTGATACATACAGATGTCTGAGGTCCATTCAAAGAGAAATATATTGGAGGTAACAAGTACTTTGTCACTTTTATAGCTAATTGCACAAGGATGTTTTGGGTCTATTTCAGCAAAGACAAATAGTATGTGTTTACATGTTTCAAAGCATTCAAGGCAATGGTAGAGAAGGAAACAAGTACATATATCAAGAAGCTAAGGTCCAATGGAGAGGGAGAATATTTCTCCAAGGCATTTTCTGATTTCTTATGGGATCAAGGCATCAAGAGACAAGTAAAATGCAAGTACACACCCCAAAAAAATTGGGTAGTAGAGAGAAACAATAGATACATTGCAGAGATCACTAAAGCAATGCTTAACGAGATGAATGTAACTAACATGTTTTGAAGTGATGTAGCAAATACCACCATGTATCTTATAAATAGGGCTCCTACCTCAGGGATCCATGGCTTGACACCATATCAAGCCCATTATGGTAAGAAACCTTATCTCTCCCACTTGAAGATATTTGGATGCACTTGTTATGCACATGTGCCTAGAGAATTAAGGCACAAGCTACAACCAAAGGCAAAAAAGTGTGTGTTTCTAGGATATTCAATGATTGTAAAGGTTACAAGTGCTTCAACCCAAACACAAACGACTTGAGGATATCAAGGGATGTAGCATTTGATGAGCTACTCCCTTGGTATAAGAAGTATGATTGTATGCAGGAATATGAAGAAGAAAAGCATGGTCATGATGAAGAAAAAATCGCTTTAGAGGTAAGCAACCCAAGGAGTTCCATCACTGAAGATAGTTCAAGCATGACCTCACCATGGAGGGGGAGATCTGCAACAAGTTATGAATCACAATCAATCAACAAAGGCAAAACAACATTGGTCGAGTTGGATGAAGAAGGTAATAAAGTTGAAGATGATGGACACATGATGGAGAAACAAGCCACATCAAAGAAAGAGATCAAGTACCGAGATCAAAGGAGGTTTATTCCTCAAAAAGTGAATAAAGGAAGTCTCATAGGGTTAAGTATCCAACTCAAAGGTTTACTTATGATTCATACATGGAAACTCATTATGCATATATGAACAAAGTAGTAGAAGATCATGAGCCCGATTGTTATGGAGATGCAAGAAGGTATGCCGAATGGAAAGAGGCAATGCATGAACAAACTAACAAGCTTGAGGAGAATCAAACATGGACTCTCATGCCCAAGAAGGAGAACATGAAGGTAATAGGTAATGCATGGGTGTATCCAATAAAGCAAAATTCAGATGGATCTATTTCTAGGTTCAAAGCAAGATTGGTGGTCAAGGGTTTTCAACAAACCTATGGAGTGAACTTTGAAGAGATATTTAGCCCCATGGCAAAGATGAGCACCATTAGGACACTCATTGCAATGGCTGCTAGCAAAGGATGGAAGCTCTTCCAATTGGATATCAAGAATGTCTTTCTCAATGGACACTTGGAGGAAGAGGTATACATGGAGCAACCACTAGGTTTGGTTCATAAAAAGTTTCCACATCATGTTTGTACATTGAAGAATGCACTTTATGGCCTAAAGCAAGCTCCAATGGCTTGGAACCAAAGATTGGAATATTTGATCAAATGTGGTTACAATCAACGCAAGTTGGATCCATCCATCTTCATCAAACAAAGAGGAGAACTTGTAGTCTACATGTGTGTGTATGTATATGATCTTATCATTACAAGTATAATGATACAAAGGGAAGATTTGGGATGCTACATTGCAAGCCTATTTCAAATCCCATGGAAGTTAATGTAATGCTAAGCTCCATTGATGGAGAACCATTAGAGAATGTAACTTTGTATCGATCTATTGTAGGCTCTTTCAATTATGCCACAATAACTAGGCCCAACATAGCATATGGAGTTGGAGTTTTATCATAGTTTATGCATAGTCCAACTACACACTTGCGAGTTGCAAGAAGAATGTTACGGTATCTCAAGGCCAATATAGATGAAGGATTGTTCTATTCATTTGATGATGATGTGCAGGTCAAAGCTTACTCCGATTCTGATTGGGTCAGTTCGAAGGAAGATAGAAGGAGTACAAGTGGTTACATAGGCATGCTAGGTAGCAAGATCATCTCATGGATTTCAAAGAAACAACCCATAGTAGCATTATCTTCAATCGATGCTGAGTATAGAGCTTTGGATCAAGTCA
The DNA here is from genome assembly GCA_020310875.1 of Ceratopteris richardii. Lineage (NCBI taxonomy): Eukaryota > Viridiplantae > Streptophyta > Polypodiopsida > Polypodiales > Pteridaceae > Ceratopteris > Ceratopteris richardii. Next base: position 31,675,933 of record CM035434.1, on the reverse strand, counting down.
CATGTGAGATAATGTGGATTAAGAAGATATTTATGGAGCTTAACTTTCAATTTGACACATATCCAACCTTTTGTGACAATATGAGTAGTATTCATCTAGCATCGAATCCTATCTATCATGCTAGAACCAAACATATTGAAGTGCACTATTGTGCAAGCATTGTTGCAACTCTCTACCCCTGAGTTATAAGCATCAATTCTCCCTCTTTATGTATCCATTTGATATAACTCTTATCTCATTGAATAGGAATTGGAGTATATTTTATGCTCATCAATTCTAGGGATCATTTTCTGAGTAATGTTGGAGAAAACTTCATTTTAATGATATCTCTCTTTGTGTGTAGGCTCTATTGGAACTATTTTGCTCTTCGTTGTAAGGGTTGGTTATCCTTCTCTATTTATGAATTCGATATTATTTTTGTTTCTTTGGGTAGCCATTAGAGATTACTAAAGTTCGGTCAATTTTGAGATTAATCCTCTATGTATTCTTTGAGAAAACTTACTGGAGTGAAATGAGGTTTCTATTTGACTACTAGTGGCTATGAGCATTCAACTAGCTCATCTTGTGGACAATTTTTCTATTTGTATAGGAGTCCATTTGGAGTGAAATTAGTCTTGTTGTCTCTTGGTGTCTAATAGAGGTCCACAAAAGCTCACTAGAGTTCTCTACATATGCTTTGAGAAAGAGAATTTTTTGTGTGTAGAAGTCAAAGAAGGGTACATGTGGAGGTCATTCATGACTTGTCATTGCAAAGGGGTTGAGATACTTCCCAACATGTATATTTACCATGTAAAATCTTAATTTACTCTTTCACGTGAACTATGCATCATAACCAAGTTCTCATTTTCTAATTTTATTGAAGTTCTAATATAATTTCCTTGGTTCCTTTTGTATCCTTGATTGCCTCCTTCTTTGGACCAGCAACCTCCTACATATTGGCTTGACATTCCATAATTGTAGCATTCTCCTTTGTGGATGCTTCCCTTCCTTGAAATTTCATACTCTTCCGCTGCTCCTTCCCCTTCCTCTTGATATATAGCTTTGGTTGAATCTTGATGGAGAGTTTTAATCTCCAAAAGAACAAGCTACTCTTGAAGTTAGAGCACCTCTATATCAAGCGTAACTCAAAACATTCACCAATTTGGAGGATTAATGATCAATTATAAATATTTTGAATAAAATGTGAAGAAGATGATTCTACAAAAAGTCTACTACACATATCTCTCTCATTGACTTATCAAATGTGTAAAGTTTTTTATAAAACTTTGCACACACTGTCGTCTATAGTTTGTGCACCTCCTCAAAGTTAAATCACTTCAAAAGACTCAGTAAATCTTGAGAAATGATCTCATCAAGTCACCTATGTCTAAAACTGTTCTTTTGAGAAGTCGATTCAGACACCTATAACTTCTAAAAAAAACACTTGGTTCTCTCAAACTAGAACCCGTTTATGCAAATGGTTTTAGCCATAGATGGCTTACCTTCCAACTTAAATTTTGACTCCTCACTCATGCAAAACTTTAAGCTGTGCACTGAGAAATAATCAAATCTTTGACCATTGAAAATGCGCCTATTTCAAAAAACAGTGAACACTTCTTCACATATGAATGTTCCTACTCATAATTCTCACAGCCTGTTCACAATTAGGCTCTCAAACTTTAACCATAGACTCATTAACTATATGAAATTAGACATCTACAAAAGGATTCTTGAAATGATCAAGCACAGAAGTAGAATGCATAGAAACATCGGGTGCAATTTTTCTTCCATTACTAAAAACCTTTACATCTGGATGAGAGAGCAAAACTTCACACTTCTCAGGTGTCTAATCATCTCTAACTCTCCTCAAATCTTGTTCTTACACATTCTCTCATATTTTTCCCGACATTTTCTTTGTATATATAGGCAAATATTTACAAGCTTATGACCAAACAAAAGTATAAGATGAACTAACTCTAAAATAATGTACATATATGTACACATCTTCATCTTCTGGATATGCACTTCCTTCATACTTCATAACTTGATTTTTTCTTCAGTCCTTGACTTTAATTCTTCATCAAAAACATCATCAATTGTTGATTGCCCTGCACCAACAGCTGCCCCTCAATCATCAATTGAGGTTTTCTCTATCTTCTTTATACCTGCCATGTCTTTGAATCTCTATAGCTTTGGTCCATCCAAGCTTTTGGTTAGCATATCAGCTATTTGATCTTTTGTTGAAGTATGTATGACTTCAATCTCTTTATCCATCACCTTCTCTCGTAGAAAAGGATACTGAATCTTTATATGATTGGTCCTAGCATGAAAAACAGGATTAGCAGCTAGATACAATGAACTCATGTTATATCCATGAATAGTGGGTATACTCTGAGTGATGTCAAAACTCTTCATGAGAGTCTTGAGCCATATCACTTCCTTTGCAGCTTCAACCATACCTTTGTACTCTGCTTCTGTAGATGACAAAGCAACTGTGTGTTGCTTCTTTGAACACCAAGAAATTAACTTATCTCCCACATAACATAAGTATCCATAAGTTGATCTCCTATCATCAGGATTACTTGCCCAATTTGTATCACTATAAATCTTGATGTTTGTATCTGATGTAAAACCATAATACAAACGTTCTTTGAGTATACCCTTAATGTACCTCAACACTCTTTGTCCTGCAATCCAATGTTCTTTCCTAGGACAATGCATGAATTGAGACAATACTCCCACTGCATATGACAAGTCAGTTCTAGTTAATGTAGCATAGATTAGACTACCAACCAAACTTTGATAAAGCTTCATGTCCTTGAACTCTTCTCCTCCATATCTACTTAATTTGTGATTCACCTCCATTGGAGTAGGTGCTACCCTGCAATCATCCATTTTGAACTTGATCAACAAGTTTTTCAAATACCTTTCTTGAGTTACATACACTCCATGTTGAGTGTATGAGATCTCCATGCCCAAGAAATATGGCAAGTCTCCCAAGTCACTGATTTTGAACTCTTTCTCCATTTGCTTCTTTAGGCTTTGAATACCTTTTTGATTTGTACCTGTAAGAATTATATCATCAACATATATGCACATGTAAATGAACCCATCATCACTTGCTTTAACAAGCAAGGTACTATCTGCTTTAGATACTTGGAATCCAAGTTCTTTCAAGAACTTCACAAGTCTATAATTCCATGCCCTTGGGACCTGCTTCAAGCCATACAAAGCTCTCTTGAGCTTACATACATGATCTGGATACCTTTCATCTCTGAATCCTTGTGGTTGCTCCATGAAAACATCATTTGAAATGTAACCATTTAGAAAAGCATTCTTCACATCTAATTGACATAACTTCCAACCCTTACATGCAACAATAGCTATGAGTGTCCTGATGGTTGTCATCTTTGCCACAGGACTATAGGTCTCATCATAATCTATACCATATCTCTGAGCAAAACCCTTCACAACAAGTCTAGCTTTATATCTAGACACACTTCCATCTGCAAACCTCTTTGTTTTGTAGACCCATTTGCATCCAATGATCTTCTGACTATTTGGTTTAGGAACCAAATCCCATGTCTGATTCTCCATCAATGCATCATACTCTTCTTGCATAGCTTTCTCCCAATTTTCCTTATCTTTTGCCTCTTCATATGTAGAATGATCATCTGCCTTTATCATATAAGCATAATCTTTGGTAGCCAAAAAAGAAGTGTCATAGCTATACCTTGTAGGTTGCCATTTGTTTCTTGATGACCTTCTGAGTTCTCCACTCCTTGAGGTTTCTAGTTCATCACATTCTGGATCAAATCTTGGCACTTCTTCAACTTCAACCTGTACTTAATTGTTCTCCTCCTCATCAAATATCTGAACCTTTGATTTACCTTTGTTTTGATTCACGACTTCTTCATCACCTGCATAAATATTGATTGTACCTGCATACCAAGTACCTTGCTCATCAAATGTAACATCCTTTGACACTAGAAATTGTTTTGTGGATGGAATCCACAACCTATATCCCATCTGCTTATCATCATAACCAATGAATACATACTTATCTGCTTTAGGTTCCAATTTATGTCTCAATTGAGATGGCACATATGCATATGCCAAACATCCAAATACTTTGCAATGATCTAAAGTAGGTCTCTTACCCCACCATGCCTCATATGGTGTCATACCCTACAAAGCTTTACATGGTAATCTATTGACCAAATAAGTAGCTGTGTTTACAGCCTTAACCCACAAGTAATTTGGGCAATTTTTCTTCTTGATCATGGATCTTGCAAACTCAACAAGAGTTCTATTCCTGCTTTTTGCTACACCATTTTGTTGAGGAGAGTACCTACAAGTAATTTCCCTTTTTATACCTGCATTCCACAAGTAATCATTGAACTCATTAGAGAAATACTCTCCCCCTCCATCTGACCTTAGTCTCTTCAACTTATGATGTGTAATTCTCTCTGCATACACATGATAATGTTTGAATGTATTGAATACCTCTGACTTATCTTTGATCACATAGATAGTGATCCACCTGGTAGCATCATCAACATAAATCACATAATACCTTGAGCCATTGATACTAAAATCCTTTGATGGTCCCCACACATCTGTGTGTACCAATTCAAGCTTTTCTGAATACATAAAACCATGCTTGGAATAAGATTGCTTATGAGCCTTACCTAATTGACATGCTTCACATATGTATGTCATATGTTGACCTGCAACATTAGGCAACCCAAGCACTGAACCATTGTTAACCATATCTTTGATACCTCTTTCATTAAAATGTCCAAGCCTCTTGTGCCAAAGATCTAACTCAGAGATCTTATGTCCTCTATAAGTGAACAAGGCATGACCAACATTGCCTTGGATCTTCAATGTGAACAGTCTTCCTTCTTTCTTCCCTGAAACAATTTTTTTATACCCATTGCTAGGGTCTTCCACAAACACTCCATTAGTGAACCTGACTTCATAACCTTTTTCAACAATTTGTCCTACACTTATCAGATTCTTAGGAATTGTAGGAACATACAAAACCTTACTCAAGAGAGTACTACCATCCTTGGCCTTCACTGATCCAATTGACTTCACATTGTGCTTTGTATTGTCACCTGTTTGAACTACATGATTAGTTACCTTATTCTTGAAATCAGTCATTAAAGCTATGTTGCCACTCAGGTGATTGCTACACCCTGAGTCAATGTAGAAGACTCTTTGGTCCTCACTTTGCCTTTCACAGGTTGCATTCATTATCAATGTTGAATCCTCCTTCTGATTTGAAGCATAATTGTAGTAGGTATTGTTATATTGTTGACTTTGAAATCCTCTACGTGCATTTCTTCCAAAGTAACCTCTACTACCTCTACCTATGAAATTACCTCTTTGATTTCTGCCACCTCTTCCTCTTGAATTAAAATTCTGATTATATCCACCATTGCTCTGAGTATTATGCCAACAATCATTAGCTAAGTGATTTGTCTTACCACAAATCCAGAAATCTTTGACTCCATCTTTATTACTCCTGCCTCTTCCTCTACCTTTGCCAGCTCCTCTTCCTCTTAGGAAGTTAGCTTGGCTAGTTGTACCTTCATCTTCATTAGCTTGTTGCTTCCCTTTGATATTCTTCTTCTTATCCTTTGAATACATTACATGACCTGTACTTTTATCACTTTCACCTTTGACATCCTGCTCAAAGGTTAGCATGTGTCCTAGCAATTGATTTAGGTCAGGAGTAAAATGATCTAGTGATAATTTAGTAGACAAAATGAATGGCTTCCATTTATCATCAGCTCTCAAACCTGTAAGGATTTGCCTTACCAATTTATCCTCCTCAATATTTTCATCAACTGCTCCTAATGCATCTGCAATGTCCTTCATTCTTGTTACATAATCTGAGATGGATTGAGAGGCCTTCTTCTTAAATGTGGTAAATTCCACCCGCAAGGATGCCTTCCTTGACTTTGTGGTGTTTTGGAAATGCTCCTCCAAAGCATTCCATATATCACTTGCACTTTCAAGACCTCTAATGTGAGGTAACAAGTAGTCATTGACTCCCATATAGATAATGCTCCTAGTTGAGCATCTCTCTTCATCCAAGTCTTCAAATCTGATAATTCCTCGCTAGTTGGAACACTAGGATCTTTGAACTGAGGCTTTTCTTCTTCACCTATGATATAACCTATCAAGTCTTTGCTCATAAGATGAGCTTCCATCCTCATTGACCATGCTGGATAGTTCTCTCTATCCAACTTCTCTATCTAAATAGAATCTCCCATCCTTTCTTCACCTGTGTATTGAATTCTTCAAACTTTATGAGTAATAGATGTACCCTTACTTCGAATGATACTCCTTTTGTCTTCTTTGATGTCGTATGGCCTCCTTCTCTAGCTTTGCTCTCAAGCTTTCACCTTTTGAATCTTCAGATGTTGAATTCTTTATGACTGCAGCAGTCCGGATCCTCCTACTTCCTGCTGTGATACAACTGATGGAGAGTGTTAATGTCCAAAAGAACAAGCTATTCTTGAAGTAGAGCACCTCTATATCAAGAGTAACTCAAAACATTCACCATTTTCGAGGATTAATGATCAATTATAAAAGTTTTGAATAAACTGTGAAGAAGATGATTCTACAGAAAGTCTGCTGCACATATCTCTCTCATTGACTTATCAAATGTGTAAAGTTTTTTATAAAACTCTGCACACAGTGTCGCCTATAGCTTGCACCCCTCCTCCAAGTTAAATCACTTCAAAAGACTCAGTAGATCTTGAGAAATGATCTCATCAAGTCACCTATGTCTAAAACTGTTCTTTTGAGAAGTCGATTCAGACACCTGTAACTTCTAACACTTGGTTCTCCCAAACTAGAACCTGTTTATGCAAATGCTTTTAGCGATAGATGGCTTACCTTCCAACTTAAATTTTTACTCCCCACTCATGCAAAACTTTAACCTTTGCACTGCAAAATGATCAAATCTTTGACCATCGAGAATGCGCATGTTTTAGAAAATAGTGAACACTTCTTCACATATGAATGTTCCTACTCACAATTCTCACAGCCTGTTCACAATTAGGCTCTCAAACTTTAACCATAGACTCACTAACTATGGACTTAGACATCTACAAAAGGATTCTTGAAATGATCAAGCACAGAAGGAGAATGCACAGAAACATCGGGCACAATTTTTCTTCCATTACTAAAAAACTTTACATCTGGATGAGAGAGCAAAACTTCACACTTCTCAAGTGTCTAATCATATCTAATTCTCCTCAAATCTTGTTCTTACACATTCTCTCATATTTGCCCCGACATTTTCTTTGTATACATAGGCAAATATTTACAAGATCATGACCAAACAAAAGTATAAGATGAACTAACTCTAAAATAATGTACATATATGTACACATCTTCATCTTCTGGATATGCACTTCCTTCATACTTCATAACTTGATCTTTTCTTCAGTCCTTGACTTCAATTCTTCATCAAAAACATCAATTGTTGATTGCCTTGCACCAACAAATCTTTCTTGGTTGTTTGAGCTTGATTTTGAACTTCCTTTCCCTTTGCCTTGGGAGTTTCTTTTACCTCTTTTGCCTTTACCTCTACCTACATAGAAACTTTTGGCTTGGTTTCCCTTTGATAGTGAACCTCCTTGGTTCATATCCTTGGTCACCATCAAATGATTGAATTCTTGTAGAAGGTCCCTCAGGTACACTGATTTCATGAATGTTTTCCACCTTTATCCTCTCTCAATCCATTGAGAGTATGAGCAATAATATCATCATCATTGATTGGTCTCCCAATTGATCCTAGGGCTCTACAAGATCCTTAAACTTCAAAATGTACCTATTAATGTTGGTGCTTGGTGCTTTCCTAAGATTAATTAGCTCATGCTTGAGCTTAGTTTTCCTTGCTTTGGTGGGATGAAGAATAGAATCTCTCCAAGGTTTCCAAAATTTTATTGGATGTGTCCAAGTCTTGTATATACACTATCTGTTATTGCTTATGTCTTGGGATAGAATGAATATGACTCTTCTATCCCTTTCTATCCATTTATTGGTGCCTTGATGTGTACTTCGCGTGGTGGATCATGTACAAGATGCATAAACTCTATGCCAGTTACTAATTCCCACAGTCTTTTCCCCATAAGGTAGTTGCTAACTCTAAATTTCCATGGTTGATAGTTACCTTTCTCTAACTTCTTTATTTATACACTATACTGAGTCATATTGAGATTTGACATGTTTCTCTAGCTTCTCCTCATGTGTATATAAGCTTTAGAAGTTTTGGATGTTACCTTCTGATAGCTACTCCCTTGCTAGCCTTCAACTAGTTGAGTTCTCAATCGATGCAACTCCTTTTTAATGTGTTCTTGACCTGATAAGTCCATGAGTTGTCATGATTCCTCCAAATCTTAAATATAATGTCAATTGATGTCTCCAAGCCTCTAAAATTCTCCAAAAAAACTAATGGGGGAAGTCTCTAACACCCCAATGTAGCTATGGAACTAGATGGTTGCCCTCCACTAGGCCCACATACAGTGACATATGCTCATAGTTCTCAACATTGCTCTACAAATTTGTAGAGAACCATAACGAAAGTTTAGAGAGTTAACCATTAATCTGATTTCTATTCAAAAAGCTTTGAATCAAAGCAAATGGATTTTCCAATGGTGATAATCATCCACTTCAAGATAGGCTATCTATTTGCAACACTCTCTACTTATGTGTAGAGATATAGGTTCACAAACTTGGAAATTTCTCACAATTCACTAGGTATAAAAACTTGGGACTTTGCCATACTTTGGGCCACTATATGAGAGACCAAATGATGCTTTATATCAACAAAAATGAATACAATGAAAGACCAAACAATGCTATGAAATCTGGTATAAAAAAAGAATTGTCAAAGACTACCTACACACCTAGATAAAGAGGAGCAAAATCATAAGAAAATGTAATAGGAAAGAAATACATTTGCTTTCTAGAATTTATTCCTTTACTATCCTAAGATGGAATTTCATGGAACTCATACAAATCAACAAAAAATGTGCAATGATTATTATATAGAAGTTTTACTTTTCTTGGAATCCAGATAACCACTTGCCAATCAGTGTAGGTGCACTTCTTGGTTGGTAATTGCAAAGTTTTGAATTTGATTTATTTTGGTTGAGCTCCTAACTTAATTTAGCACTTTGCATATAGCGGCTTAATTGGTCCACTTGAAAAACTCTTGTACAAGCCCTTTCGTATGTTTGAGACTTGATATTCAACAGTACATGTATGTGTGTGTGTATGTGTATGTGTATGTGTATGTGTATGTGTATGTGTATGTGTATGTGTATGTGTATGTGTATGTGTATGTGTATTTGTATGTGTATGTGTATGTGTATGTGTATGTGTATGTGTATGTGTATGTGTATGTGTATGTGTATGTGTATGTGTATGTGTATGTGGATGTGTATGTGTATGTGTATGTGTATGTGTATGTGTATGTGTATGTGTATGTGTATGCATATGTGTATGTGTATGTGTATGCGTATGCATATGCATATGCGTATGCATATGTGTATGCGTATGTGTATGTGTATGTGTATGTGTATGCATATGTGTATGTGTATGTGTATGCGTATGCATATGCATATGCGTATGCATATGTATATGCGTATGTGTATGTGTATACGTATGCGTATGCGTATGCGTATGTGTATGCGTATGCATATGTGTATGTGTATGCATATGCGTATGCGTATGCGTATGCATATGCGTATGCGTATGTGTATGCATATGCATATGTGTTGCTCTAGCACAATGGTAAGTACGATGTTAAGAAGCTCCACCTCCTTAATGTCAATCCGCGGAAGAGATAGGAGTGATATGAAGATCGTCAATGTGAGATGAAGTGAGAGTGAAGGTGAGAAACCATAGAGATGCACACACACACATGTAGGAGACAAGAAAGACACAATGGAAGGTAGGAAATAGACTCTATTACTCAAGATCTCAATTACAAGCTCAAGCTCACACTAGCTCATACAAGTCTACACTAGCTAACACTATCTAACCTCAAAAATGAGCTCTTTAGCTCTTTTTATAGATTCTACACTAGTTTTGACCGGTTTCACATCTAGTGACCGGCATAGTTAAAAAATAGGTTCTAGGTGGTATTTGAAAGAGTAAACGGGATCCAAAAATAGACAAAATTGGTAGGCTCATTCTACCTAAGCTCCTCAAGCTCGATGACTCCTCGTCTTGCACAAAATGGAGCTACAAATTACAAAAGGGGTTTTTCTATGTTACATATGGTACAAGAGTGATGAAAATCACTGTTGGGAGTTTTTGAAAAGTATTTATAAAACATATTTGTTTTAAAAATAATCTGTCTAGCTCCCCACTACTTCATTGTGATTTATCCTCACATGCTTCCATGTCATCTATGCCTCTGGCTACTGCCAACACCCCCTCCTTCTCGCTTGTGTCGTCCTCGATAGAACCCCATTGTGGGGTCTGTCGGATATAATTCTATAGTAGGTCATGAGCGAGGGTGTGCTCTAAAATCCAGATACCTCTTACAAGATCTGCTTTGAGTTTTTCGTGATGTATGGGTTGAGGTTCCTCTGGTGGTGGGAGTCTATAGTGCGTGGAGTATACCATTTGTTCACAGGAAAATAATTGGAGGAGATGTGTGGCCTACTGATGAACACCTCTGAATGGTATTCCCAAAAACCGATAGTAAACATTTCTTCAAAGGTCATTTTGTAGCATGCCGGTAAATATTTGATGTGACAGTGCCAGGCATAACACACCTGGAGTGATGGTGTCATACTCATATCATATGCTAAATGTTGATTCCCATGCTCGAATCCCGGGGTGTTCACATGTGGTGCCTTGACGCGATGGAAGACTTTGAAGACGATCTGCATCATGTCAAAGATTTTGATTGTCATATGCGCAACTACATCATCCATTCATCGTAAGCGAGAGAGCCAGTGGTGAATAGTTGCCGTCATATATCCTATAGTTGGTGTCCCGGTGGGTGGAGTGAAGTACGGGTAATTGAGCTAGTCCTGGCACTGCTTGTTGTTTTGTACTTTGATTGCAAAGGCCTTCCAGGAGCGGTGATGTGGCACTGGTCCCCAACATGGGTTATATTTCAAATGGAGTGGTGCCCACGCCCATGGGCTCATCATTTCTGGATATTCTTGTAATAAATATTGGCGCCAAGTTGGTTGATATATTTCTCCGCTCTGCACGTCTGGTGGCAAATCATCAGGTTCAAACTGAGTTGCATGGGAGGGTTTCTTGTCTGTTTCCTTTTCAATGGCCAATTGGTATTCTGCCATTAACATAAAATATGGCTTATATTGTAGCTCATGCCCAGATATGTACCTGCGAGGGGCCAAGTGAGCGAAATAAAGGGATTGTAAAATTCGTTCTTTTATCATAGCCATTGCGTGTAATTGTGCTTCCACCCTTGCTGAGTGGATCCTACCAAGTTTTTCTACAATCTTCATCCATGCGAGAGTAGGGAGTTCAAAAGTGGTCTAGCCTTCAGTCGTGACGCATCTGCCTGGGATGGGTTGGGGTTCGTAAGCTTCTTCAAAAGTGTCCTCCATCGGGATAGTCACTATTTCTTCATTTGCTGGTAGTTCTCGTGGGGAATCTAGCCTAGGGTGTGCTTCATATGTTGCTATCTGTGTTTGAAGAGTCAATACCTAGGCCCGTAAAGCATTGAGTTCCTCTATGATCTCAGGAGATGTGGTCGCAGGAGTTGGTGGTACTTGTTGTACAGGTGCGCGTAACTGTAACTTATTTTGTGTTCCTCTTTGAGCTTCTGGTATTCTTCATTCATACTATCATACTCCTCTAGTAGTCTGACATGATCTTCCAATAACATCTTCATAGATTCAGAGGGGACAACTTTGAAATGACTGGGACTCAAGGGTTCGTCCGATTGATCTAAAGCAGCTTTGAGGTTCTCTCTATTCTGTTCCTACAAGCATTGGTTCTCTTCTGCTGCTAAGTGGCGCCTGAGTAGTCCCATGTTTCTAGTGAGCGTTGTGTTTCGAATAGTCTGAGTCCTTAACAAATTATCAATATCTGTAATTGCCTCTTTTGTCTTTTGTTCACTTTTGAGTTCCAGTTTGTGGTAGGCCTGGCGTAGCTCTTGGTAGGGTGTGTTAAGGGAGTCATTCTCGATTGATAAAGAATTGACTTGTGACTATAAGTCATTTGTGGTTTGCTGCAGCGTTTGATAACTAGTACCTAGAGATGCGAATTCATCTCTTACTTGTGTCATACATATGAACATATGACGGAATGTTGTGTCAATTGTGGGTGATAATATTAACAGTGGAGTGAGTGAGGATGTTGTGGGTGTGGGTATCGATGCAAGGGGAAGGGGAAATAGGGATGGGAAAGTGGATGCAGTGGTGACAGTGGAAAAATGTGATGTGCCTAAATGTGGTGGTACAATGGATGAGGTGAGTGGTGGTGCAATGGGTGGTGATATGTCCATGTCACTGGACGTGGTGTCAAGTGCGGTGACCGTGAATAGTGGAGTTATAGTGGGTGCGTGAGTGGGTGTGAATACAGGATTTACAAAGGTAGCTGAGTAATTTACAAATGAGGTTTCTTGTACTGCTTGGTGGAGAGGGGAAAAAGGAAATACATTGGGTCGAGGAGGTGAAAGGGGGGGAAAAGGTCAATGGAGGTGGAAATGGGAATAGGGGTCTTGGAGGGGTGGGGAAGGAAGGAAAGGATGGATGGAGAAATGGACTGGATAGAAGGTTTGAAGTCCTAGGGGGCAGGCTAGGTTGTGTAGGTGCAGAAAGGGTGAGAGGAATGGAGGCAACGAAGGCTTTTGATACTGCACTATCCTTCGATGGTCTAGGGGAGGCAGGGTGTATAGGGGAGATTGGAGGGATGGGAGGTGAAAGAGGAGTGGTTGGGGTGGTGGGTATGTCGACAACAGTGTTGGTATGTATAGTAGAGGTGTGGGGTGGGAGTCGATGATGATCATTTCTTCTGCCCAAGATTCTTTAGGAATGAGGCACGCTTCCCTGGCTTGTTGTGATGAGTGGCCCTCTATCGGTACACGAATATATTGACTTGGTTTTGATAACAATCGAATTCGGCGTGGGTCAAACTGTGGTAGTGGTTTTCTTTGCAAATAGCGTAATGCTTCATCCGTTCCTACTGACTTCACCAATTCTCTAAATCCTTGAATGTATGCTTCTTCGGAGCCTCCTATGGCGAGTTCTTGTTCCACAAGCACTTGGATTTCTTCTTCGGATAACTTTTTACACACCCAAACTGCTTCCATGGTGCGATATAACTTCTTGATTGCCAATGTGTAGGCTGATGCTTCAAATGTTTCATCTTCGTGCATGCTTGTGTCACCCTGGGTGTAAGTTTGTTGTTCTTGTGTGTCAGTCTGTTCATGTTCTTGCGAATCCTAGCTTCCCTGACTGGCGTCATCATCTCCATCGTCATCATCTGTTTCTATCCTCTCTTCTTCAGAGCTGGAGAATACTTGCCCTTGCGGTTGATCAGGGGGAGTTGTAGGGTAACTTGGTCGTTCATACTCCTGAGAGAAAAGTTGTCCTTCCGAGAACTGAAATTCATTTGAAAAAGCATCTAGCATTTCAAAATCGAACATAGTATTCATTGGTTTTGCTTCCATGGTGGGTATATGGAAAGTAAACGCTTCCGCACCAATGGTGGTGGGAATTTCTGCTGTTGTGGTTGTGGGTTCTTGAACTGATGTTGCTTGGGAAGTAACTGCATTGGTAGTGCCTTCTATGATGACTGGTCGTGACAATCGTATTTGAATGGGTTATATCACTGCAGGGGGTTCCATAGGTGACTGTTCTGGAGAGGGTTGAGGTGACGAGGACTCGAGAACTTGTAGGCATGGGATAGATCCTCACATGTGCTTGCCTACCCGTCCCTTGCTAGATTTTCTTGCCTTCTTGGCAGTCCCTTTGAATGCCTTCAATTCTTCACTTGTCATTGCATGCTCTATAGGCAAGTCATATGCCAAACACATATAAACAATGCGCGTGAGAGCACAACATCCATGGATGACTTTTTTCCTTTCCCATTTGTGTTGTGCTAGATAGAACTAATCAATGATCCAACTTGCTAGATCTACTGTTTGGGGCCCAATACAAGCTAAATACAATCCAAACCAAATGTGCTTGTGAGGCATAGTAAAATGATCCTGAGCCGGGAATGCAAAGTGTTGCATACATATACGTAATGGCTTAGATAGCTCACGTGTGATGGCCGAAATGTCTTCCCATTTGGTGACATCACCACACTTCATCAGCTCTGGAATCAGCCTTTCTTGCTCTATCGGCGTGTGAGTTCCATGTATCTTAATCGCAGCCTGAATCAAATTCTTTGAAAGATAGAACTTCTTGAATGGGGGGTCATTTACTAAAGATGACAAAATACAAGTGCCTGACAAGTCCTTGTTCTCGGAGGCGGTCAGAGTGGTCACTAGGTAGTAACATCTGTAAAAATCTGGTTTGGGCACTGGATCACTGAAGTATTTTGTAAAATTGCTCTCGCCCAAACATTCTTTAAGTCTTCTGTATTCTGGAGCACTTCAAATTCTCTGGAGAAAAACAAGTACTTGCCCCACTTACTATTATCAAAAGTCAAATTGGCATCAAAAAGAAAATCCGCATCTACCAAAGGTCCTGCTAAACCTTGGAACCAGTGAGAATTACGATGATCTTTTTCAGTATATCCCCTTGGAGGGTCATCAATCGGCATAGGTCCTGGGAATCCTTGAAATTCAGGTGGTTGTACCGTGGGATGTGGTTCAACCAATAGTTCACCAAAATTTACCACAAGTACACTGGGGCCAGCTTCAGACGGTCCTTCTGTCTGCATGATGAGTGATGCGAGTGTGGAAAAGATTTGCTACAAAAGATTAGCACATTAGTATGGAAATTAATCATGATCCCATTAAAGTGAGACCGCAATCCCTTTTCATAACCGATGTGTAACCCGTGTAGCCAAGTGTTGTGATGTGGTTTATGGAATGATTCTTGCAAAACTAATGCAGGTCTCTAGACACCTACATGCTTTTGATGGTGCGTACATTGCTTGATGAGATTCTTATTATAAGTGATGTTGGGTTATGGTGTGTGACAACAAGTTCTGAGGAGACATCTGGATACATTTTGGTATCCATTTCCTAAGAGTTACTGAGCGGGTGGTATGTTTCTATTGAGGGGCAAAAGATGATATTGGATGTGGTGGTACTGAGGGGTGAAAAGATTTCTACCCAAAAAAATATGTAGACACTCTTTTGTCTAGCAACTATCCATCACCAAGCTCTCATGAGTTGGCTTTGGAGGGGCGTGCTTAGCCGAGGTATCGGGCCCAAGATCTTCCGGTCCTCCATTGCGTGCATTTCATATGGTCTAGGGTTACATACCTCAGGCATAGTGTTGTTAGGAAAGTCAAGCAGTATCATTCGCTGCTGATCTAAGGTTCCAATCTGCAAGGAGCCTTGTCTAAGATTTAGGTCCACTGAGTGATCGTATAGCCAATCTTGGCCAAGGATTAGGGGTTCTATCAAGTCCTCATGGCACACTAGTAGCTTCACTGTCATGTTCACATCGTGTATGAGGATAGTAAGGTCCACCTCACCCATGCAAGGGGTTTCCATGCCTCCTAGCCCTATGAGGTATGCCTCAATTGGCCGCATTTCTATTCCTGAGTCCTTATAGTGGGACCATCTAATCGCACTAGTTGCATTACCTGAGTCAATTAATGCCCTGAGCTCTTGGCAATGGTTTCCGTGCTCTATCCTGACTGTAATGAATGGTCTCCTATCCACTATGCTAGGATGAGTACTTGACTTGGCTTGACACATGGCCATGAGGTATCTGGGTGTTGTTTCCAGATGGTTATAATGTTCTCTCCCTAGTCCTTGTCTTCTTAACTTCATGCACTTAATGTGTTCTATAGCTTCTGCCTGAGCTTTAGCTCATATTCTATGTTCTTCCTCCTTACGCTTCTTTGTCAACGTGAGTCGTCTAAGCATATCCTCAGTAAGAGGTTCCTCATAAAGCTTGACTCTACAGCCACTAATGTAATTAGGCATTATGTCTCCTTCTAAGGTGGCTAATCGTACCGCTCCACTTGTCGAGAGTCTGTTAATGATCATAGGTCCATAACCTCGCTTTTCTAGTTTCCTTGCATGTTGTTTCAGCGTATACACTAGGACTAAATCTCCTTCTTTTAAGCCTTTATCTTTCACATGTGCATCAAAATAGGCTTTCTGTCGCTTCTTTGCTGCATAGATTCCTGCTGTTGTGTTCAGCCTGGTTTCTCCTAATCGTTCCAAGTCCATTATTCTTGATGATAATTCATGGCTGGTCCACTGATGTTCTTGTGCAACCTTAAGGATCGGTATCAAGAAATCCAATGGAAGCATAACATTCTGACCAAAAACCATCTAAAAGAGGGTTGCATTGAGTACGGTCTTGTAGGCCACTCGATATGCCCAAACAACATGGTGTAACTATTTGTCCCAATCTGAACGTTTGTTGTTCATGAGTTTCTTCAGTATGTTACAAAGGATCTTCTTAGTACTTTCTGCTTGACCATTGGCGTGAGGATGATATGGTGCGGATTTCTTGTGAATCACCATAAAATCCTATAACGAATATTCAATGACTTGGTTTAGAAAGTGAGTTCCTTGATCGCTCACTAACTCTATAGGCAATCCATATCTTGTAAAGACATTTTCAAATAAGAATTTTGCAGTCATGTGTGCATCATTCTTTTTTGTGGCCTTGGCCTCTACCCGTTTGGTAAGATAGTCCGTAGCAACTATGATGTATTCAGCATGAGTACCTTTTGTAGGGGGGTTAATGGGTCCTACAAAGTCTATACCCCAATTAGAAAATGCACGTCCTCCCATCATGGGTTTCAATGGCATTTCATCTCTGCCAGTAGGAAATTGAGTTCTCTAGCACACATCACATCTCTTAACATAGGTATGTGCATCCATGTGAAGAGTGGGCCACCATAATCCTGTAAAGAGGATGGCTTTGATGATCTTGTTGGGGCCAAAATGACCTCTTGCAACACGTTGGTGTGCAGTCTATAGTACGCTCAAATAATTGCTTTCATGAACACATTGTCTTAAGTATCCGTCTCGTCCTCATTTGTATAGATTGTCGCCAATAAGAGAGTAGTCTTGAGCTTCCTGCTCTAGATTGCGTTGTCGTGCTAAAGTCATTCCTTGAGGGAATGTTTTCGTCCTCAAGTACGTCACTAATGGTTCACTCCATTCTGGTGTGAGAGACGTGATATAATGTAGCATGTTCTACTGGTGGTCTTTCACAACAAACAGGGCATTCTCTACACATCTTGTAGACATCTGCTTCCATAGAAGGCCAATATACTCCTAGTCTATGCAGAGTCTGCAATGTACAATGTGTTGAATGATGTTGCTTTAATGTACCTACATGTGCTAATTGCAACCAATTCGCATGTTCTGATTCATCTACACAACAAGTAAGAATCTTTTGATTATCCTGTTTATATATACTTCTCGCTATTATTTGATATCTCTGTGACTTGGTGATTTCTCCTTCTTTGATCCTTATCCTAGGATTCTTGGGTCCATATGTGAGAATAAGGACAATGGGCTTAGCCCATTCTGGTACTATCTCAAGGTTAAACAAATATGCATCCGATAATTCATCCATTATTCCTTGAGGAGTTTCTCCTATGGTTAATCTTGAGAGGTGGTCAGCTCTAAGGTGTGTCTTTCCCTTCCCGAATACTACCTCAAAGTCATATTCCATGAGTAATAGAAACCAACGTATTAACCATCTAGTATTACAAGGCTTATTGACTAAGTACAATAACACTTGGTGATCCGTGAAGAATTTGAACTTGTTTGCCAACAAATAATGTCTGAATTTCTTCACGGCATAGATCATTCCTAATCCCTCTCATTCCGTAGTGGTGTAGTTTCTTTCTGTTGCGTTCAACTGTCTGCTCGCATAAGCTATGGGGAGATCTACATTACCTTCCTTCGTGGGTTGTGTCAACACACATCCTATGGCATAATTGGATGCATTCCACATGTACATGGAATGGCTTGCTCCAATCTGGGGTTGTCAATATAGGTGCTGACCAAAAACATCATTTAAGTTCATTGAATGAATTCTCACACTCATCTGTCCAATCAAGCTTGGTCAAAAGAGAGTACAGAGGCTTGGCTATGATTGCATACATGTGTATGAATCGTCTATAATAACCATAATGACCCATAAATGTCTGTACCTCTTTTACCTTATTTGGCCTAGATAGGTCTACAATTACTCTCATCTTTTCTTCATCTGTAGAGATTCCATTCTTTGACACAATGTGTCCTAGAATTTTGCCTTGTCTAACCATGAATATGCACTTTTCTGGGTTCAGACAGACCTGATATTCTCGACATTTGTCAAACACTTGCCTTAGTTCTGGGATATGTGTCTGCCTCATATTCTAATGAGCACATATGTCATCGACATAAACTTCCAAATTCTTGTGTAAGAATTCCTTAAAAACGTGACACATGAGTCGTTGGAAAGTGCCGGGTGCATTTGTGAGCCCAAAAGGCATCACACATAATGCAAATATGCCCCATTATATGGCAAAAGTCATCTTGTGTTGATCTTCTAGAGCAATGGCTACTTGACTATAGCCTAAGAAACCATCAAGAAAACTATAAACTTCCTTGCCCGCAACTTTTTGCAATAAGTGTTCTGTGATAGGAAGAGGATAAATGTCTCTAATCATGGGGGCATTAACTTTTTTAAGGTTAATACACACATGCAATTTTCCATTCTTTTTGGGCACAACCACAATGGGAGATACCCATTCGGTATGTCAATTTCGTAAATGAATCTTGCTTCTATCAAACGATCTATTTCTTCTTTAATCTTTGCACCGTAGTTATCATTGTACATGTACGTTTCTGTTTCATAGGTTTTGCATCTAGAGTCATAGGGATTCTATGGGAGCATATATCCGAACTTATTCCTTTCAAGTCTTTGTAACTCCAAGAAAATACGTCTCTATATTCTTGCAATATGGCAACTAACTCTTCTTCTTCTTCATTCGTCAAATCATGCCCAATGTATGTACTTTCTTCTTCTCCTTCTATGGCGACTATGATTATTTTGGTTTTCTCTCGGTTATCGTATACTTCTCCAACATAAACTTTTCTTTTAGGCATTCGTACCATGATTCTCCTATCTTCTATTTCATACTTCTTGAAGTTCTCAGGAACCTCAAACAAAGATTCTTCTTCCTCTGACGTGATTTCTTTCTTCTTTCTTTTCTTTCCTTCACTTTTGGCAGTCACTTGTGTGGTTAACCTCACATCATTCATAATTTTTTTGTGTCTCTGAGGGTGAGGTTCTGCTTCGTAGAAATATTCATCTGATGCAAAAGGAGGGTCCATAATAATTGATTCTAGATCAACGTCACTTGCATCCTCAAATGCACCAGTGCTAGGTTCACATTCTTCAATAATGAAATCACACATGATTGGCTCTATTGTGAAGACTGAAATGTCATAGCCATCCTCGTCACAGTGGGTTGTCCATTGTTCTTCATTGATGGCTACATCCATTGTTGCTAAAATTTTTGCCTAACCATGAGGCTCAAATTCTTCGTCTTGAAATACTATAGGTTCGTAAGCTGGGTCTTGAAGGGTTCGTGGATGTTGTTTTGAACCTAAAGTCCTGGCTTCTACCCATTCTTCCTCTTGTTTTGCTACTTTACACATCCATAGATGAGTGTCATCGTGCAACCATGAGGGATCTAATTCCAATGAGTGTACTGATTTTCTTTCTTCTTGTGTCTTATGGATGGTATTCCATTGTATTGGGGGTACATCTCGATGGGAATAGTCTTTAAGATTGACTTTAGTAGTCACTCTTAAATGTTGCAAGTACAAAAAATTAGTTCCCCAATCTTGTACAATTTGCAATTGACGCATGAATGGTCGTCCTAAAATCATCTTGTAAGCATGATTTTTCCCAAAATCACAAATGGTGAAAGTATGCTCAAACTCCACACCACAAGTAGTGAGAGATATGCCTTCAAGTAAGCCTAATGGTTTCTCTATATGTCCGTCTGCCATTTGTAGCTTCATCTCGGTGGGTCTTAATGATGGTTTACCCCATCGTTTCCATAAAGTTGTCGTCGCGATGGCTACTCCAGCTCCTGAATCTAAGATGGATTTGGTGGTGTAGCTCTGATGGGTTATTGGAAGATAAGTGTTACCTTCCTCTGCTTTGCTTACATCTCCAAGCTACGGGTATCTCGGGTGCCTTCGGTGTGATCCTATCTGTGAGGGAGTAGTAGCAAGCTCAAGGAATTGATTTGCTACATGCTTCCACAACTCTGGTTTAACCTTCAATAATTCCTCTAGAGTGAGGTGACATTGCACTTTGGTGTTCTTGATCACTTCTGTGTTTCTAGCAATCACTGATTCTTCATTCCTCACTATTATCGTGGGTGCTCTCATGCTAATAGACTTGTCTTCCCAAGGTCCTGTGAACTGAGGTAATTCTTGTAAAGAATTAGATTCAAAATCTGTGTGTTCACTCAGTCACTCTTCCTCTACTTCATCATAGATAGAGGGGATGTCTTGGGGAAATTGCTCCTGCAAGTCGTCTATTTCTTGAATAGGAGGATGGGTTCCTTGTTCTTTTTTCCACTTCTCTTCTTGTATTTCTCTTAGAAATTCATGTGCAAACCTATGTATGGAAGATAGGTTGTCATCAACCTCTGTATCTGATACTTGAGAGAGGGATAGTGCATTCCTTTCGTGTGTCTCCGAAATAATAGGGTTCCTATGCTGATTCTTTTTCTCGTTGCTATTGACCAAGTATTCTAACCTCTCCAGCAGTCCTTGAAAGTGTAATTCGGGTTTTGCCATGTTATTCCAATTAAGATAATGAGAGGCTTCAAACATAGTTTATGCTAATTCTACCAACTTCATGCAAAGTTTAGTTCTCTCAATTTCGAAATCTACTCGAGGGTAGTTCTTACTCATTTCAGCTATCTGGGGTCCTTCCTTTAATCTTGCCTGATATGCACAAAACATCATGTCTAAATTTTTTGGTATGGGTTCCGTTAAAACTAATCCTGGTCTTTGAGCTGGGTTCTCTTGATTCAATTCTTATGAAGTCAATTCTAGGATCTTGGCTCTGGATTCCTTGAGACTTCCTTCCAACTCAGTTATCTTTTTACTCCACTTTCTCTTAATCCTTTCTCTAGAATCTTTCCAAGATTTCATCTTTTTACTGCTAGATTCTCCAACTTCATTAGTTTCAGCTATTTTCTCCTGATTAAGTTGTTGATTCTAGAAGAGCGCCTGGGCTCTTGTTATAGCTTGGATATGCATGTATGTAGGATTGGATTCATCTGCATTGTGTAAAATACCATTGTCCTGCTATCGGAGGATGTGGACAATCCTTTATGAAATGATCTCCTTGGCACTAAAGCATGGTCCCCTAGGGCCGTGTGGTCTTTGCTATCTTAATTGGGGACGTGGATTAGTGTTTGTGTACATCACGTTAACGTAATCAGGCTCCCAACTGGGTTCCAATGATGGACTATCGTATTGATATGTTTCCACATGTTCTCGTGACTTTGTGTAATACGCGGGTGGACTATGTACATGAGTAGAGTCAAAATTGTTTGAGTTCGGGTCACTTTCTGTGATCAGGGGTGAAGAAGGCACTAACACCCTATTGAGATTTTCTTTTATAGCAGCATATTTGACTGGGATGACATTAGCTGGTGGGGGTGGTTGCTAAGCTAAAACAGGTTGTGGTCTCTGTTGAGCCTGATAAGGATAGTTCTGAGGAGGCCTATAGTAATGAGGTTGACCATTGTACTGACCTTGATACCTACCTAGTTGCGGGTATGCTTGCGGGTAGTTTTGTCTTACTACTTGTTTGTTGTATGGGCAGTCCTGAGCCATGTGATTCGTGTATCGTCTCTCAATCATACAGTATTGGCTACTAGGGTTTGCTTGCAGTTGCATTGCATTGGGACACACATTTGCCATATGATCACCACCACAGGTGTAACAACACTTGTTTGTTGTTAACCTAGGCATCTATTTATTAGAAACTCCTAGTTTTCGGGCCACTTTTTCTGCTAGGTCTTCTATCGAGCTAGACAGTTTTGAGGATACAAGAGATGAACACTTTGAGTCCTTGTAGACCTTTGAGAGCTCCAACTCGTCTCCTAAGTTGTCCTCAATGTCTATACAAATTCTTACACATTGCTCTAGTGTTCTCGGTTCCTTCAAGTATACATAGGATCGTAGTTTAGAGCTCAAGAGGCCATCTAAAAACAATGACACTTGCTTGGCCTATGAGGGTAACTCTTGCATCGGACATCTTTCAATGTGTTGTCTAAAGCTACATCCTACAAGTCTGACTATTTCCTGAGGGGTCTGTTTAAAACTATGAATCAACGAAGACGTATCATGCCTTATTCCACTTTTTGAGAATTCCGTGATGAATGACTCTAACAAGTGATGGATATCTCTAAACTGCCTTTGTTGCAATGGTTGGAACCAAGTTAAATCTTTATTCTTTAACGTTAGTCCAAATGCATTGTATTGTGTGAACATGTCTTCTACTTGCTCTGCTCGTTGCACTTGCTTAAATTCTGCAACATGATCATAGGGATCTCTTGTCCCATCAAAGTATTTTTTCATCGACTTTACTAACTGAGTGGCTCTTAGTACCCTAGGGTGTTCACGTGGTCTAGGTAGAGGAAAATAATCTCTACCAAATGGTATTCTAGGTTCTCTTTGTCTTTCCATTCTATCGGTGTCCATGGTTGGTCTGCCTCTCCCTATGGGATGAGTGAAACTTACTTATGGTCTTTCTTTGTTCTTCTCTCTTTGAGTGCCATGGGCTGAGGATGTTCCAGCACCCTAATGGCTTGTGTTTACATTTGCTTGAGATGGGGGGAAGACTAAATCACCTCTCCATGTGTAGGTATTTCTCGCATGGTCTAGTACTACAAATACTCATTCTGAGGTTTCATCTAGGTAAACAACCTTTCCCGGTGTATCTGGGTCCTTGAATTCGTAAATCATGATGGAGCCTACCTCACTAGGTTGTTCCATTCTGTACCTCCAAATGCTTCGTCAGTTTCCTTATTCACAAACAACTCTATGCTTCTGTTGTACTGAGGGATCCATTATGGAATTAGAACTCTTGTCAGTACATATTTCCCTCTATGTGTCCTAGGTTCTTCTCCTATTGGTTCTTTTCCTTGGGTTGTCGCTTCCGTCTCTGGCTGAATTACACCAAACTCATTGGTATGATTTGGCTGAGTACTTAGGATGTACATTTTTCCTTCTTTGTCTATGTAAGCCTCTCTCTCAAATTTCACCACTAGACGTTCCAATTCCATGGGTTGATCAGAATTGTGCATTTGCACCACTTGTCTTCGCAAACCATCCTCATATATGCGAGCACCTAAGTGGTTGGTTCCGAAAAATTCTAATTGTGTTCTGTATGGTCCTTTGGGTCTTTCCAAATATGCTATGTTTAACCATCCTTTTCGTCTTTCTGTACGAAAAGCCATTTCTGACTCACTAGTATCTCAAATCAACTCGTAAAGGTAGTTATTCAATTGTTCTGCCCACGAACGTGCTGTACTTCCTACACTTGCTTCTGATGATCTAAGGCTTCATCGTTCTGACTTACCTATATGCTTGCCCGATCTAAGGTTCATGTAGTACTCGTAAATATCTTTCTAACGAGCTATAAAGCTCAAAAAACGGACTTCAAATGAAAAAGATATGACCATTCAGGCCCTTGGGGGTAAAAACTAACAATTTGGTTTTTCTTCACTTATGAGCTAAGGGGTCTCCTATGAGCTTAGTCACCCAAAAAATTCTTCAAAATAGCCTCAAATTTGCCCAAAAAATCAAACCCTAATTTTTTCATTTGGGGTGGACAATCGCGATGGTATGAGACAATCGCGATGGTCTGAGACAATCTTCATGGTCTGGGACCCTCGCAATGGCTCAGGCGAACCATCGCGATGGCCTCGTACAATCGTGATGGTCTGATGGCGCAAGGCATCGTGATGGTCTGATGTGAAGCATTGCGATGGTCTAAATAAAGCGTCGCAGTGGTCTAATCGGCAAGCAATCGTGATGGCATCGGTCAATGGTCAACACAACCATCGCGATGGCGTGAGGCCGTCGTGATGGTCCGATGGCGCGATGGCTTTTGAGGCATCGCGATGGCATACCTGGTATCGTCGCAATGGTCTGGCTTGACACGTGGCAGGATCGTGGCGATGGCATGAGCCAATCGTGCTAGCGTGGGATCGACGCGACCATCGCGATGGTCAAGCGAACCATTGCGATGGTTCAAGTGAACCGTCGCAATGGTGTGAGACCGTCGTGATGGTCCGGCTGAGCTGTCCTGATAGCATGAGCCAATCATGATGGCGTGACACAATCGTGATGGCGTGAGCCAATCTGGATGGTCCACCAAACTATGAATTTTTGAAATGCGTTTGTGGATTCGTGTGTGTGCTATTGTCGCCTACCTTGTAGTGAACTCGCTTACCAAAAATGCGGAACTTGGCAGACCATCGTGATGGTCTAACACACATGGCAGATTCTGACAAAAAGTGGATTTTTTACCTTTTGGAAGCCTTCAAGCTGCTCTAGCGCACTGAACCTGCAAGAAAACTCAAAAACACACATGCACATGCAAGCACAACATCTCTCTCTCTCTCTCGCATGCACAAATGAGTGGAAATGAGGAGAATGGATGAATATGGTGAATTTTCTGATTTTTTCGGAGTGGAAGGAGATGATGCGGTGGTGAAGGAGTGTAGAGGAGATGAAAAAACACAATAAACTAAATAAAAAAAATAACAAAAACTGAAATTTTTATCTTCCAACGCCACTTCTTGCTATACTCTTACCATCACACATTTGTCCTAGACTCGATCCCCGGCAATGGCGCCAAATTTGGTGTTGCTCTAGCACAATGGTAAGTACCACGTTAAGAAGCTCCACCTCCTTAATGTCAATCCACTGAAGAGATAGGAGTGATATGAATATCGTGAATGTGAAATGAAGTTAGAGTGAAGGTGAGAAGCATAGAGGTGCATGCACATATACACACACACATGTAGGAGACAAGCAAGACACAATGGAAGGTAGGAAATAGACTCTATTACTTCGACAAGCTCAACCTCACACTAGCTCATACAATTCTACACTAGCTAACACTATCTAACCTCAAAAATGAGCTCTCTAGCTCTTTTTATAGATTCTAGATTAGTTTTGACCGGTTTCACATCTAGTGACCGGCATAGTTAAAAAATAGGTTCTAGGTGCTATTTGAAAGGGTAAAGGGGATCCAAAAATAGCCAAAATTGGTAGGCCCGTTCTACCTAAGCTCCTCAAGCTTGAGGACTCCTCAGCTTGCACAAAATGGAGCTACAAATTACAAAAGCTGTTTTTCTATGTTACATATGGTATAAGAGTGATGAAAATCACCGTTGGGAGTTTTTTGAAAAGTATTTATAAAACATATTTGTTTGAAAAATAATCCGTCTGGCTCCCCACTACTTCGTTGTGATTTATCCTCACATGCTTCCGCGTCGTCTATGCTTCTGGCTACTGCCAACAGTATGCATATGCATATGCATATGTGTATGTGTATGCGTATGTGTATGTGTATGTGTATGTGTATGTGTATGTGTATGCGTATGTGTATGTGTATGTGTATGTGTATGTGTATGAGTATGTGTATGTGTATGTGTATGTGTATGTGTATGTGTATGTGTATGTGTATGTGTATGTGTATGTGTATGTGTATGTGTATGTGTATGTGTATGTGTATGTGTATGTGTATGAGTATGTGTATGTGTATGTGTATGTGTATGTGTATGTGTATGTGTATGTGTATGTGTATGTGTATGTGTATGTGTATGTGTATGTGTATATGTATGTGTATGTGTATGTGTATGTGTATGCGTACGTGTACGTGTACGTGTACGTGTATGTGTACATGTATGTGTATGTGTACGTGTATGTGTATGTGTATGTGTACGTGTATGTGTATGTGTATGTGTATGTGTATGTGTACGTGTATGTGTATGTGTATGTGTACGTGTATGTGTATGTGTATGTGTACGTGTATGTGTATGTGTATGTGTATGTGAATGTGTATGTGTATGTTGTTGGAGGAGATGGTGGATAATCACAAGAGATGAATGGGTGTAGCTAAAACCTGCTTCACACCTGCTACAAGTGATGGTTGGAGAGTCCTGTGGGCTTCTTTGGCTAGCTAATAAGCATAAATAATCACATATGTTGCTTGGAAGATGATGCACTCTTGATAGGATCAAAACAGATAGGTAGGCATATAATCCAAGGTCCAAAACTTGCTATTTTGGTTGATACACCTATTTAGAGTTTTGAACCATTCTCTACGTAGAGAAGCACTTCATAAAATTCCTTTTGGAGAACTTTAATTAGCTTAGCAAGCTACCATAATGAGTGATAGCATAAAAAATGATGGACTATATGCAGAGAAATATGTTTAGCAAATCAATCATGCATCCTGACATTTACGGGCCTTGAGAGTGATAGACCAATGAGCAGAGATTGATTAATGTCTGATGATCGTGAGAAGCATTACTAATGAAACTTTGTAGGGTTAAAATAGATAGTATGTTGAAGCTATCATGCATTGAATCATGAGAAATGATCCACTATATAGTGAGAACAAGCTTTCACAAGTTCACTGTTCTAATGGATTATGATAGAGATATGAAAGTAAGAAGTAATGATCATGTATGTATTAAATCATGTAAAAGTACAATCACATTGGCAATGAATCATTGCTCAATGAGTGAGGAATGAGTGAGCTGTGAGGTGACCTCCTCTTCTCAATGAAAGTACATGAAAATGATCTCTGAATCTCATGATACACATAGTCCTTCCATATCTTCTTTTTATAGTTTTTGTTGGAGCCAAAGATTTGAATTCAAATTCAAATCTCTACCTAAAAGTGAATCCTAAAGTATAGGATTGATTCTCTCCTGACTCAACTACCAAATGATACGAGATTTTATGCTTCCTAACTCCTCATGGGTTTATTCCACTTTTACAAATGTAATTGTGAAGCAAAGTTACAAGAGGTTGTACATATGAGACCTTCCAAGTGTTATGTCAATACATCAAGTATGTCGGCTTGGGCTTAATTGCACCAACAACTTCCCCCTCAAGCCTAACATGCTTGATCTTCATTGCTCCTTGATTTCTTGCAACAATCATCAATTTGAACCTATTCATCTTTGTTTCATCCAATGCTTTGGTAAGTATATCTGCGCATTGTAAATGATTTGATACATAGGATAATTGGATATCCTTGCTAAGCAATTTCTCCCTTACATAATGATAGTGCACTTCAATGTGCTTAGTCCTTGCATGGTATACATGATTAGCAACCAAATGAAGTGAACTAGTGTTATCTCCAAAGATAATTGGAGTGTTTGGTTTAAGTAGGCACATACCAAAATTTGCTCAAAAGGTTCATACTACCATCAGATGTTTTGACATTTCCAATGTTTGACTCAGTGTTTAGTGTCGTCACCTGTTTGTACTTCATGCTTCCCCTTGGGTTCTTCAAGATCAGATAATAGAGTTGTATTTCTTGCCACATGACTGGAACAACCTGAATCAATGTAGAAAAGATGCTCACCATCTTTATCTTGTTTGGATGTCATGTTCATGATGATTAGAGAGTCTTCTTGATCTTCTATATAGTTGTTGAAGTCCCTTCTTCCTCTAAAGCCTCCTTGATAGTTGTTGTTCTTGTAGCTTTGATTGTAATTATGATTGTAGTTGCCTCCACCATTGTTCTACTCTCCTCTAGATTGTCCATAGCTTCCTCTATGGAAGCATCTTCCCCTTTGGTTCCTTCTATTCTTGTAGCATTCTTCTATAGTGTGGTTGTTGAGACCACATATGTTGCATGGTGAATCTTTGTAGGGTCTCCCCCTACCTTGTTTTCCTCCTCTGCCCCTTCCTCTAGCACCTCTTCCTCTTCCTGCATAATTAGCTTGAGAGGTACTAGCCTCTTCATCCTGTTTCTTACTTTTATCTTTATCCTTAGCTTTATTCTTATCTGTATAAAGGGACCATGGTATACTTCCAAAGTTCCATTGCAGGATGAAGATATTGAAGAGGCAGAGAGGAGATATGAAGCTAGGTTTCAAGATAGCTTGGAAATCAGTGGTCCAAGCATACAAAGGAGTTCAAGCATGGATTCAGCCCATCAATCAGTGAATAAAGGAAAGGAAAGATTGGTAGAGCTTGATGAAGATGGACATGAAGTTGAAGACTTCGTAAAACCTGTGTTAGAAGGGGGAGCTACATCAAAAGCAGAGATCAAGGCACCAAGGCAAAGAAGGTTCACTTCACCAAAAGGAGAAGAAAGGAGGTCAACAGGGGTAAAACATCCAATCTCAAGGCTTGTTTATGATAGTTATATTGCTAGGCATTATGCTTTCATGACCAAGGTTATCAAAGATCAGGAACCTTCTACCTATGAAGAGGCCAAAGACACAAAGGAGTGTGTTGCTCTAGTATGATGGTAAGCACCATGTTAAGAAGCTCCACCTCCTTAATGTCAATCTTTGGAAGAGATAGGAGTGATATGAAGATCATGAACGTGAGATGTAGTGAGAGTGAAGGTGAGAAGCATAGAGAAGCACACAAACATACACACACAAGGAAGAGACAAGCAAGACACAATGGAAGGTTGAAAGTAGATTCTATTACTCAAGAACACTCTTATGAGCTCAAAATAGCTCAAAGCTCACACTAACCAACCTAAAAAATGAGCTCTCTAGCTCTTTTTATAGATTCTAGACTACTTATGACCTGTTTCACATCTAGTGGCCGGCATAGTTAAAAAATAGGTTCTAGGCACTATTTAGAGGTCTAAACGAGATCTAAAAATAACCAAAATTGGTATGCTTCTTCTACCTAAGCTCCTCAAGCTTCAGGACTCCTCGGCTTGCACAAAATGGAGCAACTAATTACAAAAGTAGGTATTTTTATGATACATATGGTACAAAAGTGATGAAAATCACTATTGAGGGTTTGAATAATTAATAAAAACATGTTTCTTTGAAAAAATAATATGCTTGGCTCCCCACTAGCGTCGTAGTCCACCTTCACATATTTCCTCATCGTTTGTGCCTTTGGCTACTACCAACACCCCCCTCCCTCTCGCTTCTGTTGTCCTTGACAGAACCTTGTTGCGGGGTCTGTCGGATAGAATTTTGTAGGAGGTCATGAGCGAGGGTGTGTTCTGCGATGCGAATACCTCTTGCAAGATCTGCTTCAAGTTTTTCCCAATCTATGGGTTGAGGTTCATCTGGCGGCGGAAGTCGGTAGTGTGTGGAGTACACCAGTTGTTCACAGGCAAATAATTGAAATAGGTGTGTGGGTTTTCTTATGAACACCTCTGAATGCTACTCCTAAAATCTGATAGTAAACATCTCTTCAAATGTCATTTTGTAGCATGCAGGTAAATACTTGATTCGACACTGCCAGGCATGACACACCTGGAGCAATGGCATTGTGCTCATATCATAGGCTAAGTCCTAGTTACCATGCTCGAATCCCTGGATGTTAACATGCAATGCTTTGACACGATGGAAGATTTTAAATACAGTCTACATCATGTCAAATATTTTGAGAGTCATATGCATAGTAACATCATCCATGCGGTGTAAGTGAGGTAGCCAGTGGCAAATCGTGGCCATCATGTATCCTACTATGGGTGGTCCACGGGGTGGAGTGAAATAGGGGTAATTAAGATGGTCCTGGCACTACTTTGATTGCGAATGCCTTCTAGGAGCGGTGTCTTGGGATAGGTCCCCAACATGGGTTTTACTTCAAATGGAGTGGTGCCTTGACCCATGTGCTCATCATTTTAGGATATGTTTGTAACAACTCTTGGCGCCAAGTTGATTGAAAGATTTCACCTTTCTGTGCTTCTGATGGCAAGTTTTTAGACTCGAATTGAGTTGCATGTGAGGATTTCTTGCCTTTCTCCTTTTCAATCGCTAATTGATATTCTGCCATTAGCATGAAATACGGTTTATATTGAAGTTCATGGCCTGAGATATACCTTCGAGGGGCCAGGTAAGTGAAGTAAGGGGATTGTAAAATGTGTTCCTCTATCATAGCCATGGCGTGTAATTGTGCTTCCACCCATGCTGAGTGATCTATCCAAGTTCTTCTATTAACTTCATCCATGTGGGAGTAGGGAGTTCAAAAGTGTCTTGGCCTTCAACCATGACACGTCCGCCTGGGATGGGTTGTGGTTCGTAGGCCTCTTCATAAGTTTCCTCCACTGAGATAGACATAGTTTCTTCCTCAGTTGGGAGTTCAGGTGGGGAATCAGGCCTAGGGGGCTCAGATAAAACAACAATTTGCACTTGAAGAGTCAGTACCTAAGGACATAAAGCATTGAGTTCCTCTATGATCTCTGGAGGTGTGGCCTCAAGAGCTGGTGGTGATTGTTGTGCAGGTGCACGTAACAGTAGCATTTTGTGATCATCCTGGAGTTTTTGGTATGCTTCATTCATCTTGTCATAATCATCTAAGAGTCGGGCATGATCTTCTAATAATATCTGCATGGATTCCGATGGTACTACTTTAAATCGGCTTGGACTCAGGGGTTCATCTGGTTGATCTAGAGTTGCTTCCAAATTTTCTCTATTCTGTTCTTGAAATCATTGATTCTCTTCTTTGGCCATTGTGAGGTGGCATCTTAGTAGTCCCATGTTTTGAGTGAGAGTTGCATTTTGAATGGTTTGAGCCCATAAAAGGTTGTCGATATCCGTAATTGCTTCCTTCATCTTCTGTTTGCTTTGTAGTTTGAGGGTTTCATAGGCTTCGCGTAGCTCTTGATATCGCGCATTAAGTGAGGCGTTCTCGATGGATAGTGAGTTTAGTTGCACCTGTAATTCTATGGTTGTTTGTTGGAGCGTCTGGTAGCTGGTCCCGAGAGATGTGAATTCATCTCGGACTTGTGTCATGCAAGCAAACATTTCACGGAAAGCGGTGTCGACTGTAGGTGACAATATTAATGGTGGAGTGACTGAAGATGCTATGGTTGTGGGGATTGATGCAAGGGGAAGGGGAAACAGGGATGGGAAAGTGGATGCAATGGTGACAGTGGAGAAGTGTGATGTGCCTAAATGGGGTGGTGAAATAGATGAGGTAAGTGGTGGTGCAGGGGGTGGCGATATATCCATGTCACTGGACATGGTGTCGACTACAGTGACTGTGAAGAGTGGTGTGAGAGTGGATGCGTGAGTGGTGTGAAGACAGGATTTACAAAAGTTGACGAATAATTTACAGGTTGGGTTTCTCGTATTGCTTGGTATAGAGGGGAGGATAGAGGGAATATAGTGGGGCAAGGAGGTGAGACTGGTGAGAAGGTAATGGGAGGGGGAAATGGGAATACAAGTATTGGGGGGATTCAGAAAGAAGGAAAGGATGGAGTGAGGAATGGATTGGGTGGAATGGTGGGAGCTAGGGAAGGGAGGATAGGTGGAAGGGTTGCGGGAAGAGTTTGTGGGGTTGGGGGAACTAGGGCTTCTGCTACAGCACCATCAAGGAACATGGATGGTCTAGGAGAGGTATGGTGTACAGGAGAGACTAGAAGGGCGACAGATGAAAGCGGGGCAGGTGGTTTCGATAGCAAATGGATTCATCGGGGCTCAAACTTCAGTAGTGGTTTCCTGTGCAAATAGAAAAATGCTTCATTGGTTCTGATTGATTTAACCAATTCTATGAAACCTTGAATGTAAGCTTCTTTGAATCCTCCTATAGCGAGTTCCTATTCTAAAATCGCTTGACTTTCTTCTTCTGAGAGTTGTCTGCATGCCCAAACTGCTTGCATAGTGCAATATAATTTCTTGATTGCCAAAGTGTAGGGAGCAGCTTCAAAGGTGTCATCTTCATGTGTACTTGTGTCACCTTGAGGTTCGGTTTGTTGTTCTTGTTCGTCATGTTGCACATCTTCTTGAGATTCGTGGTTGTCCTCATTGGCTTCATCATCTCTATCTTCATTGTTGGTTTCTATCCTCTCTTCTTCAGAGCTGGAAACTACTTGCTCTTGTGGTTAATCAGGGGGTATGGTAGGGTAACTGGGACGTTCATACTCCTGTGAGAAAAATGGACCCCCTGAAAATTGAAATTCGCTAGAGAAAGCATCATGCATTTCAAAGTCAAAAGTGGTATTTGTTAGTTCTACCTCCAAGTTGGGTATAGGGAAAGTGAATGCTTCCACACCAATGGTGGTGGGAAGTTCTGCTGCTGTAGTGGTGGGTTCCTAAACTGTGGTTGCTTGAGAGGTAACAACACTGGTAGTACCTTCTGTGATAACACGTCGTGATAGGCGTATACGGATGGGTTGTATAGGTGTGGGTGGTTCCACTTGGTGACTGTTCGAGGGACGACTGAGGTGATAGGGACTCTAGAACTTTCAAACAAGGGATAGAACCACGCATGCATTTTCCTGCCCGTCCCTTGCTAGCTTTTTTGGCCTTCTTGGCTGTTCCTTTTAATGGCTTCAATTCTTCACTAGTCGTTGCTCATTCTATAGGCAAATCATATGCCAAACACATATAAACAATTTGAGTAAGAGCACAACATCCATGGATGACTTTTTTTCTTTCCCATCTTTACTGAGCTAAATACAGTTGATCAATTATCCAAATTGCAAGATCTATGGTTTGGGGCCCAATACATGCTAAATGTAATCCGAACCAAATAGGCTTGTGAGGAATATTGAAACCATCCTGAGCCGGGAACACAAAATGTTGCACGCATATGTGTAACCGCTTAGAGAGTTCAAGTGTAATGGCCGAAATGTCTTCCCATTTTACAACATCACCACACTTCATCGGCTTTGGAATCAGCCTTTCGCACTCTGTCCACGTGTGAGTCCCATGGATCTTAATTGGTGCCTAAATGAGGTCTTTTGAAAGATAGAAATTTTTGAAAGGGGGGTCATTTACCAAAGATGGAAGAATGAAAGTACCCAGCAAGTCCTTGTTCTTGGAGGCTGTAAGTGTGGTCACCAGGTAGTAGCATCTATAAAAATCAGGTTTGGGCAATGGATCACTGAAATATTTTGTAAAACATGCTCTAGCCCAAATGTGCTTTAACTCTTCTGTATTTTGGGGCTCTTCAAATTCTTTGGAGAAAAATTGATACTTGCCCCACTTAATATTATCAAAATTCATCATGGCATAAAAAATGAAGTCTGCATCCACTAAGGGTCCCGTTAAAGCTTGGAACCAATGTGAATTATGATGAGCTTTTTTGGTGTATCCCCTGGGAGGATCATCAATCCGCATTGGTCCTGGGAAGCCTTGAAACTCTGGCGGTTGTACGGTAGGATATGATTCAGCCAATAATTTGCCAAAATTGACCACAGGTGCACTAGGGCCAGCTGCGGATTATCCTTATGTCTGCATGATGAGTGATGTGAATGTGGAGAAGATCTGCTACAAAAGATTAGCACATTAGTATGGAAATTAATCATGATCCCATTAAACTGAGACCAGAATCCCTTTCCATAACCGATGTGTAACCCGTGTAGCCCAGTGTTGTGAGGTGGTTTATGGAATGGTTTTTGCAAAACTAATGCAGGTCTCTAGACACCTACATGCTTTAGATAGTGCATACATTCCTTGATGAGATGTTATTACAAGTGATGTTGGATTAGTCTGGTTGAGTTTATACAAAGTTTAGTTGTGGAAGAATTATTAAAAGGGAGTTGGTTATTCGGGATGGGAGTAATGTTAGACAACGGGTCATGAGGAGGCTTCTGGATACATTTTGGTATCCATTTCCTAAGGGTTGCTGAGTGGGTGGTATGTTTTTTTTGAGGGACAAAAGATGATATTGGATGTTGTGGGTTTGAGGGGTGAAGAGATTTTTGAGGATTATATGTTACATGGCTTGAGTGTTGAGCTATAATACATTGTTTGGGTACCCATGTCTGTGTGGGTGTGGGTCGGTTGGTTAAGTACTTCCTCGCTATCCAAAGTTGTCGAATGTTTGTACTTGTAGAAGAAGATCAAGGGGATGTTGAATATTGCCTTTGATTCTGCTAAAACTTCATCTTATCATTGTCTGCATTGTTGAAAATTGTCGGTGCTTTCTGTCCTTTCGACACCCATACTTGTTTCATGTCGCTTGCTTTGTGAAGCTGATGTTGTTGCCTTCTTTGTGTTGCCTGGTATGATCGTTGGTTTGGGCTCCTCACTCGTGATTGACTCCTTCATGGTTGGGGTTGAGAGGTCTGGTTGATGCTCTACTTTGGAAAAGAAGGGAGGTCCAACACTTGCGAAACTTGCCCATTAGGAAGTGCACCATTTTGTACCATAAATCTAGGCCAATCCACAATAAGTGTGGAAGGATGGGCACTGCAGGGTGTTGTGCCCATTTTTCCATTGATGCAGTCCAACTGACCCATCTGTTGGGTGAAAACCCCTTCTAATTTGCAGGAAGACCAAGGGAAAATCTGTTGACATTCTTCTGAATGGCAATTGTCCATCGCCAAGCCCGTGTGGGTTGGGGTAGACGTAACATGACTTATCTGGCCAATGATCTTCCGGTCCTCCTTTGCATGCAGTTCATATGGTCTAGGGTTACATACCTCAGGCATAGTGCCATTAGGGAAGTCAAGTGGTATCACTTCTAAGGTTCCAATCTGCAAGGAGCCTTGTCTAAGATTTAGGTCCACTGAGTGATCGTAAAGCCAATCTTGGCCAAGGATTAAGGGTTCTATTAGGTCGTCGTGATGGCACACTAGGAGCTTCACTGTCATGGTCACTTCATGAATGAGGATAGGAAAGTCCACCTCCCCCATGCAAGGGGTTTCCATGCCTCCTAGCCCTATGAGGTATGCCTCAATTGGCTGCATTTCTATTCCTTAGTCCTTATAGTGGGACCATCTAATCGCACTAGTCCCAGCTCTTGAATCAATTAAAGCTGTGAGCTTGTGGCAAGGGTTGTTGTGCTCTAGCCTGACTGTAATGAATGGTCTCCTATCCACTATGCTAGGATGAGTGGTTGAATTTTCTTGACACATGTCCATGGGATATCTAGGTGTTGCTTCCAGATGGTTATAATGTTCTCTCCCTAGTCCTTGTGTTCTTAGTTTCATGCACTTAATGCATTCTATAGCTTCTGCGTGTATTCTCTATTCTTCCTCCTTACACTTCTTTGTCAACAAGAGTCATCTATGCATATCCTCTGTAAGAGGTTCCTCATAAAGCTTGACTCTACAACCACTAATGTAATTAGGCATTATCTCTCCTTCTAGGGTGGCTAATTGTAGCGCTCCACTTGTCAAAAGTCTGTTAATGATCATAGGTCAATAACCTCACTTTTCTAGTTTCTGTGCATGTTGTTTCTGCATATACACTAGGACTAAATCTCCTTCTTTTAAGCCTTTGTCTTTCACATGTGCATCGAAATAAGCTTTCTGTCGTTTATTTGCTGCATATATGTCTGCTGCTGCTTTCAACCTGGTTTCTCCTAATCATTCCAAATCCATTATCCTTGATGATAATTCATGACTGGTCCACTGGTGTTCTTGTGCAACCTTGAGGGTGGTTATCAAGAAGTACAAAGGAAGCACAACATTCTGACCAAAAACCATTTGAAAGGGAGTTGCATTTGTTGGGGCTTCACTCACTAATTAGGCATGGATATATGAAGACATATGAAGAAAGGAAGAAGGAAAGGAGAAGTGAAGAGAAAGCATACAGAAAATTAAGCCTAAGTGAAGGGACAATTTCACTATTGTAAATTAGTGCAAATTAGAGTCTAGTTTTTTCATTTGATCTTCAGAACTTACGAGTTCAAGTCTAGGAGAATGTAAACCATAGGTATATAAGTTAATTTGAGACAAAAACATGTATGAGAGAACTCAATTTTGTCATCTGAGTGAGTAGAGAAAAGTCGTGTCTTTTCTGAGAGAGATGTTGAGGAAAAACTTCTGAGTCTGAGAGAGTTTTCCATGGCTATGAGCAAAATTAGGCCAAGCCATTTTGTACACATCTTCTCTGATATACAACACATGTTTGTGTAGAAGGATTAAGTCTAATTCCTCTCATACATTGAGTTCATATGACTATGTAAGTTAGTTGACAGTTACGAGTTTTCTGGCGCACATTTGTCTGAACTTCTTAAGGTCAGATCTAGAAGTATATTGTAAAGTTTTTAGTAAGTGATAGCTCATTTTAAAGCTACTGTCTTCAACTACATTTGGTCAAAAGATCTTTAAGAAATGGGACGCATACTCAGAGAAATCAGCTTAACAGTGAAGGTATGTCAAATCGATAAAGTCAATTTTCAGTTTTCAGACATAGTGAAAAGTTTGGAGCAAAATCAGGAGATTTTGAAGTTATTACTTGAAAGTTTTACTTGCTATGTGTTGTTTAACATTAGCAAGAACCTTTCTTAGTAAATGATCAAAGGAATTTGCAAAGATCAAGTTAATACAGGTCAGATTGAAGGTTTGAAGAAAAGGCGCAGATTTCTGTAAAGTGAAAATTTGATTTTCACTAAGTTCAGAGTTGAAGATTCACATTTAGAGGTTTGCTAAGCTAATGATGGTTATGGAGGGTTTCTAATACCACATTAAGTTTAGTTCTTGTGGTGTTTTACACACCAACAGCATTGAGTACGGTCTTGTAGGCCACTCGATATGCCCAAACAGAGTGATGTAACTGTTTGTCCCAATCTGAAGGTTTGTTGTTCACGAGTTTCATCAGTACATTACAAAGGATCTTATTAGTACTTTCTGCTTAACCATTGGCTTGAGGATGATATGGTGCGGATTTCTTGTGAATCACCATAAAATCATGTAACAAATATTCAATGCCCTGATTTAGAAAGTGAGTTCCTCGATCGCTCACTAGCTCTATAGGAAGTCCATATCTTGTAAAGACATTTTCAAATAAGAATCTTGTAGTCATGTGTGCATCATTCTTTTTTGTGGCCTTGGCCTCAATTTAGAAAGAGTATCTGTTGCAACGATGATATATTCTGCATGAGTACCTTTTGCTGGGGGGTTAATGGGTCCTACAAAATCTATACCCCACTTAGAAAATGCACATCCTTCCATCATAAGTTTCAATGGCATTTCATCTCTACGAGTAGGAAACTGAGTTCTTTGGCACACATCACATCTCTTAACATAGATATGTGCATCCATGTAAATAGTGGGCCACCATAATCCTGCAAAGAGGATGACTTTGATTATCCTATCGAGGCCAAAATGACCTCCTACAACACCTTGGTGTGCAATCTCTAGAACGCTCAAATAATCACTCTCATGAACACATTGTCTTAGGTATCCATCTCTTCCTCATTTGTATAGGTTTTCACCAATAAGTGAGTAATCTTGAGCTTCCTGCTCTAGACTTCTTTGTCATGCTAAATTCATTCCTTGAGGGAATCTTTTCGTCCTCAAGTATGTCACTAATGGTTCACTCCATTCTAGTGTGAGAGATATATGATATAATGTGGCATGTTCGACCAGTGGTCTTTAACAACAGGCAAGGCATTCTCTACACAACTTGTAGATATCTACTTCCATAGAAGGCCAATATACTCCTATTCTATGCAGAGTCTGCAATGTATGTTGTTTGGAATGACGTTGCTTTAATGCACCTACATGTGCTAATTGCAACCAATTCGCGTGTTCTGATTCTTCTACACAACAAGAAAGAATCTTCTGCTTATCTTGTTTATATATACTTCTTGCTATTATTTGATATCTTTGTGACCTGGTAATCTCTCCTTCTTTGATCCTTATCCTAGGGTTCTTGGGTCCAAATGTGAGAATAGGGACAATAGGCTTAGCCCATTCTGGTACTATCTCCAGGTTAAACAAATATGCATCGAGTAATTCATCCGCTATTTCTTGAGGAGCTTCTCTTGAAGTTAATCTTGAGAGGTGGTCAGCTCTCAAGTGTGTCTTTCCCTTCCTCACTACGACTTCAAAGTCATACTCCATGAGCAATAGAGACCAATGTATCAATCGTCTAGTATTACAAGGCTTATTGACTAAGTACAATAATGCTTGATGATCCATAAAGAACTTGAACTTATTTGCCAACAAGTAATGCCTGAATTTCTTCACTACGTAGATCATTCCTAATCCTTCTCATTGTGTAGTGGTGTAATTTCTTTCTGCTGCATTCAACTGTCTGCTCGCGTAAACTAAAGGGAGATTTACGTTACCTTCATTTGTAGGTTGTGCCAACACACATCCTATGGCATAGTTGTATGCATCCACATGTACATGGAATGGCTTACTCTAATCTGGGGTTGTTAATATAGGTTCTAAGCACAAGCGTTGTTTAAGTTCGTTGAATGAATTTTCACATTCATCTGTCCATTCAAACTTGGTCAAAAGAGTGTACAGAGGTTTGGCTATGATTGCATACATGTGTATGAATCATCTGTAATAACCACAATGACCCATGAAGGCATGTACCTCTTTTACATTATTTGGCCTAGGTAGGTCTGCACTTACTTTCACCTTTTCTTCATCCGTAGAAATTCCATTCTTTGACACAATGTGTCCTAGAATTTTGCTTTGTTTGACCATGAAAATGCACTTTTTTGGGTTCAGACAAACTTGTTATTCTTGACATTTGTCAAATACTTGCCTTGATTCTGGGATATGAGTCTACCTCGTATTCGAATGAGTACATATACCATGGACATATACTTCCAAATTCTTGCATAAGAATTCCTTAAAAACATGACACATAAGTCCTTGGAAAGTGGTGAGTGCATTTGTGAGCCCAAATGGCATCACACAAAATGCAAATATGTCCCATTCTATGGCAAAAGCCATCTTATGCTATTCTTCTTGACCAATGGCTACTTGATTATAGCTTGAGAAACCATCAAGAAAGCTATAAACTTCCTTGCCCGCAAATCTTTCCAATAAGTGTTCCGTGATAGGAAGAGGATAACTGTTTCTAATCATGGCGGCATTAACTTTCTTAAGGTTAATACACACATGCAATTTTCCATTCTTCTTGGGCACGACCACAATGGGGGAAACCCATTCAGTATGCTTCCGTGTTTCTAGGGATTACTGATTCTTCATTCCTCACTAATACAGTGGGTGCTCTCATGCTGATAGACTTGGCTTCCCAAGGTCCTGTGAACTGAGGTAATTCTTGTAAAGAGTTCGATTCAAAATCACTCTATTCACTCAGTTGACTTCCTCTAAATCATCATAAATAGAGGGGATGTCTTGGGGAAATCGCTCTTGCAAGTCATCTATGTCTTGAATAGGAGGATGGGTTTCTTGCTCTTTTCTCCATTTCTCTTCTTGGATTTCTCTTAGGAATTCATGTGAATACTTGTGTATGGAAGACATGTTGTCTTCAACCTCTACATTTGGCACTTGAGACAAGGATGGTACATTCCTTTCCTGTGTGTGAGATAATAGGGTTCCTATGCAGATTCTTTTTCTCGTTGCTATTGATCAAGTACTCTAACCTCTCTATTAGTCCTTGAAAGTGTAATTCAGGTTTTGCCATGTTATTCCAATTAAGATAATGAGAGGCTTCGAACATAGTTTGTGCTAATTCTACTATCTTCATGCAAAGTTTATTTCTCTTCATTTCTAAATCTACTCTTGGATAGTTCTTACTCATTTCAGCTACTTGGGGTCCTTCTTTAAGTCTAGCTTGATATGCATGAAACATCATGTCTAGGTTTTCTGGTATGGGTTCAGCTAGAACTAATCGTGATCTTTGAGCTAGATTCTCCTGATTAGATTCTTGTGAATTCAATTCTAGGATTTTGGCTATACGTTCCTTGAGGCTTCCTTCCAACTCAGCTATCTTTTTACTCCACCTCCTCTTAATTTTTTCTCTAGAATCTTTCCAAGATTTTGTCTTTTTAGACTCTCCAACTTCACTAGTTTTAACTATTTTTCCAGGATTAAGATGTTGATTCCGTAAGAGTGCTTGGGCTCTTGTTATAGCTTGGATAAGCACGTATGTAGGCTTGGATCCATGTGCGTTATTGTAAAGGGGGTAACCGGGTCTATACTTCTAGTACTCCTTCTACTCAAGGGAGGTTCTCCTTAGCGAAGTATACCCTGTAACATCATTGTGTGAGGTACTATTTGAGACGATAAACCAAGAAACGGTCAAAGTGTTACAAAGATGCTGAAAAGGCCAATTTGACCAAGATTGAAAAAATTGTGTTAGTACACAAAAGATAAAATTGTTAACAGTACAAAAGATCTGATCACTTGAAAGATGAACTAGGACATCTCAACACAGAGAAAGTAATACAAACGCAGAGAAGGTATACAAGTATGGTATACAATGCTATGAACTCTAGCTTACAAGTGACTATCCTAGTATATCCAATCTCACTGTCATGCCGACTGCCCCCAACGCTGAAGCTCTCACTCTATATATTCTCCAACAGAGAAGCTTCTTCTACAGTGGGCAAGATCACATCAGTGAGCAGAGAATAATCAAGGAGAAGCCTGATTAGAACACTCTCAAAATACCACAGTAACACAAGTAGACCCAAATTGACAAAAGCTAGAATCAAAGAGAGATGACAGTGAGTGTATCCCTCAGCTTCCTAAATCTCTGTATATCCGTCCGAATGGACCCTTCACTAACATATATCTCTGACCGTTTGTACGTACCTCCAAACAAGTGCAAACTACTTCTTATATAGATCTTGAGGCCAAGAAAGTGACTTCCGCCAGATTCCATCATTTAAGGCACCATCACTGTTCATTGCACACGTGCAGCCAAGAGAGTGGCTTCCACCGGATCCCATCATTTACTACACCATCACTGTACGCTGCACAAACGCCGAACTAGTTTGATGAAAGTGGAGGGAGAGTTGGCTATTTTTGGGTAGGTGGTCTAATTCTAGTATTGACAGCCAACTGTCTCAAAAGTGCCTGAAGACTTCAGAATATGACCTTGAATGCGATACTCTTTCTTATCATGAATCAACACTTCATCACAAATCTGATAGCGGACTTGATTCTGGCGTCGAGGACGAATTTTGAAGGATGAATTTTGAGGGACAATTTTTGAGGGACAAATTTTGAGGGACAAATTTTGAGGGACAAAGTTTGAGGGACAAATTTCGAGGGTCAAATTTTGAAGGACAAATTTTGAGGGACAAATTTTGAGGGACAACCTGATAGCCAACTTGATTCTGGTGCCGAGGACCAATTTTGAAGGACAAATTTTGAGGGACAAATTTTGAGGGACAAATTTTGAGGGACAAATTTTGAGGGACAAATTTTGAAGGACAAATTTTGAGGGACAAATTTTGAGGGACAAATTTTGAGGAACAAATTTTGAGGGACAAATTTTGAAGGACAAATTTTGAGGGATGAATTTTGAGGGACAAATTTTGAGGAAAAAATTTTGAAGGACAAATTTTGAAGGACAAATTTTGAGGGACAAATTTTGAGGG
This sequence comes from Ceratopteris richardii, assembly GCA_020310875.1. Classification (NCBI taxonomy): domain Eukaryota; kingdom Viridiplantae; phylum Streptophyta; class Polypodiopsida; order Polypodiales; family Pteridaceae; genus Ceratopteris; species Ceratopteris richardii. The sequence continues at coordinate 31,634,301 of CM035434.1, read as the reverse complement.
ACAAATTTTAAAGGACAAATTTTGAGGGACAAATTTTGAGGGACAAATTTTGAGGGACAAATTTTGAAGGACAAATTTTGAGGGACAAATTTTGAGGGACAAATTTTGAAGGACAAATTTTGAGGGACAAATTTTGAGGGACAAATTTTGAAGGACAAATTTTGAGGGACAAATTTTGAAGGACAAATTTTGAAGGACAAATTTTTTCCAACCTGACAAAGATGAAATGAGGGGAATCTTGAGCGATGAACTCTCAAGGATGAAAAGAAGTGGTGCTAGCACATTTTTTTTTCTTTTTTTTGGGCTGGCATACAATCAGATGAAATCTTGCTTGATTACAGTCCCCCACATCAAGATGTTGCACCGTCTTAGTGCAATTCTTCAATATTGGCTAAAAATTTCTAAGAACAAAATTAGAACTGTCTATGGGCAAAACAAGGTCAAATGAGAACTAGGGTATATACAATGATTGATTTTTCTTGAAATGTTTCAAGTTGGATAAGCCTTCAACCTAGATAAGCCTTCACCCTCGAAATGTTGACAAGAGGCAATTTCTCACCCTGGAAGTCCTCTACTCGTACTACTCCTTGTTGAAATATCCTCAACACTTTGTAGGGTCCTGACCATTTTGGTGCCAATTTAGTAGGTATAGATGGAATCTGATATACCAACACTAGAGCTCCCTCTTCCACCTTATTGGTCCTTAAGTCTCTGTCATGAATGTGTTTCCTTTCTTCCTGCTTTTCCTGCAATCTCTTCATAGCTATTTTCCTATATTCCTCCAATCCTACCAATCTTCTAATGTGAGGGTCAACATCAATTCTTTTTTCTTCAATTTCTTTTGTGATGATGAATTCAAAAGGGGCTAATGCCTCTTTCCCATAGACTAGAAGAAATGGGCTCTCTCTCGTGGTGCCCCTTCTGGTTGTTCGGAAATCTCATATTGCACTGATAAGGGCTTGTGGCCATGAACTGTGATGGTCAAAGGATAATTTGCATAGTAATCCAATCAAAAGATTGTTAGAACTTTCTACCCACTTAGTAGAATAACATGTGGCCACCAAATAGCCTCTGGTCAACATTTCCAGGGTGAACGCTTATCCAACTTGAAACATTTCAAGAAAAATCAATCATTGTATATACCCTAGTTCTCATTTTAGCTTGTTTTGCCCATAGATAGTTCTAATTTTGTTCTTATAAAGTTTTAGCCAATATTGAAGAATTGCACCGAGACGGTGCAACATCTTGATGTGGGGGACTCTAATCGAGCAAGATTTCATCTGATTGTATGCCAACCCCAAAAACAAAGTCCTAGCGCTACTTCTTTTCATCCTTGAGAGTTCACCGCTCAAGATTCCCCTCATTTCATCTTTTTCAGGTCGGAAAAAATTTGTCCTTCAAAATTTGTCCCTCAAAATTTGACCATCATAGTTGGAGACACACCCTCAGATGAAATTGGTCCACTGTAGAGGGGGTAATCGGGTCTATACTTCCAGTACTCCTTCTACTCAAGGGAGGTTCTCCTTAGCGAAGTATACCCTGTAACATCGTTGTGTGAGGTACTATTTGAGACGATAAACCAAGAAACGGTCAGAGTGTTACAAAGATGCTGAAAAGGCCAATTCGACCAAGATTGAAAAATTATGCTAGTACACAAAAGATAAAATTGTTAAAAGTACAAAAGGTGTGATCACTTGAGATATGAACTAGGACATCTCAACACAAAGAAAGTAATACAAACGCAGAGAAGGTATACAAGTGTGGTATACAATGCTATGAACTCCAGCTTACAAGTGACTATCCCAGTATATCCAATCTCACTCTCATGCCGACTGCCCCCAACACTAAAGCTCTCACTCTATATATTCTCCAATAGAGAAGCTTCTTCTACAATGGGCAAAATCACATCAGTGAGCAGAGAATAATCAAGGAGAAGCCTAATTAGACACTCTCAAAATACCACAGTAACACAAGTACACCCAAATCGACAAAAGCTAGAATCACAGAGAGACAATAGTGAGTCTATCCCTCCACTTCCTAAATCTCTATATATCCTTCCAAATGGACCCTTCACTAACATATATCTCTGACCATCTGTACGCACCTCCAAATGAGTGCAAACTGCTTCTTATATAGATCTCGAGGCCAAGAGAGTGACTTCCACCGGATTCCATCATTTAAGGCACCATCAGTGTTCATTGCACACGTGCGGCCAAGAGAGTGGCTTCCATCGAATCCCATCATTTATTGCACCATCACTGTACGCTGCACATGCACCAAACTAGTCTGACGAAAGTGGAGGGAGGGTTGGCTAATTTTGGGTAGGTGGTCTAATTCTGGTATTGACAGCCAACTATCTCAAACGTGTCTGAAGACTTCGGAATATGGACTTGAATGCGAGACTCTTTCTTATCATGAATCGAGGATGGATTTTGAAGGATGAATTTTGAGGGACAAATTTTGAGGGACGATTTTTGAGGGACAAATTTTGAAGGACAAGTTCTAAGGGACAAATTTTGAAGGAAATTTTTTGAGGGACAAATTTCGAGGGACAAATTTTGAAGGACAAATTTTGAGGGACAAATTTGAGGGACAAACTGATAGCCGACTTAATTTTGGCGCCGAGGACGATTTGTGAAGGACAAATTTTGAGGGACAAATTTTGAAGGAAAAATTTTGAGGGACAAATTTTGAGGGACAAGTTTTGAGGGACAAATTTTGAAGGAAAAATTTTGAGGGACAAATTTTGAGAGACAAATTTTGAGGGACAAATTTTGAGGGACAAATTTTGAAGGACAAATTTTGAGGGACAAATTTTGAGGGACAAATTTTGAAGGACAAATTTTGAAGGACAAATTTTGAGGGACAAATTTTGAGCGGCAAATTTTGAAGGACAAATTTTGAGGGACAAATTTTGAAGGACAAATTTTGAGGGACAAATTTTGAGGGACAAATTTTGAAGGAAAAATTTTGAAGGACAAATTTTGAGGGACAAATTTTGAGGGACAAATTTTGAAGGACAAATTTTGAAGGAAAATTTTTTTTCGACCCGACAAAGATGAAATGAGGGGAATCTTGAGCAATGAACTCTCACGGATGAAAAGAAGTAGTGCTAGGACTTTTTTTTTTGGCTGGCATACAATCAGATGAAATCTTGCTCGATTAGAATCCCCCACATCAAGATGTTGCACCGTCTTGGTGGAACTCTTCAATATTGACTAAAAATTTCTAAGAACAAAATTAGAACTATCTATGGGCAAAACAAGATGAACTGAGAAGTAGGGTATATACAATGATTGATTTTTCTTGAAATGTTTCAAGTTGGATAAGCCTTCACCCTAGATAAGCGTTTATCCTGGAAATGTTGACCAGAGGCAATTTCTCACCCTGTAAGTCCTCTACTTGTACTGCTCCTTGTTGAAATATCCTCAGCACTTTGTAGGATCCTGACCATTTTGGTGCCAATTTAGTAGGTACAGATGGAATCTTATATACCAGCACTAGAGCTCCCTCTTCCACCTTATTGGTCCTTAAGTGTCTGTCATGAATGTGTTTCCTTTCTTCCTGCTTTTCCTGCAGTCTCTTCATAGTTGTTTCCCTATATTCCTCCAATGCTACCAATCTTCTAATGTGAGGGTCAACATCAATTCTTTTTGCTTCAATTTCTTTTCTGATGATGAATTCGAAAGGGGCTAATGCCTCTTTCCCATAGACTAGAAGAAATGGGCTCTCTCCTGTGGTGCCGCTTCTGGTTGTTCGGAAAGCCCATATTGCACTGATGAGGGCTTGTGGCCATGAACTGTGATGGTCAAAGGCTAATTTGTGTAGTAATCCAATCAAAATTTTAGTAGAACTTTCTGCCTGCCCATTTGCTCTCGGGTAGTATGCAGAGGATTTCTTATGGAAGATCTTGTACCTGTCAAAGTTTATTTGCAACAATTGGTTTACAAAGTGCGTGCCTCTATCACTGGTGACTTCAAGTGGGTAGCCAAATCTTGAGAATATTCTTTTATACATAAACTAGGCTACTGTAGCTGAAGTACAATTAGCAGTAGCCTTAGCCTCTACCCACTTAGTAGAATAACATGTGGCCACCAAGATATACTTCTTACAACCAGGTTGACCAGTTGGGCTGATTGGTCCAATGAAATCAAGACCCCATCGTTCAAAAGGTAGCCATCCAGTGGAGATTACTAATGGTTGAAAATTCAATCTATTAGGCTTGGGAGCATATCTCTAGCAGATATCACATCCTTTGGAAAACTTGATAGCATAGTTTTAAACATGAGGCCACCATAATCCCCTGTGGATAATTTTGTGAGCCAACTCCTCTCCTTTGAGATGCCCTTCACTATGTGCTGCTTCAAGCAGAAAATTCACCTCCTCTGGATAAACATATTTTCTCAAGATACCATCATGACAATATTTATACAAATGGCCATTTATAAGCGAATATGCTTTGGCTTTAAAGAGTAATCTCCTCTTCTCTAATGGTTTTATGCTCTCAGGGAATTTTCCAGAAGTGAGAAAATGCAGAATTTCATCATACCTTTCAGTTTGAGTCTCTATCGCGAAGAGACTACTATCTACAAGTTCACCATTAATACCTGTCGCCTTTTCACTCATAGCCGTCCTTGACACCTGATCCGCCATGTAGTGTTCTTTTCCTGCCCTAATATGAATCTCAGAATCATACTCTTGGAATAGTAGTAGCCAACACCAAATCCTTCCAGCTGCTCTAGGCTTATTAATTAAGTACTTGAGGGGCTGATGATCAGATATGACAATGAAATGCACACCTAGAAGGTAGTGCCTAAACTTTTGGAGTGTGAAAACAATATCCAAACCTTCCCTTTCCGTAGTGCTATAATTTCTTTCTGCTTTGGTAAGTAGTCTGCTAGCATGAGCTATAGGTTGATCCACCTTGGGCGTGGAGGGTTGAGCCAAAATTACTCCTACTACATGAAGACTAGCATCTGTATGCACATGAAACTCTAATGACCAATTAGGAACATTTAAGAGGGGAGCAGTACATAGCCTCAATTTTAGTTCAAAAAATGCCTTTTCAGCCTCAAGACTCCATGAGAAAGGAATCTTCTTACTTGTAAGCCTTGACAGTGCCTTAGCTATTTCTGAATACATCCGTATAAATCTCATGTGGTAGCCTGCATGGCCTAAAAAGCATTGTACTTCCTTAGGAGTCTGTGGATTGGGCATGGAAAGGCTAGCAATGACCTTTGCTGGATCTACAGTTATCCCATTTGCAGACATGATGTGACCAAGGAAGTGCCTTTAGTGACAAAAAAATGACATTTAGCAGGATTCAACTTCAAACTTGTTTTGAGACACTACTGTTGCAGAGCAAAGAAGCACAAGAGAAGAGCCCCAAAATTTTCAAATTAATGGGCATGATTTTTCTTCTTCAAAGCCTTAGAGAATTCCCTCATGCCATGTAAATGCACTAGAGGAGTCCTCTAGTTGCATAATCCCAACTTGTTGTAAAATATCCCTTGTAAATTAGTAGGAAATTCACTTTTTAGGAATAAAAGTGCCGGTCTCTTGTGTGAAAGGGCCAAACTTAGAGCACATGTATATAAGTCACTTTGTGACTCTTTGTAGAGACTTTTTGCCATTGTGAAGAAGGAACTATTCTGAATTTCGAATTTGCTTTTTTCCTACAGATTTCCATCTTCTCTTTGGTCTTCCATGTGTGTGTAATGCTTGGAATGTGTGTGTAAGACTGTTGTCTATCCCTCCCCACTGTTTTTGAGCTATTGTGGTGTGTGCATGAGCTTGTAGGAGTTGTCGTGAGTGTGGGTGCTTCCCGCCATTCACTAATTTTGTCATAACTTGAAGCACAGTTGTCAGAATTGAGTGAAACCACTTCCAATAGATGCATCTCGTCGAGAAGAGGTATCACGGCAGACACTTTCAGTAATTCAGTGAGTTTGAGAGGTGGATTAGTCTTTTCTCATGCATATCAGCTGAACCACTTCATTTTCCATAATGTGTGCACACGTCCTCATACACTTGGTTAGGTCGTTTGATCGGATTGATATTTAAGCGTGTGTTAATTTCCCACTATACGCACTTGTGTTGCAAATGAGGTATAGTCTCTTTGGCATAAGTCCTTAAGTCTTCTTGGCTTAGGTACACACGTTTTTGGCGCCGTTGCCGGGGAACACTCAGCCAAGGTGCCTTCGTGATGGTTATAGATCGAGTGTGATGAAATCGTACTTGTATTAGTGAAGTCGTTCCATGGCAAGGAGTCAATCACTTCAGCACTTGTTACTTCACATCCCTAAGGTGTGTGTAATGAGTTTCTAGGTTTAGGGTTAGTAGGAAGGGAGAGAAGTAAGAGTTAGGGTTATGTTAGAAGGAGAGGAGAGGAGAAGAGAAGTGAAGTAGGAGTAGGCCAAGATCACCAAAAAAAGCCCAGAAAATTTGCCAAAAATTAGTGAAGTTCAGTTTCTATCACCAAAAAGTATAAAAACCAAAAATTTGGACTCATTTGACACTTTCCTGCATTCTAGTATCGTGTGCGAGCAGCGATCGGTATCGCGAGTGCGGTATCGTGTGCTACAGGCTATCAAAGCTAGGTATTGAGCTCAAGGTGCAATCAAGACATCACAAAGGTAAGATTCCACAAGATTTCTTTGGCAAAGACACATGAAAAATGCACCAAAACGTGATTAGTTGTGCAATCGGTATCGTGGGGAGGGACTGTTCATTTTTTGAGCTTCCTTGAAAGAGACAGTAGGCTAGGAGTAAAGAGGGGTGAGAGAGGAGCAAGGGGGTGTAAACATTTTTGCATTTGGAGGTATTTTGGCTTGAGTATCGCGATCGGTTGGGGTTTTGGTATCGCGATACCAAAAATTCCCTTGTATCGTGATACTTGCTGAAGTATCGTATCGTTAGTTACCAGTCCTGGTATCGCAATACCACTCGTGGTATCGTATCACCGGGTTGGTATCGCAATCTCACTTTGCCAAAGTGGTATCATATCTCGGTCCACTTTTGGTATCGTATCATCCTCTTCACTGGGTAGTATCGCGATACCATTTCAGTATCGTATTGGGCGGTTCGGTGGTATTGTATTGCCTAACCTCTAGTATCGTATCGTGACGCACTGTGGAATCGTATCGCTGGAACATTTGGTATCATATCATCTCACTTTCAGGTGTCATATTGCGATACCAAGTTGGTATCCTATCATCCCCTTGCAAGTGGTATCGTATCGTGTGAGGAGGCTGGTATCGTATCGACTATTATTCAGGTATCATATCGGGGCAAACTCCAGTATCGTATCGTACCCTTTTTGGTATCGTATCGTCCAAAAAGTGGTATCGTATCGTCTGGGTTTCCAGTATCGTATCGCCTTACTTTTTTCAGTATCGTATCGACAGTGTGCTTGGTATCGTATCGTCTGAGAGTTTAGTATCGTATCGCGTGGACCCCTGTGGTATCGTATCACGACAGGACATTGATATCATATCGTCTACACTGGTGGTATCGTATTGTCGAGGAAGTCGGTATCGTATCATGCCCAAGTGCAATATCGTATCGTCTACTGTTGTAAGTATCTTATCGCCTAGGTTTCTGGTATCGTAACGTGGCCAGTTTGGTATTGCCTAAGGCAGTATCGTCTAGAGTGGTATCGTCCAGAGCATTTGAAGCATTTTTTAAGGGCAACCTTGGGGCATTTGAGGAGCCACTTAAGGAGAGTTCTAGAGACCTAGAGAGCCTTAGGAGGGTGAATGAACTTGAGGTCAGGGAGAGTGCTAAGTAGCCGAAGAAGTGTCATATCTTCTGTAGGGAGTGCCGTTCAGGTCCGTCACCACTCTGTCTATTCAGATACCTCTAGTGACTCAGAGGAGGAGATGCCCATGGCCTCAGAAGACATGCATGGTTCAGCTCCAGGTAGAAACTTCATGACCACTGTAGAGGGAGAGTACCGTACCTCCTTACAATATGTTTCCACTAATGCACAGGAGATCCCTATCTACCTGGATGGCTTAAATCGATCTGTGGCTAGAATGGTACTTCCAGGGATGCCATGATTGTGCCCAGACCTGCTGTTAAGTACGAAGGAGGAGCTTACATGGACAAGATAGGTCACATATACATAGTAACTAAATTTCCCGAGTTGATCAATGAAAGGGGAAAATTAGTAGGACAAGAGAACTCAAATGGACCAGACCCTGAGGAATTAGTGACAACCCCTAGAGGCAGATCCCACCTAACACGAGTCTTGAGAGGAGATTTGATACCTCAAGATGACTACTTGTTGGAAGTCTATATGATCCATGGATCAGACTTATTACTTGAAACAGACTCACCGGCTCCAGGAAGAGAGGAAAGCCCGATGACATTTAATGAGCTGAAGGACCCAGAAGATGAAACTAGAATCACATACCTGGACAAAAATCAGAGGAGATATTGGTTGGCTAGTGCCTTGGATAGAGCTCGACTGAAATACATGGGTTTGCCTGTATTCCCTCAGAGAGAGCAGGCAACCACTTCATAGAATCCCTTTGGAACCCAACAGGAGGCAGAGCACACCATGTCAGGGCAAACTAGCCAACTGAGTGTTCCAAACCGCACTCATGTACAATTTACAACTCCAGGAGTGCAAACACACAACCAGACCCACCCTAGAGTAGGCAATCAGTACCGACCACCAGTAAGACCACGACCCCCAGTAGGAGGACAGCGTGGAATACCCCCAGTTAGACCAGCTGTTCCTGCCTTCCCTATAATGCCTAGACCGCCAAAACCAATGAGAAGACTGAGACCCATCCAAGTGGCTAAATGCGTAAGAAATCATTATGAAGGATTGGGAGAACCCTATGATCACATCGCTGAATTTAAACAAGTTCTAAGGGCAGAACAAGTAGACGACTTCTTTGTGCAGTATGAGTCTTTTGGACTCACCCTCACAGGAACGGCTCTAACTTGGTTCCAACCATTAGATCCTAATCAATTTGGAAACATGGAGCAATTTTTCATTGTTAATCCATAGTTTTAAACAGAACCCTAATGAAACAGTGAAAACAGCTGCCAGGAGATTCAATCAGTATGTGGATAGATGTCCAGATGCCGAGAGGCCCACTCAGCAAAAAATGATTTTAGTATTTTTAGATGGACTCACGAATGGAACCTTAAGAACTTTAGTTTACGTGAAGAGATTACAAACCCTGAGTGAATGTCTTCAAGAATGCATTTACCTAGAAGACAATCTAGCAGAGGATCTCAAGAGCACCCCCAGTCCCACTAAATCAGAAGACTCTCGGAGTTCCATTACATCCAACTCCAGTAATGTGGAAGAATTAGTGGAACTATTAGCAAAGAAACTAGGAGTCCAAGGGCAGAGAACTTATTAGCACCCAGCCTTAAGAATGCCCATGTTACGAAGGTGTAGTCTATGTGGAGGAGATCACCCCACACACATGTGTGTGCGAGGAGAGGCGGGTGCACATCAGACATATCCATACAACAGATAGCACCAACAAGGAACCGCTTTGTATTGCCACATAGAACAAAAATACACTAATCACACCACAGAGAACTGTCCATTCAATAGGCAAACACTACCTTTCCAACCACCACAGTACCGACCATATGGATATCCACCTAGAGAGCAAGGCAGAGAGATGCCTAGGTACAATCCCTATCCAACACCAGCAGGAGCACCAAGGCCATATGAACAGGCACCATATCCACCACCACAACCAGTGTTAGGACCACAATTGTCACAACCTCAACAAGTAGTACCTGTGAAGTATGCCCAGCCAGAAGAAAATTTGGAAAGAGCCATAGTGCCAGCATCAACAACGATCAATGTGGAATCAGCGAACCCTGGATATGAGCTGCCCTCAGGAGATTATTATCCTTATGAAGCCAACATGTTAGATTACGAACCAACCTATGATTCGGCTTACTATGGATACGAAAACTATGACCAGAGCTATGGAACAGAGGTTGCAACTCTAATGTATAACGCTCTTAAAGCACAACCACCCATGAGACCACCCATTAGACCACCTGTGCCGAGAGGACCTTGTTATAGATGCGGAGAAGACCATTTCATTAGAGAATGTCCTCGGCCTTACAATCCACCACCCCCTAGGACTTGGGAAGGATATTGTAATGATTGCGGAAAGGAACATCTTTTCAGAGATTGCCCTAAAAATCCAACCAAAGTCCAAGACACTGCACCAATTAATGTAATTGAAGTGATAGAAGCATCTGGAAGTGATAAGGAATACACAGTGCCTTTAAAGGCCATTACAAGAACTCAAACGAGATAACAAAAAGGAAAACAACCAGAACAGGAATGAGAGAGCAAAAGAACGGTAAGTCCCAAAATCCAAATAGTTGAAGATTCTGAGGACCCACGTGAGAGTACCTAGAACACTAAAGCACAGAAATGGAAAGAAAGAAGAGAAAAGCTTAAAGACAAATGGATAAAACACAAGAGTCAAGAAAATAGGAAACAACCCAGAAACAAACAAGAGCATAACGAACAGAGGACTCGAGAAAAGGTTCCCATTCCACCGCTTATCCAAGAAAGAAGAGAAACCAGGATCAATTCTAGCTGACCCAAAACCCGACGACCTAGACATGTGGCTAAAAGCTTACCAAGCTAGAGTTAAGACTGGAGCGAATGTAGAGCAACACGAAAAGCTTTACCCACAAGGAGAATTAGAAAAAGAGAGGCTTGCAATATGTCGAAAGCTGATAGAGATAACACAAACAACCCTAGAAAAACCTATCCCAACCCTTCCAGAAATGAGGATAGCAGAGGATCAATACAAAGAGTATGTCAAAGCCAAGGATGAAGGACCTAGGAAGAAGGATGACAAGCGGGAGTGAATTAGAACCCAAGATGAACCAATGTCAACCATACCTGACCTAGAGGTTGAATGGCCAAAGGAGTTATGGAATAGAATTAGAGAAGAACAATGGAAGAAGAATGGAATGACGAAGCCTCCCTTTGAGGAATTAGAGGTGGAACTTTATCAACCCAATCCCAATCTGAAAGAAGTATATGAAGAAGTGTCTCGGCTAGACAGAAATGGAGAAGAAGCTCAGAGCATTTCAACTTTACCGAATTACATGGGAGAATACGAAAATGAATCTATTATAATCCGAGCACCCACGGTACATGGAAAGGGAAAAGAAAACTGAGAAAAGAGTTCACACAATATAACGGAACTAAAGAAGACAAAAGTACAATGCAAACTGGCCGTGGAAGAATTACTTCAAATTAAGCCGCATTTATGGAAGCAATTAGCGAGCCAAATGGAACTAGGGCAAGAGAAGGAAGAGGAAGAAGTTAAGGGAAAAGGAGACTCATCTATAATACAAATTCCGGTTGATAAGGTGGGAGAATTTAGTGAAGGAGACGAAGGTAATACGTGTCTACCTGTCACTTACAATGGGTAGATGACCAAGGCTATACTAGACACAGGAGCTGGAGTAGGAATCGCCACCAAGGAGATTTGGGAGAAATGGGGGAAACCTGCCTTACGACCCACACACATGAAGCTCCAATTAGTAGATGGTCATGTGGAGAAACCCTTAGGAATACTGGAAAAAATCAAATTAACCACTTGTGGAGTTGAATTTGAACACACCTTAGCCATCTGTAAATTTGAAAAGGCTAACAACTACGAAATGATACTAGGATGACCTTTCATGAGACAAATGCGGGTAGTGCAAGATTGAGGAAGAGATTCTTTATACCTACAACATCAAGGAAATACCACCAAAATAAACTTGCACACCTTTTCCTATAGAGATGTCCCTCCACTACAATGGAATCCCATACACAAGGAGGAAGATGACCATCTATTCATAGTGCTGGATCAAGTGATCAATCATGGATGCACGAGGATGCCCAGTTATGGATGTGTAAGGAAGCCAAGAAAGAGGACCACAAAAGACAGATGTGGCCAATAGGACATCCTAACTACCGACCTATAGGGGATCCGAGGTACATGCCTCAAATCTTTCCTGATGAAACCTTTGAACCACATGGATGGATGGAAATCCTAGCAACCTTAGATGTGTGTGTAAATGAGGAAGTCTTGACAATGAACGAGTGCATAGATGACGAAGGCTATGATGTAAATCTTTATATGGTTGTCCTTCAGGAAGTAGAGGAAGGGGAAATCTTGGAAAAAGAATGGAAAGAGGAATATGAGAGTATAGAGATGGAGTCAGAATTCGATTCCGAAGAGAGCTATCTAGACACCATTCAAACCAAAGAAAGACAGGAACCGACAAAGATCTTAGCAATAGAAGCCGCTCCTAGAGTACAAAAACAAGAAGCCGAAATGAGTAAAATTGGACCAGACCCAGACCTGTTTGAAGTTCCTGAACATTTTAAAAGATACGAAGTAGAAGAGAGAAAGGTAGCCATTCAAATGCCTAAATGAGAGACCCGAGACGGAGAAGCATACGACAACAAAGAACAAAAAAAAAAGATTATAGTAACAGTGGAAGATGGAGAAGAAAGATGCACATACATAGGCAAAGATGTATCAGTAGAAGAGGAAGAGGAACTCATACAACTGATCCGAGAATATCGAGACGTGTTTGCATGGACATATAAGGATCTCAAAGGCGTGGAACCCTCGATTTGTTCTCATAGGATACCAATGACAGCAGATGCGAAACCATCAAAACAACGCCCTTATACATACAATGAGATCTATGCTGCTAAAATTAAGGAAGAAATAGACAAGTTACTAGCAGCAGGATTCATATATGAGATAGAACACACCGAGTGGGTATCGCCATTAGTAGTTGTGCCTAAGAAAAACGGAAAATTGAGAGTGTGCATTAACTTGAAAAAGGTCAATGTATCCACCATATGTGATAGCTATCCATTACCCATTATGGACCATCTTTTGGAAAGAGTAGCAGGAAAAGAAGTCTATAGCTTCTTAGATGGATTCTCCAGATACAATCAAGTAGCTATTGCTACTGAGGATCAACATAAGACCGCATTCGCGACCGAAGGGGAGTCTATGCTTTCCAAGTGATGCCTTTTGGACTCACTAATGCACGTGCTACTTTCCGACGATTGATGTGTCATGTTTTCAAGGAATTCCTGAAAAAGAGCATGGAAGTATATGTAGATGACCTATGTACATACTCTAATCAAAGACAAGATCATATTCCTGAGTTGAGGAAAATATTTAATAAATGAAGATAGTACAGAGTCTATTTAAATCCAGAGAAGTGTGTCTTCATGGTGAGACAAGGGAAGATCCTGGGACACATAGTCTCCAAAAATGGAATATCCACGGATGAGGACAAGATTAAGGTCATCTTAGAGCTTCCTAGACCAAAGAATACGAAAGAGGTGCAAGCATTTATGGGACATTGTGGATACTACCGTCGATTTATCCACATGTATGCCATAATTGCCAAACCCTTGTATGGTCTCTTAACTCAATTCACTTGGACAAAAGAGTGCGAAAAGGCATTCAATGAGTTAAAAAAGAGGCTTAGCACGGCTCCAATTCTGAAAATGCCAAATTGGAACAAGCCTTTTCACATTCATGTTGATGATTCTAATTACGCAATAGGATGTATATTAGCCGAGCCAGCCGATGAAGGAAAATTAGATCATCCAATGGCCTATGCAAGCATACAACTAAATCAAGCTGAAAGGAATTATACCACTATCGAGTGAGAAGGATTAGGAATGTTCTATGTAGTTAAGAAATTTAGACACTATCTCTTAGCCTAGACCATTAGGCTTTACTGTACCTAGTCAATAAGCCTTGTAACACGGGAAGATTGGTAAGATGGTTCCTACTATTAATGGAGTTCGACTTTGAAGTGATAGTAAAAAAAAGGAAACACTCATGTAAGAGCGGATCACCTTTCAAGGTTAACACACGGAGAACCACCAAGTGGAGTACCCGATGATCTGCCAGACACTTATTTGTTTAATCTGGAAGTTTGTCCAAAATGGGCGGAAAAATTAATTCCTATCCTTACTCATGGTCCACAACACTCAATTAATAAGGAAAGTAAAAAGGAAATCTTACAATCAAGGAACTTGAATATTATTGCGGGAAGTGTGTACTATAAGGAACCCAATGGGGTATTGCTAAGATGTGTTGAGGAGGACGAACAAGCTAAACTAATCGAACAAGCACATGTGAACAAATGGAGAACACACCAAGGGACTCATGAAACCATTAGGGAATTGAAACGATTAGGAGTATACTGGCCTGACATGCCTAAGGATGTCCATGACTACGTAAGTAATTGTGCAGAATGCCAGGAGACATTCTCAGAGGATCATACATCCATACCTTTCTCAACGATAGCACCCAATTGGAGCAAAACGTTGGTAAAATTCCTAAAGACAAGAGAACATGAGGAAGGAGTTAGCTTGGCAAGAAAATGATCCCTAGAGGAGATGAGCAAGGATTATGTTCTCATAGGAAGAAACTTGTTTAGAAGAGGAAAAGACAACCAATTACGATTATGTGTTCATGAAGGAGAGTATTTACCCATGTTAGAGATGGCACACGTAGGTGCAACAGGAGGTCATTTTTCAGCCGAGAGAACCGCAAAAATGATTCTCTTTGCAGGCTTGTGGTGGCCAACTTTACATGTGGATGCTCAAACATATGTACGAAGTTGCGGGACATGCCAGAGAGCTAAATACCCAATTCGGAGAGATGACATGTCATTGAGACCTATGGTTTGTGCGAGAGCATTCTCTAAATGGGGTATTGACTTCATAGGACCCATTAACCCGTCGGCCAAAGGATCACATGCTGAGTACATCATAGTAGCCACTGATTACTTGACAAAATGGATAGAAGCAAAGGCCACTAGAAAGAACGATGCTCAAACCACTGCTAAGTTCCTTTTTGAGCATTGTTGAGAGCAGTATGGGCACCCAAGGACTGACTAGACAAGGAAGCCAGCGGAGAGAGTCAGAGCGAGGTGAAGGAGTAAGTAGACAAAGCAGTCGATGCAAATCTGGCAGATAGGCCCTTCAAATTTTTCCAAATCAACATCTTTATAACAGTGATTCTTATCACTAACAATCATTGTAAATACCATTTCATATTTTTGTAGCTCCATTTTGTGCAAGCCAAGGAGTCCTTGAGCTTGAGGAGCCTTAGAAGTACCTACATATCAATTTTCGTATTTTTTAGACTCCGTTTAAGCCCTCAAATTCGCCCTGGAACCTAATTTTTAACTAGGCCGGACACTAGGTCTGGACAGGGCCAAAACCTAGTCAAAAACTATAAAAAGAGCTAGAGAGCTCATTTTTGAGGTTAGATTGTAATTGGAATGAACTTGTAAGAGCTTTTTGAAAGTAATCTAAGAACTCCATTGCTTCTCACTCTTTGTCTTGCCGTGTGTGCGCGTGTGTGTGTATGTGTGTGCATGCTTGTGTGCTTCTCACTCACGCACTTGTGCCTCCACTTGCTCGAGGTCTTCATACCATCCTCACGTCTTCCCGGATTGACATTAAAGGAGGTGCTACTCATCACTGAGCTACACCAAATTTTGGCGCCGTTGCCGGGGATCGAGCTTTGAGGACGAGCGTGTGATGGTAAGACGTAGATTGGAGACGTTGGCGTTGTAGGTAATTTCTTTACTTTTCCTATTTTTCTCTTTCTTACCTTACCACCATCATCACCATCATCATCATCCCCATCTTCCACCTCCACTTCCATCATCGCGAAAAGTTCAGTTTTTTTACTATATCCTCTTCCTCCTTTCATTTCCTTCATTTCACTTGTGAGAGAGAGCGAGAGAGCGAACTGTTGTGTGCTATTTTCTGCATGCTTTTGGAGTTTCTTGCAGGTTTCAGCATCATCATCCCCTCCAGCACGTCGCGCAGGTACGGAAATGTGCAGAACTGTCTCGCAGTCGCCGACTCTTGTCGATCGCGATTGACAGAAATTTTCACCTTTTGGTAAATCTGAGTGCACCACAGTGGACTAGAGACCCTACACACCACATTTCCACCAAAATTTTTCAAAATCGTGCAAAATTTCAGTCCATCGCGATTGACAGCTCTGTCCATCGCGGTTGACAGCTCTGTCCATCGCGACCGACTGTCTGTCCATCGCGACCGACTGCCTGTCCATCGCGACTGACTGCCTGTCCATCGCGACTGACAGCCTGCCTGTCCATCGCGACTGACAGCCTGTCTGTCCATCGCGACCGACTGCTTGTCCATCGTGACTAGCAGCCTGTCCATCGCGACTGACAGCCTGCCCATCGCGACTAACAGCCTGCCTGTCCATCGCGATTGATACTCTGTCCATCGCGATTGATTGCCTGTCCATCGCGATTGACTCCTGTCCATCCCGATTGATACCCTGTCTATCGCGATTGATACCCTGTCCATCGTGATTGATACCCTGTCCATCGCGATTGACAGCCCTGTCGATCGCGATTGACAGCCAATTTTAGCCAATTTTTTAGGGTTTTTTTAATTGAAGAGTGGGGCTAATTTTGGGCATAAACATTTTACTCTAGAGCACATAAGGAGGCCTTAGGAAAACAACTTGGGGAAAACCTGTTGCACAGTGATCCTGTTTGAACCCTGTCTTAACCCTAGAACCCTGAACGGTCACAACTTTTTCATATGAAATCCATTTTTTGAGCTCTAGGGCTTGTTGATTTTCAGCTAGGGTATTTTGAAGTTGACCATACCTAGGGGGATCAAAGTCAGGGGTCTTAAGAATTGTTTTCCTAAAATTCACTATGCAAATTAGTATTTGTGCTACAGGAATGAGAATCATTGGTTCTGTCTTTGGAATTTAAATATTAAAGCTAACTTTGGAACTCTACAGATCTATTGAGAGCATCGAAAGGCGTTCTAAGCAAGTGTAAGTGCAAGCTTGGGAACACATTTCCTGGGCATTCAAGGGCAACCAAGCAGGAAACAAAAGGTTGGAAACTTTCAACCCCCTCTGTCAATTCCTAGCTTAGGACAAGAACGACTAGAGGTAGGAGTAAGTCAGGGCGACAATAGGCAATTATCAAGTTGAAGCAGACCTAAACTCTCAAGTTCAAGCTAAGGACATAATCTTTGTACTATCGAGAACTTTAAAGGAAAAGAACTTAACGTGGACGAGCAACTTTAAATGCGGAACTACACTCAAATATACCTTACGACGTGATATCAAACAAGAATTTTAACACGGGAATCAACTAAAAAGAATCAAGTAACTGATACAAAAGGACTCTGCAACGAGGTTGTACTTGGGCAAAATTGGGCTATTCAGCTAGGCTTATGAACCTTAGATCAGGGCGACATCTAGTAAGGGATAGACAAAGCCTTAGGTCTTCAGAGGCTAGTGTCAACCACACTGCTAGGTCGTGGGCCCAACAGTTGAGCCACCACTCATACTACCCAAGTTCTGAGACTAGTGAATCCGAGATGTCTCAAGGTATGGAGAGACCTACAGGCAGTTCAGGAGTGCCATACTTGCACAGGGTAGAAGGCCCTTACAAAACGCAGTTGGAATACCTTAGGACCAACCGATTAGGTGCCAGCATCTATGAGGACGGCCTAGGAAGATCTGTGGTACAGATTAAGAATCCTGATCAATCCATTGGATTAGAGCACCCAGCTGTCAAGTTTGAAAATGGAGCATACTTGGACAAAGAAGGAACCATATACGTAGTCACCAGTCACCCAGATAGGACGGACGAATTTGGAAATGTGATCCCCAAAGCAGACTTAGGTGACCTGGAGCAAGGAAACATGGGTGCAGAACCTAGAACCCCTCGAGGTAAATCGGTTCCCACTAGGATTATCACACCGGAGTGGATTCCCCAGGATAATAAGAGCATAGATTTGCTCCTCAATCGAGAGACTGGCAAAGCCTTTTGGAGGTACAAACCTGATCGGCCAATTGATATAGGAACAATCATGATCTATGAGTTTAAGGATCCTGATAGCCCAGGTAGAGTGACCTACTTAGATCACGCTTCGGAGAGGATCTTTGTGGTGACAGAAAATGATAGGCATGCTTACACTTGGAAGGGTGAATTCGTTTTCCCCCAACCAAGATCGAATGTATCCTATGGTCACCCTGGAGCTGGAACATCCCAAGCTCATGGAATGCAAAGAGACAGAAGCAGAGATAGACCAGAAGTAAGCTTTGCCAACCCAATGGGCAGAGAAAGAACGAGGACGGAAACAAATAGAGTAGAACCTGAGATACTTAGAGCTCACAGGAATCAAAGAAATGCGGATGAGTTTCCTCTACCACGACCTAGAGAGCACACAAGGACTTTGAGACCGACTCAGCTAGTTAAGTCCATGAAGAACTACTTCGATGGCACTGAAGATCCATACGATCATGTGGCTGAGTTTAGGCAAGTCCTGAGAGCTGAACAAGTGGAGGATCTATTCACGTAGTACAATGCCTTTGGTCTGACCCTTAGGAACACTGCCCTGACATGGTTTCAGCCACTAAATGAGAGGCAGTTCAGGAGCATAGACCAACTCTTGGAGGCTTTCATTATTGAATTCTCTAAGAGTGGCATAAGGCATAATACCTCCTCGCTGATTCACAGCTTCAAGCAAACCCCTCAAGAAACCGTGAGACTTGCAGGAAGAAGATTTAGGCAATACCTAGAAAGATGCCCTGTTTCGGAGCTACCCACACCAGCTAAGCAAGTGGCTTTATTCTTGGATGGATTGCTAAGTACCAAATTGAGATCTTATGTGTACCTGAAGGACCCTAGGACCATAGAAGATTGTGTACGCATGTGCATTGACATTGAGGATAACCTAGGGGAGGAGTTAGAGCTTTCCAAGATATACAAAGATTCGGATAGTGCCTCTAACCCCTCTTCCACGCAATCCACATCAATTGAGGAACTTGCAGAGAAAGTAGCTCAGAAATTAGGTGTCACTAGCAAACAAATCCCAAGGTTTGCCCCCGTGAAAAGGTGCTATACTTGTGGTGGCGACCACATGGCGAATGTATGTCCCATTATGGCTCAACCCCAAGTTAATCCTAGTAGCCAGTACTGCACTATAGAACGAAGGTACACCAATCACACCGCGCAAGATTGCCCCTACAATAAGCAAACCGTTAGGCAGACGTACCCACAGCCATACCCTCAACAAGGAAGATACCAGAACCAGTACCCACCTCAGCAGTATGCGAGGCCTCAACAAACCTACCAACCCTACCAAAACCAACAAAGGCCTCAGCCTGTGCTAGCACAACAACCCCCAGCTCCAGCTAATGTGATTCCGGTAAAGTATGCTGCTGCAAAAGAAAACCTGAATAGAGCTATAGTCCCTGTAACACCAGAGCTTTCTGAAAGTGACCCCAGTGACCATAGTTTTGATTCTACACATGTCGATAGTCCCCATGCTTACTACATGCAATCTTCTGAACATGGTGAGTCCTACTATAGTGAAGAACCGAGTGAACCTAGTTGGGAGTCAGATCACACAAACCTCATGTATACAAACCCCAATCCTAGGCCTCAACCTAGGCAGGTAAGACCTCCATTCCCTAGAGGACCATGCTACAGATGTCAAGGTGATCATCTCATTCGTGATTGTCCCTTGCCTCCACCTACACAACCCCAGTCAGTAACAATCCAGGGTTTTTGCCAAGACTGTGGAAAGGAACATCTCTTACGAGACTTCCCTAGGAATCCTAGTAATATGCCAAAAATTACTCCTATTAACGTTATTGGGTTAGTGGTAGATTCCACAGGAAGTGTCAGTTCCACTGCACCAGTACAGGTAGTCACTAGAGCTCAAGTATTGCAGCAAAACCAAGGGGTAGGTCAAGAAAAGAGCCCAGATATTAGTGAAACAGAGAGCATGACAAAAAAGAGGACTAGAGCTTGGAGAGATAGCCGTGAAAGAATGAAACGGCAATGGGCAAAAAAGATGAGTGAACTCGAGGAAAGCCTCAAAGAAACAAAGGCCAGGATAACTGAACTCACATCTCAAACTCCCTCTCACATTACCCCACTTCCACCATTCCCAACTCCATCCGACCCGCCACCTTCCGACCCGCCGCAACTAATTCCACCACCCCCTAGAGTAGGATCAGTCCTAGCAGATCCCACTCCCGAAGACCTTAATATGATGCTTAAAGCATATCAGGCCAGAATCCAAGAAGGGCCAAACGTAACTGATCATGAAAAGTGTTACCCAAGAGCAGAACTAGAGTTAGAACGAACCAAAATTTGTGCTAAGATGGTGGAATTGGCTCAGACCATGTTTGAGGCCAGTCGCCTATTTAACATCTCTAGTTCAGCGAAGACACAGTTGCACTTTGATGGACTGTTAGAAAGAATAGAGAAGCTGATTGCACAATCAGAAAAGGAACCCGCCTCTCAACACAAGGACAAGGCAAGTGAAAGATTAAGCATTCCTGCTCAGGAAGCCTATGTGCCTGAAGCCTATGTGTCTAACTCTAGGGAGCCAGACACATCATCTTCTATGAATCGGTTCACACCAGAATTCCTACGCGAGATTCAAGAAGACAAATGGGCTAAAGAGAGTGAAGTCCCTCCTCCTATTGAACTTGTGGATGATGCACGCGACCAATTCCCACAAGACATCCCATCCATTTATGAGGAGCAGGAGAGCACCCACTCTCAGGACAGACTAGACTTTGAGTCTAACTCTCTACAAG
Organism: Ceratopteris richardii; assembly: GCA_020310875.1. NCBI lineage: Eukaryota > Viridiplantae > Streptophyta > Polypodiopsida > Polypodiales > Pteridaceae > Ceratopteris > Ceratopteris richardii. The sequence continues at coordinate 31,613,617 of CM035434.1, read as the reverse complement.
AATTACCCCACTTCACAGGCCCATGGGAAGCTAAGTCTACTTGTATGAGAGCACCCACTGTCATGGTACGAAATGAGGACTCAGTCTTACCTAGGAACACAGAGGTAGTGAAAAACACTAAAGTGCAGTGCAATCTCAAGTTAGAAGAGCTACTCAAGGTTAGACCTGAATTATGGAAACATGTCGCCGAACAAGTACCAGAGATAGCAAAACCTCGTTCCCAGGTAGGATCCCAAAGGACAGTGCCAGAGATACCCTTGGATAAGATAGGAGATATGTGTGAAGGTGAAGAAGGGAACACCTATCTTCCCATTACCTACCAGGAGTACACCACCAAGGCAATTTTGGACTCAGGTGCCGGAGTTGCAATTGCCACCACTTCCCTATGGAAGCGTTGGGGCAAGCCAGCACTCAGGCCAACGAGAATGAAATTGCAGATGGCCGATGGTCATATTGAGAGACCCTTAGGATTGCTAGAAGGAATAACTCTCACCACCTGTGGTGTCGAGTTTGAACATACATTTGCTATATGTGACTTCAGCAAAAACCATGCCTATGAGATGATCTTGGGAAGACCCTTTATGCGACAGTTGCAAGTGGTACAGGACTGGGGAACCAACTCCTTGTATTTGCAACACTTAGGTGTTACAACCAAAGTAAATCTCAAAGATTACTCTCATAGAGATGTACCTCCCATCCAATGGAATCCCATCCATAGAGCCAAAGATGATACAGAATCGGTGCATTCCATAGGGTCAGGATCCTCATGGATGCATGAAGACACTCACTTATGGATGTGTAAGGTAGCAGTAGAAGAAGAGAAGAGAGAGAAAGCCAGAGAGGTAGGTGCAAAAGAAAACCATAGATCAATTCAAGACCCAGCCTATGCACCTGTAGTCTTTCCTGATGAGGAATTTGAACCCCATGGCTGGGCAGAAATCCTAGCAACAATGGATGTAGCCATCAATGAGGAACAATGGACACCTCACTGTGATGAGGATGGCTATGACATTTCAGTCTTCTCCATAGAGCCAATCATGGGAGAGGAAGTTCTAGAAGAATGCGAACCTAGCCCTGATGCATTTGAGGATGCAAGTGACTCCGATCTAGAGTCAATCATTATGGACCCACCTTTTGCATCAGATGAAGAATACTTCCATGAAGTAGAATTTCAACCCCAGAGGCATGGAGAGCTTACAAATGATGTAAGATTAGCCACACATGTGACCCCGAAGGAAGAAGGAAAGAAACGAAAGAAGAGAGAAGTCTCACTAGAAGAGGAAGAATCTTTGTTTGAGGTCCCAGAAAATTTTAAGAAGTATGAGATAGACGATAGGAGAGTCATGATAAGAATGCCTAAACGAGAGGCACAAATAGGAGAGGCCTATGATAACAAAGAAACCACCAAGAAAATAGTAGTGGCCCTAGAAGAAGGAGAGGAGAGATGCACGTACATAGGCCATGACCTAACAGAGGAAGAAGAGCATGCGTTAATTGCCTTGTTAAGAGAATACAAAGATGTATTCGCTTGGAGTTACAAGGATTTGAAAGGTGTTGACCCTGACATATGCTCATACACTATTCCCATGACCTCAGATGCTAAACCCTCTAAGCAAAAGCCCTATACATATAATGATAATTACGCTGCCATGACATTTCAGTCTTCTCCATAGAGCCAATCATGGGAGAGGCAGTTCTAGAAGAATGCGAACCTAGCCCTGATGCATTTGAGGATGCAAGTGACTCCGATCTAGAGTAAATCATTATGGACCCACCTTTTGCATCAGATGAAGAATACTTCCATGAAGTAGAATTTCAACCCCAGAGGCATGGAGAGCTTACAAATGATGTAAGATTAGCCACACATGTGACCCCGAAGGAAGAAGGAAAGAAACGAAAGAAGAGAGAAGTCTCACCAGAAGAGGAAGAATCTTTGTTTGAGGTCCCAGAAAATTTTAAGAAGTATGAGATAGACGATAGGAGAGTCATGATAAGAATGCCTAAACGAGAGGCACAAATAGGAGAGGCCTATGATAACAAAGAAACCACCAAGAAAATAGTAGTGGCCCTAGAAGAAGGAGAGGAGAGATGCACGTACATAGGCCATGACCTAACAGAGGAAGAAGAGCATGCGTTAATTGCCTTGTTAAGAGAATACAAAGATGTATTCGCTTGGAGTTACAAGGATTTGAAAGGTGTTGACCCTGACATATGCTCATACACTATTCCCATGACCTCAGATGCTAAACCCTCTAAGCAAAAGCCCTATACATATAATGATAATTACGCTGCCAAGATCAAGGAGGAGATAGATAGACTGGTTGAAGCTGGATTTATCTATGAAATTGAGCACACTGAGTGGGTATCCCCCATCGTAGTGGTGCCCAAGAAGAATGGCAAGCTGCGTGTATGCATTAACTTGAAGAAGGTTAATGCAGCCACAATTCGAGATAACTATCCGCTTCCTATCACAGAGCATCTCTTAGAAAGAGTAGCAGGCAAGGAAGTGTACAGCTTCCTCGATGGATTTTCGGGCTACAATCAAGTAGCCATAGCTCCAGAAGATCAGCATAAGACAGCTTTTGCCACAGAGTGGGGTATATTTGCCTTTCGTGTAATGCCATTTGGGCTTACCAATGCACCAGCTACCTTCCAGAGACTAATGTGCCATGTATTTAAGGAGTTCCTGAGGAAGAATTTAGAAGTCTATGTTGATGATCTTTGTGCTCATTCCAACATTAGACAAACCCATATTCCTGAACTCAGACAAATCTTTGACAAATGTAGAGAATATCAAGTGTGCCTAAACCCAGAAAAGTGCATTTTCATGGTCAGGCAAGGCAAGATTCTAGGGCACATAGTGTCAAAGAATGGCATATCTACTGATGAAGAGAAAGTGAGAGCCATCGCAGAACTACCTAGGCCAAAGAATGTCAAGGAAGTACAAGCTTTCATGGGGCATTGTGGTTACTACCGCCGGATCATTCACATGTATGCCGTCATTGCAAAGCCCATGTACGGACTTCTGACAAACTTTGAGTGGACTGAGGAATGTGAGAATTCCTTCAATGAGCTTAAACGAAGATTTGTCTGCTGAAACCTTCGTTCAGACATCACCCATCTCACCCCAGCATCCTCCATCACCACCTTCTCCACCCCCACCACCACCTCCCACCATGGAAGAAACGACAGTCATCACCTCTACCTTCACTTATAACCCATCCTCATTCACATCATTCTCATTTCGAGAACCCACCTCACAAGACACCCTCTTCTCCTTCGCCACCAATCCCTTGTACACTTCAACCCTTCTATCCTCCGAACCCATAACTGGCCATCCCATAATTCCAAGTGTGGTTGGAAACCCGGCACCCACTGAAGGCACCCTGTGTTTTCCAGCCTATTCCCCACTACGGGTACCTCCATTCCATGGCCCTCACTTCCCATCTGGCCCCTACACCTCTTTCAACCTGACCTCACCACCCCAATACTCGTCCTTTGTGGAGCAGTTCATCCGCTCTCCAATGTTTCAGAGGCACATTTCCCCGATGTTCGCAACGACATCAATTTACACGAACACCACACTCACTTCACCTACCATACCCAATTACATGGTAGCCCCTATACACACCACCTTGTCTGACCCAATGGACATTTCACCAACCACAGCACCTCTCCCCACGATTCCACCATCTCCCCCTCCCTTACCCCCCACCTCACCACTCACATCATTGGCACACACAGCATTCACTACCCCCCTACCCAATCCCACCTCCCCTGCATTTCAAACTTTTCCCCTTGCATCTCATAATGTAAATAGCACGTTCAACACATTACTTCAGTGTGCACATCAACTACAACAAGAATACCATCAATTGGAAGAACGCACTGCTGCCCTCCAGGCAGAATCTCAATGTCTGCAAGCTAGAGTCACCACTCTTGAAACTGATTACCAAACGCTCCTAACCGAGCATACAACCTTACAACAGGCTCACTCCAAATTGGAATCAAAGACATCAACAGTAGATGACCAAGCAGTCAAGGAATTAGAAACAGTGCTCCAAGCGCAAATGATATCTAATGCTACACTCAGACGCAACCTTGGGCTATTAAGGAAGCATATGGCAGCAGCACTAGAAGAGAACAAGAGGCTTCAACAACAAAACCAAGACAACTTTGAAGCGGCTATGGAAGGAACTGCAGGAGCAACCATTAGCCCTACCAAGTATGGAGCTGTACCATCGGAAGACATTCGCATCTTACTGGAGGAGCATGCAAATTTCTTGGAGTCATATGAAAAGTTAGAGACTGAATGTGCAGACCTAAGGAAACAGATAGCAAGTGCCCCCACAGCTCAACAAGAGCCGGTAGTCTTGCAACACTCTCCAGAAGAATTAGAGACCCTCCGGAAACAGGTGACAGAACTCCAAGCACGCCTCTTACCATATGAAAGGCCACCCTTGCCCATTGAAGAACCAGAACCTGAAACAGTAGTGGAAATCCCCGTCGATGACAGCTATGAAGAGCCATATGAGCCGATGCCGACACCCGGTGGTCGAACTACAGAGGAAGGACAAGACACTTTAGAAATTCAAGTTCTAGATTGGGTCAAAAGGGTCGAGAAAGTGGGTAAGACACATGATGATCGTGTGGCCGTGCAAATGCAATCTCTCACAAATCTGGAAGAAACTGTCCTTCGGTCTTCTTACGTTCAAAACCTATCCCATCAACGGTTAATCACAACATCAGAGTCGCAATACATGCCTTATTTTGTCTTGCTACATGATTATAATGCAGAAGTCAAAAGACATACAGGGAAGGAGCCCACATTCGCCACTCAATTTGAGCTAGGGGATTTACCGACAGATGCACGTGCTGGCTCGATCTTCCAACCTAATTGGCGTGCGCGTCTACTCACCGATTACCCAGAGATGATGAGCACCTGGGCCACCATGCCACTATATATCAAGTATAATCCATGCTATTGCCCAGTGGTACGTCGCAGATCCTGGCAAGCATTTGCAATCAAGGTACGCAACAATAAAGAATGCTCGGCTTGGGTTAACTATCCATATTTTGCTCCACCTCGAGGGACCCCAACCGTAGCCTACATGATATCAACAATTCGGCACTGGTCTACACGCCTAAATAATGTACCCGACATAGCAGTGAAAATGTGCATGAAGATATTCGAGCTCATGACCATTGTCTTCAAAACCTTTCGGAATGTACAAGCTCCATACATCTCTGCCCCTGGATTCTCTCAAGGTAACAAGGATTTAGTCTACCACATGAGCCAAACTCCCTCGGTTACTGTAATCTTTGCCTGGCATGCACGAATAAAGTACTTACCCGCATGCTTCAAGCAGACATTTGAGGAAATGTTCTCTACGGGATTCTGGGAATATCATTCAGAAATTTTCATTCCCAGACCCACACATTTGCTACATCTATTCGCAGTAGAACAAGCGATCCATGCAGATCAGTTACGTCTGCCACATCCGGACATTCCAGGACCAATTGATTGGGATCCTGTGATGATAGACTTGGCCAGAGGACTACGCCTACAAGAACATCAGCTTGCCACTCAGGTTGTGGAATATTACATCCAACACTCCCAGCAACAAGGGTCTGTCAGGGACGACAGACGCGAGAGAGGGGGGGGTGTTGAGAGCAGTATGGGCACCCAAGGACTGACTAGACAAGGAAGCCAGCGGAGAGAGTCAGAGCGAGGTGAAGGAGTAAGTAGACAAAGCAGTCGACGCAAATCTGGCAGATAGGCCCTTCAAATTTTTCCAAATCAACATCTTTATAACAGTGATTCTTATCACTAACAATCATTGTAAATACCATTTCATATTTTTGTAGCTCCATTTTGTGCAAGCCAAGGAGTCCTTGAGCTTGAGGAGCCTTAGAAGTACCTACATATCAATTTTCGTATTTTTTAGACTCCGTTTAAGCCCTCGAATTGGCCCTGGAACCTAATTTTTAACTAGGCCGGACACTAGGTCTGGACAGGGCCAAAACCTAGTCAAAAACTATAAAAAGAGCTAGAGAGCTCATTTTTGAGGTTAGATTGTAATTGGAATGAACTTGTAAGAGCTTTTTGAAAGTAATCTAAGAACTCCATTGCTTCTCACTCTTTGTCTTGCCGTGTGTGAGCGTGTGTGTGTATGTGTGTGCATGCTTGTGTGCTTCTCACTCATGCACTTGTGCCTCCACTTGCTCGAGGTCTTCATACCATCCTCACGTCTTCCCGGATTGACATTAAAGGAGGTGCTACTCATCACTGAGCTACAAGCATATATTCACCCATTTCGGATTACCAATTGAGATTATGAGTGACTGAGGAATGCATTTCCTTAACAAAGTAATAGAATCCCTATTGAATGAATTTTTAGTGATCCACAAAAAATCAGCCCCATACCATCCCCAAGCCAATGGTCAAGCGGAAAGTTCCAATAAAGTATTATGCATGGTGTTGACAAAGATTGTCAATAATGGGAGGTCTGACTGGGACAAGCAATTGCATCATGCAATTTGGGCCTTTTGAGTAGCATGCAAGACTGCCATTGGAACTACAACATTCAATTTAGTGTACGGGTAGAATGCAATTTCGCCAATTGATTTTTTAATCCCAAATTTGAGAGTAGCCCAACAGTATGAATGGAACGGACATGAATTATCCCAACAACTAGACCAAATCGAGAAGCTGCATGAAACTAAGTTACAAGCGGTAGCAGGAATCTATGCAGCCAAGAGAAGACAAAAGGCATATTATGATGCACATATAAAAGACAAAGTACTTAAAGAAGGAGACTTAGTCCTGGTTTACATGTTAAAGCATCATGCCAAGAAGTTACAAAAACGCGGATATGGACCTCTGATCATCAATAGGATTTCTACTAGTGGAGCAGTTAATCTAGCCACTTTAGATGGAGACATTCTTCCTAACTACATAAGTGGATGCAGAGTGAAACGGTTCATGGAGCCATTGACGGATCAAATGTTAGCACATTTAGTAAGTGCTCAAAATAGGAAGAAAGAGGAAGAACTGATTAGAGAGGAGGCTTGACAAAAAGCCCCAGAACGCATTAAGAAAAGGAAAGAATGGAATAGGCAAAGAGATGAACATTATCTCCAAGGAGAAGAGTCTGTCCTTATGGCTAATTACCAAGTCATAAACCTGACACGACGAATTCTTGCATGTTACAACCTTACCTAAACCTAGGGATTGGTACGATAGAGTATAAGTTGAAAAATGCCTTGATAGACTCAGGAGCAAGACTTAGTTGCATACGTAATACGGTCATAAAAGATCTTCAAATGATTATGAGTCCCACAAAAGCCCAAGTGATAGGAATTGGAGGTCAAATCATAGCATGCATGGGAGAAACTAATGTATTCCTCCACCTAGGAAATTCTTCCATGGAACAACGAGTCTTAGTGTGCAAGGATGAAGACTTAATAGAAGATTTGATCCTAGGACAGGATTGGATCATTGAGAATGAAGTAAGCATCAACCTAGCTCAAGGCTATATTTTAGCCAAGATAGGGCACAAGGAAATTTTTAGTCTATTAGGGGAGAAGCCTTCACAACCACAAAAAGCCATCGAGAGTACATAAGAATGCAAAGAAGAGCTAGTGGAACATGATTCCAGCTCCAATACCTTAGAAACCAGTCTAGAAGAAGCAGAAAGCTCAAACCCTAATGTCCCCAAGGAAGAGGTGAAATCATCCCATGCAGTTAATGAATGGTCAGACACTAAGAGGACCACCTCTAATGGAGTTTCTCACAGGACAATAGGATCACCAAGGTGGACAACAACAGTCAGATACTTGCATCAAGGAAAGGCCACATTCAGATGGGTACGCAAGGATCAAGTGCAAAAATCAGAGACGTCAACACCACCTCAGGAGGAGACAAAAGAGAACAAGAAACCAGTTTCACAGAAATCTGAAACCAAAAGACTCTTGCAAGTGTGGCTCCCTAAGCCTTTAATTGAAGATCAGAGGGCATGACAACAGATATGGATTCCCAAGAAGGTCAGACAGGCAGCCACGCAAGAGATAAGCAAACAGAAGGAAACATTGCATCAAAACACTCAAACGACAAAGCAAAAACAGACTTGTCCTATACTCATGAAGAGCAGAACCTCTAGTACTAGGACAGTAGAGGAAATCGAGAGAACACATGAAGCCAGAGGAATCAAAGAAATGCAACGACCTATCAAAGCGACAATGAAAGGGATTTGGATACCCAAGCAATGGCAAGGAGAGGACCATCGGAACGACAGAGATTCCAATTGCACTCATGAAGTATCAAATGCACCTAAAGTATGCATAATAGGGCCACATTACAAGGCCAAGCATTCGGCACATGATGTACATGATAAAATTAGTGGTGCACATTCTCCAATTTGAGATTAGATCATAGCTTCAACTCTCTTAGGAATGGACATACTATGAAAATAAATAAATGCTTCGCCTACACTAATGCTTGTTTTCTTTCAAGAAAAGAAATAAAAAGATGTGGTAAGAGATCTCACTTATAGAACGAAGGGAAACAGAGTGAGGAAACGACAACATATCACTGCAATGCACTACACAATTGCTACACTTTCCATTGAAGCTAATGCACTTTTCCTTACGAGTGCAGATGGCTTCTGAAGACTCACAAGCAGCAGTTCAAGAGGAAGTATTAGAATTTCCTCTCCAGAGTATCACCAAAGCAAAGGGACATTGGTTTCGAGAAGAACAACCGGTTGGGGAGTATCTCTTCCTGGCAACTATAAAAATCATGGATACAGATCATCAATTTTGGATCATGTCCCAAGACTTCAGAGTTTTGCATGAACTCCCATCGACGATTGCCATCATGAAGAAAGCGGGCATTCATAAATATTTTGAATTGCCAATCTATAAGCCCGACTTTCAAAGGTGCACACCGGTCATGTACACATTACAGCCAGCACTGCATGATCCATTGGTGCTAGAGGCTAGAGTGATGGATAAAGTAGGCGATATGGATAATTATTCAATTCACTCATGAATTGATCAAGGAAGCTTTTGGATGGGAGAAAGATGGAACCACGGTAGTGAAAGAAGAGAGTCGAAGGGCAAAAACCAGAACATTCACTGACATCAATAGAGTGGACATAGAAGAGGAAGTAAGACTTATTCATCAACACTTCTGCTTCCCAAATATGCATCGGTATATGGCCCCTCAGAATACTTCCAAAGACGAGGGTTGAGGAGCATCGACCGATTAAAGAAGAAGATTTAACCAAGGCACTGGAAGACACACACAATTATATAGAAGGGCAAGTCAATTTACCAGCGCAAGGGCATCATTACCAGCAAGCCCACCAAGACATGGAAGCAACAAGGAAGCTCACCAAAGTCCATAGATATAGGGAATTAGGGTTAGAAAATTCAAGCTCGTCTTCGGAAACACAAGAAGAGTCCGACATGACAACAGATATGGATTCCCAAGAAGGTCAAAAAGGCAGCCACACAAGAGCTAAGCAAACAGAAGGAAACATTGCATCAAAACACTCAAACGACAAAACAAAAACAGACTTGTCCTATACTCATGAAGAGCAGAACCTCTAGTACTAGGACAGTAGAGGAAATCGAGAGAATACATGAAGTCAGAGGAATCAAAGAAATGCAACGACCTATCAAAGCGACAATGAAAGGGATTTGGATACCCAAGCAATGGCAAGGAGTGGACCATCAGAACTACAGAGATTCCAATTGCACTCATGAAGTATCAAATGCACCTAAAGTATGCATAATAGGGCCACATTACAAGGCCAAGCATTCGGCACATGATGTACATGATAAAATTAGTGGTGCACATTCTCCAATTGAGATTAGATCATAGCTTCAACTCTCTTAGGAATGGACATACTATGAAAATAAATAAATGCTTCGCCTACACTAATGCTTGTTTTCTTTCAAGAAAAGAAATAAAAAGATGTGGTAAGAGATCTCACTTATAGAACCAAGGGAAACGGAGTGACGAAACGACAACATATCACTGCAATGCACTACACAATTGCTACACTTTCCATTGAAGCTAATGCACTTTTCCTTACGAGTGCAGATGGCTTTTGAAGACTCAGAAGCAACAATTCAAGAGGAAGTATTAGAATTTCCTCTCTAGAGTATCACCAAAGCAAAGGGACATTGGTTTCGAGAAGAACAACCGGCTGGGGAGTATCTCTTCCTGGCAACTATAAAAATCATGGATACAGATCATCAATTTCCGATCATGTCCCAAGACTTCAGAGTTTTGCATGAACTCCCATCGACGATTGCCATCATGAAGAAAGCGGGCATTCATAAATATTTTGAATTGCCAATCTATAAGCCCGACTTTCAAAGGTGCACACCGGTCATGTACACATTACAGCCAGCACTGCATGATCCATTGGTGCCAGAGGCTAGAGTGATGGATAAAGTAGGCGAATGGGTAATTATTCAATTCACTCATGAATTGATCAAGGAAGATTTTGGATGGGAGAAAGATGGAACCACGGTAGTGAAAGAAGAGAGTCGAAGGGCAAAAACCAGAACATTCACTGACATCAATAGAGTGGACATAGAAGAGGAAGTCAGACTTATTCACCAACACTTCTGCTTCCCAAATATGCATCGGTATACGGCCCCTCAGAATACTTCCAAAGACGAGGATTGAGGAGCATCGACCGATTACAGAAGAAGATTTAACCAAGGCACTGGAAGACACACACAATTATATAGAAGGGCAAGTCAATTTACCAGTGCAAGGGAATCATTACCAACAAGCCCACCAAGACATGGAAGCAACAAGGAAGCTCACCAAAGTCCATAGATATAGGGAATTAGGGTTAGAAAATTCAAGCTCGTCTTCGGAAACACAAGAAGAGTCCGACACATCATTGTTAAATGTGGATATTCAATGCGAATCCAAGGATGATGGACAATGGGAGGAGTTGAATGCAATCAACTACAACAAAGAAGCAAGAGGTATGGAAGTGAATGACAACACAGTTCATTCTGATCAAAATATAGCAAGCAAGAATGTAATCCAAGAAGGGACACATGCAATCAAACTTAATGAAAGTTCCACTATTCATATCAAGGATACAACACTTTCAAGGGAAGAGTCAATCAAAATACCAAAGAAAGAGCCTCAAGAAGCAATAGTAGAAGAAGTAGAACCCTTCACACTAGTAAGAGTAGTGGCAGAACCATCCCCCATGGATATCACTTTTCAAGGGAGTGCAACAAAAATTATAGATTTGGATGACGAAATATGAGAACCTAAAATACAATTACAAATTAGACAACCAAACAATGACACCATCCATGTAGAGCAAGGAAAAGATGTGCGAACCGGAGAAGAACCAAGCATACCTAGGACATGGTTGAATGTCGACATCGCTCAGCTCAAGCCAGTAGTGCAAGACATGATCAGGACCGCAATGGACACACAACAACTCATGCTTGAGGCTGATGAAGACTACGATCAAGCGATGCAGGACAAGCATGAGCTTCAAGAAAGGGGTAAGAATCTTTCGGCAGAATTGAAATTAGCAAGAGAGCACATAAAAAATAAAGAAAAGGAAGTCCAAGAAGCCAAAAAGCAGTGCAACGATTTGATGACAGAAAACGCCAAATTAAAAGAACAACTACAAGAGGTACAAAAGAAATATGAAGCTAACAAGACTGAGAAGATGAGGATGAATGCCAGAAGCAAAGTTTTAGAATCCCAAATAAAGGTATGTATGGAGGAGGCTGAAAATCTAAGGAACCGAAATAAAGAGCTCATGACAGCCCTTCTAAGTGACCAACCAGTAGAAGTTCAAGAAATACTAGAAAAGGATATCAAAGAATTGGAAGACAAGATAGCTAAGTATGCAGATCAGCTCAAGCAGGAGCACACCACCATTACCGAGTGGGAAAAGAGGTACATGGAAGACACCGTGGCTCTTAGGGCAAAATGGAAAAAAAACTGAGAATAGATACCTACTGCATTGTAAAGAAGACACAGATCAACTCGCGATAGTGGCAGAGGAAATCCAAAAGAATAAGGAAACAATTTTGCAGGCACAGGAAGAAATTAAGCAAAAGAAGGAAGTGATAAAACAACTACAGGATCAACTAGAACACAAGGAAATTGAGGGGACACCAGTAGCTCCAAAATCCGCAGAGGCTACTGAGGAGACTGAGGTGCGTCCTCTCTCTCCCCCCTTATATGATTCGCCACAAAGGGAGGAACAAGAGGTCCAAATTTGAACATAATACTCGGGACATTGCAGAACTAAGCTGACCGGAATGGGCACTACTGGTGTCCCAGCTTATTGTTGAATTCGAAGATCAGATAATCCAGATAATGAAGGAGGCCCAAATCGAAAGCAAAAACTTGGATCAAATTTTGAAGCCTTTCAATGTACCATATGGACTACTTAAAGAACAAATGTGACAATATATAAAGACTACAACGAATAAGGATCTGGACAACAACCTCCAGTTCAGTCAAGATACATTCAAGTATACTCAAGTGGAATTCGAAAAAGCTGATCCCATATGGAGGCGCAAAGTTTTGGAAAAAAATCCCACACTACGGGTACAATGGGAAGCATCACCGTACGCGCTTCAAGTCAATCCAGCATTTTGTCCTGTACCCCGCAAACGATCCTGGTCGCAATTTTGGGAAGGACAGCGACAAGGTAGCATTAATAATCAATGGCTAAATTATCCATTGTAACCTAGTTCGCCACATAATTACCTACCGACAGCAGAATATATGATAAAAACAATGGAATTTTGGATTGCAAGATACGCAACCATACCTGATTTAGCGGTCAAAATGACGAAGAAAATTTTTAGTATGATCCTTACGGTAATCAAAGTCTTTCAGCACGCAAAATATACATTTTTGAACTTCATTGGTATTCCACAAGGATCCGAAGCACTCGTTTTTTATCTCTCTTAACCCTGAGCCGCTTAACCCTGATGGCGTATGATTCAAGACTTATGTTTTTGCCATCAACATACATGCAGACTTTCGAAGAAGCATTTTTCATCGACTTCTTCGAAATAGATTCAAAAATCTTTGTCAAAATGACTTCAAACCTAAATGCATGTCTGGTGGCTTATGAAACTAGTTTTTTTGCGGATCACCGACAAGCACTAGAGGATGGCGTCAAGGCACAACAGTGGAAAGAATTTATGCTATGTCACGCTAATTTGCTGAATCAAAGAGAGCATGCAGCCATACAGACCTATTCACGTCGCCACAAAAAGCCTGTCGGGGACGACAGAGTTCAGGAGGAGGGACGTGTGGAAGGGGAATCAAGCAAGAAGAAAAGAAGAAGAAGATCAAAGTCAAAAATTGTGCAATAAAGAATGAAGATCATAAAATGGAAGAACCACCCTCTGCCCAAAGCCCCGCAGGGGCACGCATCAGGCAACAACACGAAACATCCAGGTCCTGAGGAGTGGAATTAAAGAGCAATCAGAACCAGGACATATCATGGGAAGGATGGACTAGGGTCAGGAACTATCCATAAAGAAGTGTAAGACAATATTTGGCAGGTAATAATCCTTCCGCTGATAGCGTGCGTTGTCAACAAAGTAAACAGGCTAAGAGCAATAAAACAGGTCAGAGATGTGAAGACAAAGACAAATCAGAAGACCAAAAGTTAGAAAGAGGTAGAGGCGGAAAAGCTGAAGCGGGTGACTAAGAACAACACATTCCTAGTCACTGGTGGCGTGTGTGGCAGCCCGACTGAATGCAGCAACCCAGATGTGTGATATAGGGAATACCAAGGGGCAAACAGAAGCAAAGGACATATTTCAGACAAAATAACAAATTCTCTTACTGTCCTTATCGCTTCTTCGACCATTGGGAGCGTGTATTTAGAAGACTTAAGCAAGCAGCCGATGAGAAGCCAAAGCCTGTCAAGGGACGACAGAGACAAAGAGGGGGAGAGTGTTGCAGAGCAAAGAAGCACAAGAGAAGAGCCCCAAAATTTTCAAATTAATGGGCATGATTTTTCTTCTTCAAAGCCTTAGAGAATTCCCTCAAGCCATGTAAATGCATTAGAGGAGTCCTCTAGTTGCATAATCCCAACTTGTTGTAAAATATCCCTTGTAAATTAGTAGGAAATTCACTTTTTAGGAATAAAAGTGTCGGTCTCTTGTGGCCAAACAAGTGCCTTTTAATTGGCACATCATATGCCAAGCATCGGTAAACAATGCTTGTAAGAGCACAACATCCATAAAGTACTGACTTTTTCTTCTTATACCATCGTTGATGTGCCAAGTGTATTTGGTCAATAATCCAATGAGTTGTTGATTGTCAAATTGAAGGCGTCTGCTAAGTATAAACTGAACCAGATCTTCTTGGGTGGCATCCTGAATCTCTCTTGCACAGGGAATGCGAAATGTTGCATGCACATTCAAAGGTGAATGGCAATACTTGGTGTCATTGCCACCATGTCCTTCAGTTTAGTCAGGTTCCTATTCTTCATGTTGTCTGGGACCATTGTCTCTTTTTCTGAGGGGATATGCATACCTTTCATATCGAGAGCTTCCCTTACCAAATTGTTCGTCAATTTGAAGCGCTTTAGTTCATTACCTCTTGTAAGAGTTGGTAGGAAAAAGGTGTTATACCCCTTTTTCTCTTTACTGGGAGTGAGGGTGCTAATCAAGTATGAACACCTTAGAAAGTCCGGCTTGGGTAACTGAGCTTTGAAGTAATCATATATTCCAGCCTTCTTCCATATTGGTTTCAACCCTTCATTGTTTTGAAGCCTCTCAAAGTCTCTTGTAAAGAAGTGATACCGGCCCCAGCGTCCGTTGAACTCTATTTTTACCTCCCACAAATAAGAGCCTTCTCCAAGAGGTCCTGCCACGTCACTGAACCAATGCGAGTTTTTGCTGAGTGGCGATGTGTGCCCTTGGCGAGGATTCTGAACAGGTATGGCATGTAATGCTCTCAATGCCAGTGGTCTTTCCTTCAACTCCTCCTCAATCGGGATACTTTCAATGTCTACGATCTGAGGACTAATGCCTGCCTGGGAGCTTGTTCCTACAGCCTCGGCCATATTGAAGGAACTGGTCACCGGTTCTGTGAAATATACAAATGAATGTTAACATTGCAAATGGAGACCAAGTGGTCATGTGCCTCCGTTACAACATTAACATGAGTTTTTAGTGATAAGTTAGTTAGTCAGTGAGTGCTCGGTGATTGTGGGTGTAGTTAGTGGATGAATTGTCCTATGAGCTAAATGGAAAGATGCAGTGTGAGAATGATGCAGTTAGTAGGTGGAGGTGAATTTACAAGTGGGGGCTGGGGGGTGTGTTACAAGCTTTGGGCAGCCAAACACTATGGATGGCTTTCGGTTTTGGTTCTGTGGAGATCTTGAGGGCTTTGTGAGAGTGTCTGCTTGGAAATGAGGCTTTTTAGGGACCCATTTACAAGTGATTCTATGCGTGCTCATGGGTGAATATGTATTCGTGTGTGATGTATAAGAGTGGGTATCAGCTGTTCGAGTGAGTGAACCATGTTGTACAGGGTGTGGTTTCTATGTATCTATTTGAGCCCCCAAGCAAGCCTTAGGCACCCAAATTTTTCTTGATTGTGGGCTAGCTTTCATCGACTTCTTGGGTACCCAGATAGACTTCACTTTCACATAAGAATTTCTGGAAGACTTCTTATTAGTGTCGTGTCGTTGATCACTAATAGGAAGTTGAGCCAGTTGTTGTGGCTTGATCGCAATAGGATGCTCGCCTTTCCGCACCCACACTTGTTTTGATGGTTGAGACACCATGCTTCATATTTTCTTTTGGCCTCGAGCATAAGTCATCTGCTTCTTCTGCATTTGATCTGCCTTTGGTTGCTGTATCCCTGTGGCTTTTGGAAAAGAAGGGAGTTCCATCGTATCCTTAACTTGGTTCCTGTATCCCTGTGGCTTTTGGAAAAGAAGGGAGTTCCATCGTTGTTGAGATAATCATCCCTCTGCATCACATAGTTTTGGACAAGAATAGCATGGTCATCTTCATGTGTACTCCTGGAAGGACGAGGAGTTTGTATCTTTCCTAGTTCCTTGAGTGCTTCATTCTCTAATTCAAGTGTAATGCGGTTCCGATTTACAAGTCCACTTCTTAGGTTTAGGTTGACTGCATGATCATAGATCCAGCCTTGACCCAAGACAAGAGGCTCAATGAGATCCTCATCTTGACACACTAGTACTTTAATTGTCATTAAAACACCTTGAATGTAGAGGGGAAGTTCCACCTCGCCTGTGCAAGGGGTTTCCACACCTCCCAACCCTATGAGATATGCTTCCACATGATTGACATTTAAGTTCAATTCTCGACAGTAAGAAATTTTAACCGCACTAGTGGCTACACTTGATTCAATCAAGGCTCTTATAGTCCTTGCACTCTTTCCTTGTCCTATCTCTAAGGTTACAAAAGGACGTCGGTCAATTATTCTATGAGAGCTAATACCTCAAACCTCATACATAGCCATATGATATCCTTGAGCTGCATAGGCATCTCTCCTAGGCTGATCTATACCCTGTCTCCTCGATTTCATTCTTCGGATGCGTTCCAATGCTTCTACCTGTTCCTCTTCTCGAATTTGATTTTCCTCTTCTTTACGTTTCTTTGCAGTATTGAGTCGATTTAACATCTCCTCCGTGAGGGGTTCCTGATATAACTTGACTCTGCATCCGCTAATGTAACTAGGAAGAACATCACCTTCCAGTGTAGCTAATTGAACTGCTCCACTCCTGGAGATCCTATTGATAATCATGGGTCCATAGCCTCTCTTCTCTAATTTCCGTGCATGTTGCTTCAAGGTGTAGACCAAAACTAGGTCTCTTACTTTTAAGCCCTTATCCTTCACATGTGTGTCGAAATATGCTTTTTGCCTCTTCTTGGCTGCATAAATTCCTGTTGCAGCCCTCAATCGTGTTTCACCTAATCCTTCAAGATCAAAGATCTTGATCACCCGATCTGGTCCAAAATGTCCTCCTGCCACACCCTGTTGAGCAGTTTCCAATATCTTGAGGTATTCTCTCTCATGGGCACATAATCTGAGGTAACCATCTCTACCACGCTTGTATAGATTATCACCAATGAGTGAGTAATCTAGGGCTTCTTGTTCTAAACTTCTTTTTCTAGCCAAAGTCATGTCTTGAGGGAATGTTTTCATCCTCAAGAAGGCTACTAGTGGTTCACTCCAATCTGGTACTAGAGACACTTGATAAAGAGTAGCGTGTTCCACAGGTGGTCTAATACAACAGACTGGGCATTCCTTACACAACCTATGAACATCTGCTTCCATGGTTAGCCAATGCACTCCAAGTCTCCTTAGTGTCTGTAGGGTTCATTGCCTCGAGTAGTGTTGCTCTAATGCACCTACATGTGCTAATTGCAACCATTTAGCATACTCATCCTCTTCCACACAACAAGCCAATATCCCTTGATCTGTATGCTTATACATACTTTCTGCCATGATGTGGTACTTTTGGGCCTTCACTACCTCTCTATCTTGAGCATTTATGACTGGGTGATTAGGCCCGAATGTCAATACTGGCGCTAATGTCTTAGCCCATTGCGGCACGACTTCCAGATTAAACAAGTAAGCATTAGGAAGGTCATCGGATACTCCTTGTGGGGCTTCTCCGGATGTGAGCCTAGAGAGATGGTCTGCTCTCAGGTGAGTCTTCCCTTTCCTTACCACAACCTCGAAGTCATATTCCATTAGCAAGAGAAACCATCTTACTAATCTGCCTGTATTGCATGGCTTGTTCACGAGATATAACAATGCTTGATGGTTAGTAAAAAATTTAAACTTATTTGCAAGCAAATAGTGTCTAAACTTCTTAACCGCATATACCATGCCTAATCCTTCTCGTTCAGTGGTGGTATAATTTTGTTCAGCTGCATTCAATTGTCTACTAGCATAGGCAATTGGAAGATATATATTACCTTCACCAGTAGGTTGTGCTAGCACACATACAATAGCATAGTTGGATGTGTCCACATGCACATGAAAGGGCTTGTTCCAATCTGGGGTTGTTAAGATTGCTGTTGAACATAATCGTCGTTTAAGCTCATTGAAGGAGTTCTCACATTCTTCTGTCCATTCAAAATCGGTCAAAAGTCCATACAGAGGCTTTGCAATGATGGCATACATGTGTATGAAGCGTCGATAATAGCCACAATGCCCCATGAAAGCTTGTACTTCCTTGACATTCTTTGGCCTAGGTAGCTCTGATATGGCTCTCACTTTCTCCTCATCCGTGGATATGCCATTCTTTGACACTATGTGTCCTAGAATCTTGCCTTGCCTGACCATGAAAACACACTTTTTTGGGTTCAGGCAGACTTGATATTCTCTACATTTGTCAAAGATTTGCTAGAGTTTAGGTATATGTGTTTGTTTAATGTTGGAATGAGCACAAAGATCATCAATATAGACTTCTAAATTCTTGGCACATCAGTCCTTGAAAGGTTGCAGGAGCATTGGTAAGTCCAAATGGAATTACCTGAAAAGCAAATATGCCCCATTCTATGGCAAAAGTTGTCTTATGCTAATCTTCTGGAGCTATGGCCACTTGATTGTAGCCAAAAAATCCATCAAGGAAGTTGTACACTTCCTTGCTTGCAACTCTCTCTAATAGATGCTTAGTGATAGGAAGCGGATAGTTCTCTCAAATGGTGGCTGCATAAACTTTCTTCAAATTAATGCACACATGTAGATTTCCGTTCTTCTTGGGCACCACTACAATGGGAGATACCCACTCAGTGTGCTCAATTTCATAGATGAATCCAACTTCAACCAAGCGATCTATCTCCTCCTTGATCTCAATAGCGTAGTTATCATTATAAGTGTATGGCTTTTGCTTGGATGGTTTGGCATCTGAGGTCATGGGGATTGTGTGTGAGCATATGTCAAGGTCTACACCTTTTAAATCCTTATAGCTCCAAGTGAATACATCTTTGTATTCCCTTAGCAAAGCTATCAACTCTTGCTCTTCTTCTTTCGTCAGGTCATGTCCTATGTAAGTGCATCTCTCTTCTCCTTCCTCTATGGCTACAACAATTTTCTTGGTGGTTTCCTTGTTATCATAGGCCTCTCCTGCTCGTGCATCACGTTTAGGCATTCTTATCATGACTCTCCTATCATCTATTTCATATTTTTTAAAGTTTTCTAGGACCTCAAACAAGGATTCTTCTTCTTCTGGTGTGACCTCTTTCTTCTTCGTCTTCCTGCCTTCACTCTTGGTGGTCACTAGTGTGGTTAATCTCACCTCGTTCATAATTTATGTGTGTCTCTGAGGGTGAGCTTCTACCTGATAGAAGTATTCCTCATCTAATGCAAAGAGTGGGTCCATGATGATTGACTCTAGATGGGAGTCACTTGCATCCTAAAATGCATCAGTGCTAGGCTCGCATTCTTCAAGAACCGAATCACCCATGAGTGGCTCTATTGAGAAGACTAAAATATTATAGCCATCCTCATCACAATGGGGTGTCCATTGTTCTTCATTGATGGCTACATCCATTGTTGCTAGAATTTCCGCCCAACCATGAGGTTCAAATTCTTTGTCAGGAAATACTATAGGTGCATAGGCAGGGTCGTGAACTGATCTATGGGTTTCTTTCGCACCTACCTCTCTGGCTTTTTCTCTTTTCTCTTCTTCTACTACTACTTTACACATCCATAAGTGAGTGTCTTCATGCATCCATGAGGATCCTGATCCTATGGAATGCACTGACTCGGTATCCTCTTTAGCTCTATGGATGGGATTCCACTCTGGTGAATACCTATTCATAGAAGAAGATGTGTCTAGCTCTGTGGAGTTAGGAACATAAGCTTCCTGAGAGGGAATGCTTATTCTCTCACTTGGTTTGCCCTTACTTTGAGAGGCGGGGTCCTTTTCAGATTGTGTAATTAGCCTCTCCAATCTTTCTAGCAGTCCATCAAAGTGCAACTGTGTCTTTGCTGAACTAGAGAAGTTAAAGAGGCGACTGTCTTCAAACATGGTTTGGGCCAATTCCACCATCTTAGCACAAATTTTAGTTCGTTCCAGCTCTAGTTCAGCTCTAGCGTAACACTGCTCATGATCCGTTACGTTTGGCCCTTCTTGGACTCTCGGCTGATATGCTTTAAGCATCATATTTAGGTCCTCCGGAGTGGGATCTGCTAAGACTGATCCTACTCTAGGGGGTGGTGGGATTGTATGAGGTGGGTTGGAAGGTGGTCGATCGGATGGAGATGGAAATGGTGGTGGTGGGGTCATGTGAGAGTGAGGTTGAGAAGTGATTTCAATTATCTTGGCTCTCGTTTCTTTGAGACTTTCCTCGAGTTCACTCATCTTCTTTGCCCATTGTCTTTTCATTCTCTTGCAGCTATCTTTCCAAGCTCTCATCCATTTCTTGGTTATGCTCTCAGTTTCACTAACTTCGGCACTCTTTTCTTGGCCTAAACCTTGGTTCTGCTGCAAAGCCTGAGCTCTGGTGATCACTTGCACAGGTGCAGTGGAGGTTACACTTCCTATAGAGTCTACTACTAACCCAATAACGTTGATAGGGGTGATTTTTGGCATCTTATTGGGGTTCTTTGGGCAATCTCGTAGGAGATGCTCCTTTTTGCAATCTTGATAGAAGCCCTAGATTGTTACTGACTGGGGTTGTGTAGGTGCAGGCATTGGGCAATCACGAATGAGGTGATCTTCCTTACATCGATAGCATGGCCCTCTAGGAAATGGGGGTCTTACTTGCCTAGGTTGAGGTCTAGAGTTGGGGTTTGCATACATGACATTTGCGTAATCTGGCTCCGAACTAGGTTCACTCAGTTCTTCACTATAGTAGGACTCACCATGTTTAGGAGACTGCATGTAGTAAGCATGGGGGCTATCAATATGTGTAGAATCAAAGCTATGGTCACTGGGGTCACTTTCGGAAAGTAATGGAGTCACTACGACTATAGCTCTATTCAAATTTTGTTCTACAACTGCATATTTTATGAGAATCACATTGGTTGGGGTAGGAGGTTACTGAGCTAACACAGGCTGAGGCCTTTGCTAGGTTTGGTAGGGCTACTGATAGGGTTGTTGAGGTCTGCCATATTTCTGTGGTGAGTACTGGTTCTGGTATCTTCCTTGTTGAGGGTATGGCTGAGGGTAGGTTTGCCTAACCGCTTGCTTGTTGTATGGGCAATCTTGTGCAGTGTAATTAGTGTATCTCCTTTCTATGGTGCAGTATTGGCTACTAGGATTCACTTGGGGTTGAGCCATAACGGGACATACATTCGCCATATGGTCTCCTCCACAAGTATAGCACCGCTTAACTGGGGCAAATCTTGGAATTTGTTTGCTAGAGACACCTAGTTTAGGAGCTACCTTCTCTGCGAGCTCCTCAATAGATGTGGATTGCATGGAAGAGAGGCTAGACGAACTATCTGAATCTTGTAGATTTTTGAAAGCTCCAATTTCTCCCCTAGGTTATCTTCAATGTCAATGCACATGCGTACACACTCTTCTATGGTCCTAGGGTCCTTCAAGTACACATAGGATCTCAATTTGGTACTTAGCAGTCCGTCCAAGAAGAGAGCCACCTGTTTGGCTGGTGTGGGTAACTCTGGAACAGAGCATCTCTCTAAGTATTGCCTAAACCTTCTTCCTGCAAGTCTCACGGTCTCTTGAGGTGTATGCTTGAAGCTGTGAATCAATGAGAATGTATTATGTCTTATGCCACTCTTAGAGAATTCGGTAATGAATGCCTCTAGAAGTTGGTCTATGTTCCTAAAGTGTCTCTCATTTAGTGGTTGAAACCACATAAGGGTAGTGTTCCTAAGGGTTAGACCAAAGGCATTGTATTGCATGAACAACTCCTCAACTTGTTCAGCTCTCAAGACTTGCCTAAACTCGGCCACATGATTGTATGGGTCTCCAGTGCCATCGAAATAGTTCTTCATGGACTTAACTAGCTGTGTAGGTCTCAAAGTCCTTGTAAGCTCTCTAGGTCTTGGCAGAGGGAATTCATCTACATTTCTTGGATTCCTTGGAGCTCTAAGTCTCTCAGGTTCCACTCTATCCGTTTTCGTTCTTGTTCTTTCTCTTCCCAACGGGTTGGCGAAACTCACTTCTGGCCTATCTCTACTTCTGTCCCTTTGAGCTCCATGGGCTTGGGATGTTCTAGCTCCTTGGTGGCCAAAAGAGACATTAGATCTTAGTTGGGAAAAATGAATTCACCCTTCCAAGTGTAAGCATGCCTTCCATGCTCGGTGACCACAAAGATTCTTTCCGAAGTATTGTCTAAATAGGTCACTTTGCCTGAGCTATTAGGATCTTTGAACTCATAGATCATGATCGTTCCTACCTCATTCAGTTGATCCGGCTTATATGTCCAAAAGGCTTCATCGGTCTCTCAATTTAAGAGCAGATCTATGCTCTTATTGTCTTGGGGAATCCACTCTGGCGTGATAATTCTAGTAAGCACTGATTTGCCTCGAGGAGTTTTAGGCTCTCCACTTATGTTCCCTTGCTCTAGGTCACCTATGTCCATCTCTGGGATCACATTCCTGAATTTTTCTGTCCTATCTGGGTGACTGGTGACTATGTATATGCTTCCTTCCTTGTCAAGGTATGCACCATTTTCAAACTTGACTATTGGATGTTCTAATCCAATGGGTTGATCTGGGTTTTTGATCTGGACCATGGATCTTCCTAAGCCATCCTCATAGATGCAAGCACCTAATCGGTTGGTCCTAAGGTATTCTAGTTGCGTCTTATAGGGGCCTTCGACCCTATGCAAATATGGCACTCCTAAACTTCTTGTAGGTCTCTCCATACCCTGAGACATCTCGGACCCACTAGTTTCAGAGCTAGGGTAGTGCAAATAATGGCTCAATTGTTGGGCCCAAGACCTAGCAGTATGATTGACACTAGCCTCTGAAGACCTAAGACTCTGTCTATCTCTCCCTAGCTGTCGTCCTGATCTAAGGTTCATATGCCTAATCGAGTCGCTCCAATTTTTACCCAAAGTACAACCTCATTGCAGCTCAATTTATATCAGTTACTTTGTTCTTTTTTAGTTGATTATCATGTTTATGATCTTGTCTGATATCACGTCGTCAGGAATACTTGAGTGAATCTCCGCACTTTAAGTTGTCCGTACCACGTTAAGTTCTTTTCTTTTTAAGTTATCAATCGCCAAGAGACTATCTTTATGCTTGAACTTGAGTATTTAATAGTCTTCAACTTTGATAGATGCCTATCCCCGCCCTGACTTACTTTTAACACTACTTGCACGTAGCCTAAGCTAGGAATTGACAAAGGAAGTTGAGAATATTCCAACCTCACTTGTTGATCCCTTGCTCTTTAGTGCTCAAGGACCTTGTTCTCAAGCTTGCAGAATGTATGTTGGTCTAGCACAATGGTAAGTACCACGTTAAGAAGCTTCACCTCCTTAATGTCAATCCGTGGGAGAGGTAGGAGTGATATGAAGATCGTGAACGTGAGATGTTGTGAGAGTGGAGGTGAGAAGTACAAAGATGCACACACACATACACACACACAATGAAGAGACAAGCAAGACACAATGGAAGGTGGGAAATTAGCTCTATTACTCAAGAATACTCTTACAAGCTCAAATAAGCTCTAAGCTCACACTAACCAAAATGGACCAACCTCAAAAATGAGCTCTCTAGCTCTTTTTATAGTTTCTAGACTAGTTTTGACCGGTTTCACATCTAGTGACCGGCCTAGTTAAAAAATAGGTCCTAGAGGCTATTTGGAAGGGTAAACGATGTCTAAAAATAACGAAATTTGGTACGAGCATTCTACCTAAGCTCCTCAAGCTCGAGGACTCCTCGGCTTGCACAAAATGGAGCTATGAATTACAAAATGGGGTTTTGTCTATATTACATATGTTACAAGAGTGATGAAAATCACTGTTGGATGTTTGAAGGGGTAATAAAAACATAATTGTTTGAAAAAATGATCCCTGTGGCTCCCTGCTCCGTCTTTACATGCTTCCATGTCGTCTGTGCCTCTGACTGTGCCTCTGACTGCTTCCAACACCCCCCTCCCTCTCGCTTCTGTCGTCCTCGACAGAACCTTGTTGTGCGGTCTGCCGGATGTAGTTTTGTAGGAGGTCGTGAGCGAGGGTGTGCTCAGATACTCGAATGCCTCGGGCCAGATCAGCCTCGAGCTTCTCCCAGTCAATCGGTTGCGGTTCGTCGGGTGGCGGGAGTTGATAATGCGTGGAATAAACCATTCGCTCACAGGCAAAAAGTTGCAATAAATGTGTGGGCCTGCTGATGAATACCTCGGAATGGTATTCCCAAAACCCGGTGGTGAACATCTCTTCAAAGGTTTGTTTGTAGCATGCCGGGAGGTATTTTATCCTACAGTGCCAGGCATAACACACCCGGAGCGATGGCGTTGTGCTCATGTCATATACTAGATCAAAGTTACCATGCTCAAATCCTGGGGTGTTTACACGCGGTGCTTTGACTCTCCGGAAGACTTTAAATATCATTTGCATCATGTCAAATATCTTGACAGTCATATGCGCTGCGATATCATCCATATGCTTCAGGCGAGGGAGCCAGTGACGGATTGTGGCCATCATATAGCCAACAGTGGGCAACTCGGTAGGTGGCTTGAAGTAGGGGTAATTCAGCCAATCCTGACACTGCCTATTGTTTTGTACTTTGATAGCGAATGCAGTCCAGGAGCGGCGTCGTGGTACTGGTCCCCAGCAAGGATTATACTTTAAGTGTAAGGGCGCTTTCACCCAAGTGCTCATCATTTCTGGGTACTCCTGTAAAAGACGTGTACGCCAATCTGGTTGATAAATAGTGCCTTGTTGCGCATCCAGTGGCAAGTCTTCAGGCTCGAACTGGGTTGCATGTGATGGCTTCTTGCCAGTTCGCTTTTCTATGGCCAGCTGGTATTCGGCCATTAGCATGAAGTAAGGTTTGTATTGAAGCTCATGCCCGGATATGTACCTGCGTGGGGCAAATTGAGCAAAGTAGGGAGATTGCAAACTTCGTTCTTCTATCATGGCCATAGCATGTAGCTGGGCCTCGACTCTAGCTGAGTGCGTTGTTCCAATCTCCTCCACAGTCTTCATCCATGCGGGGGTCGGAAGTTCATAGGTCATCTGGCCTTCGGCCGCGACTTGTCCGCCTGGGATGGGTATTGGCTCGTATGCTTCTTCAAACGTTTCCTCCACCGGAATGGTTATGTTTTCGTCGTCAGCTGGGATCTCCGGTGGGGAATCAGGCCGTGGTGGTGCTTCGTATACATCTATGCGTGATTGGAGAGTGGTTACCTGGGCCCGTAATGCGTTTAGTTCCTCTATGAGTTCAGGAGAGGAGTCCACGGGTTCTGGTACTTCTGCTGCCACTGGTAGTTGTTGTGGTGCCGGTTCTCTGAGCTGTAGTAACTTGTGATCTTCTTTTAGCTTCTGATGTTCTTCGTTCATTCGATCATAATCCTCTAGCAATCGAACATGGTCATCTAGCAACATCCGCATCGATTCAGATGGGATTGCCTTGAATCTGCTCGGACTTAATGGTTGTTCAGGGTGGTCCAGTGCTGCTTCCAAATTTTCTCTATTCTGCGCTTGGAGTCTCACGTTCTCCTCCTGGGCTGCGGCTAGGTGCCTCCTGAGTAGGCCCATATTTTTGGTCAGCGTCGCATTCCTAATTGTTTGGGCTCGAAGCAGGTTGTCCAGATCAGCAGTGGCTTCTTTCGTCTTCTCTTCACATTCTAGCTCTAGCTTATGATATGCCTCTCTTAGTTCTTGGTGTCGCGTATTTAACGAGGCATTCTCGATTGATAATGAATTGAGCTGCGACTGCAATTCATTGGTCGTCCTCTGCAGCTGTTGATAATTGTTGCCAAGAGATGCAAACTCATCTCGTACTTGTGTCATGCATGTGAACATTTGTTGAAGTGCAGTGTCTATGGTGGGCGATAATAGTAATGAAGTGCTAAGTGAGGATGTAGTGGAAGTAGATGCAGCGGGAATGGGAAATGGGGTTGGGAAGGTGGATGCAGTGGTGATTGTGGAAAATTGTGACGTACCTAAATATGATGGTGCTGTGAGTGGAGTGGGTGCTGGTGCGGTGGGTGGTGAGATGTCCATGTCATTGGACGTGTCAAGTGCGGTGACTGTGAAAAGCGGTGTGTAAGTGGGTGGTTGTGTAGGTGTGAAGACGGGATTTACAAATGTAGAGTAATTTACAGGGGGATGGCTGGAGCAGCTTGGTGAAAAGGGGAAATAGGGGTTATGGTGGGTTGAGGAGGTGAAACTGGTGAGAAGGTTAGCGGGGTTAGAAAGGTAAAAGGGGGTCTTAAAGGTGGGGGAAAGGATGGGAAGGATGAAGGGGTGAAGGGGTTAACATGTAGACGAGGTGGGGTGGGTACGGGCATGGTGGCATGAATGGGCGGTGTAAAGGCTGTGGCTATGTTGCCATGGACTGGTGTGGATGTGGGAGGAGCAGGTGGGTGTGCTGGGGATACAGGATGGGTTGGTGAAACATGAGGTGAGAGAGGAGTAGAAGGTGTGGATGTTATTTCAAGGATAGTGGTAGTATGTACAACGGTAGTACGTGGCGGGGAGTCAACTAGGATGGCTTCTTCGGTGAAGGATCTTTCCGGCCGTAGGCGTGCATCTTGTGCCTGGTGGGATGATTGAGCACCTACCGGAACTCGAATATATTCACCGGGCTTTGATAACAGGCGAATTCTGCGAGGGTCATATTGAGGAAGTGGCTTCCTTTGTAAATATCTCAATGCTTCAACCGGGCCGATGGATTGGACCAGTTCTCTAAACCCTCTGATGTAGACTTCTTCAAATCCTCCGGAGACTAGTTCTTGTTCGATTAGGGCCTGGCTCTCTTCTTCAGTCAATTTCTTCCGTGCCCATACTTTCTCCATCGTACGATATAATTTCTTGATTGCCAGCGTGTAAGCTGCTACTTCGAAAGTCTCCTCTTCGTGCGTGCTGGTGTCACCGTGTGCATCGGTTTGTTGGCCTTGGCCGTCTGTCTGTCCTTGTTCTTGGGAATCATGCGTGCCCTGGCTGGCTTCGTCATCACCTTCGTCATCGTCGGTGGCTATTCTTTTGTCATCGGAGCTCGACACAACTTGTCCTTGTGGCAGATCCCGCGGTGTGGTAGGGTAACTGGGGCGTTCATATTCTTGGGAGAACATCTGTGCCTCTGAAAACTGGAATTCATTTGAGAATGCATCAGGCATTTCAAAATCGAACGTTGTGTTTATTGGTTCTGCCTCCATGTGTGGTATTGGGAAAGAAAAGGCGTCCGCACCAATAGTGGTGGGAGCTTCTGCTGTCGTGGTGGTGGGTTCTGTGGTTGCAGCTGCCTGAGGTGCAGTGGTACTAGTAGTGCCCTCCGTGACCACTGGTCTAGACAACCTTATGCGAATAGGTTGCACTGTAGGAGCGGCTTCTATCGGTGATCGCTCTGGAGAGGGTTGTGGTGATGGTGACTCTAGCACTTGAAGGCAAGGAATAGTGCCTCTCATGCGCTTACCTGCCCGTGTTCTGCTGGGCTTCCTGGCTTTCTTCGCCGTTCCTTTGAATGCTTTCAGCTCTTCTCCTGTTAATGCGCGTTCAATTGGCAAATCATAGGCCAAACACATATAAACAATTCTTGTGAGCGCACAACATCCATTAAGCACTTTCTTGCGTTCCCATCTGTGTTGTGCCAAATACATTTGATCAATGATCCAGCTTGCCAGATCAACAGTCTGAGGTCCCGTGCACGCTAAGTACAGTCCAAACCATATTCTTTTATGGGGCATGGTAAATCTGTCCTGAGCGGGGAATGCGAAGTGTTGCATGCATATCCGTAGCGGCTTTGACAGCTCAGGTGTAATTGCTGAGATCTCCTCCCACTTAGTGACATCCCCACGTTTCATAGGGTCTGGAATTAATCTTTCTCGATCTGTGGGCGTGTGGGTTCCATGAATCTTGATGGCAGCCCTGATTAAATCCTTTGAGAGGTAAAACCTTTTGTAGGGTGGATCATCCACTAAAGAAGGCAAAATAAAAGTTCCTGGGATGTCCTTATTCTCTGAGGCCAGCAAAGTAGTAATTAAGTAATAACACCTGTAAAAGTCAGGTTTGGGCAGGGGGTCACTGAAATACTCTGTGAAGCCTGCTCTGGCCCAAACGTGAGTTAGGTCCTGGGTGTTCTGTAGGTCTTCGAACTCTCTGGAGAAGAATTGGTATTTTCCCCAAGTGCGGTCATCAAACGTCAAAGTAGATTCAAATATGAAATGCACGTCCGCTAAGGGTCCTGCAAGTCCCTGAAACCAGTGAGAGTTACGGTGTATCTTTTCTGTGTAGCCCATAGGTGGGTTGTCGATCGGCATGGGCCCTGGAAATCCTTGGAATTCTGGCGGTGGAGCAGTCGGGTGGGATTCTGCTCATAGAACATTGAGGGGCACTGCCGCTACACTGGGGCCTGCTCCTGATGGTCCTTCGTCGGTTTGCATGATGACTGATGCGTTAATGAGAAAGATCTGCTACAAAAGATTAACACATTAGCATGGAAATTAATTATGATCCCATTAAAGTGAGACCGCAATCCCTTTCCATAACTGATGCGTAACCCGTGTAGCCAAGTGCTGTGATGTGATGGATGCAATGCCTCTTGCAGCACTAGTGCAGGTCTCTAGACTCCTACACGTTTCAGATGATGCATACGTTCCTTGATGAGATGAGATTATGAGTGACGTGTGATGATGGTGGGTGAATTTATACAAGGTTTAAAGGTTAGTGATTTATTACAAGGTTGTATGTTAGTCGGGGGGGTAGTTTTGTCAGACATGGGGTTAGGGGAAGACGATTGGACACGCTTCGGTATCCATTTCCTAAGAGTCCTTGAGTGGGTGGTGGGTTTCTGCTGAGGGGTCAAAGGTAGTATCGGGTGTGGTGGTGTTGAGGGATGGAAAGATTTGTGATGGGTATGTATTACATGGCTTAAGGGTTTAGCTATGATACATGGTTTGGGTACCCAAATCTGCGTGGGTGTGGGTCTATGGGTAAGGTATTTCTTGGCGATCCAAATTTGTCGAATGCTCGGACCTGTAGAAGAAGGTCGAGGGGATGGTGGATACTAATGCTGTTTCTGCCCTGCCTTTTTCTTGTCGATCTCTGCTTGGTTGGAGTTCTTCGGCGCTTTTTGTCCTTTTGGCACCCATATTTGTCTGGTGCCGCTTCCTTTGGGTGGCCTAGACTGCTTTCCTTGTTGTGTCTTCTGATACTGCCGTCGGTCTGGGTTCCTTCGTCGTGGGTGACTCTGTCGTGGTGGAGGTAGAGAGGTCGGATGGACACTCTGCTTTGGAAAAGAAGGGAGATCCAACACTTGTGTGACCTGCCCATTAGGAAGTGATGCATTCTTTAACTTTAATCTAGGCCAGTCCGCAACAAGTTTGGAAGGATGAGCACCGCAGGGTGTCGTGCTCATTTGGCCGCTGATGCAACCCACCTGACCGCTGATTGTGTCCATCTGCCCTTGCGGTTGGGTAACTGCCTCTTCTAGTTTGCAGGAAGTCCCAGGGAAGATCTCCTGTCGTCCTTCTGGTTGACAACTGTCTATAGCCAAGCCCGAGTGGGTTGGTGTAGACGTAGCGTGACTGAGCTGATCAAAGATCTTCCCGTCTTCCGTCGCATGTGTTTCATAGGGTCTAGGGTCACAACCGTCAGGCGGAATGCTGTTAGGGAAGTCAAGCGGTATCACTCGCTTCTGCTCTAAGGTTCCAATCTGTAAGGAGCCTTGTCTAAGATTTAGGTCCACTGAGTGATCGTATAGCCAATCTTGGCCAAGGATTAGGGGTTCTATCAGGTCGTCATCATGGCACACTAGTAGCTTCGCTGTCATGGTCAAATCCTTAATGAGGATAGGAAGGTCCACCTCACCCATGCAAGGGGTTTCCATGCCTCCTAGCCCTATGAGGTATGCCTCAATTGGCCGCATTTCTATTCCTGAATCCTTATAGTGGGACCATCTAATCGCACTAGTCGCAGCACCTGAGTCAATTAAAGCCCTGAGTTCTTGGCAATGGTTGCCGTGCTCTAGCCTAACTGTAACGAATGGTCTCCTGTCCACTATGCTAGGATGAGTGGTTGACTTTACTTGACACATGGCCATGGGATATCTGGGTGATGTTTCCAGATGGTTATAATGTTCTCTCCCTAGTCCTTGTCTTCTTAGCTTCATGCGCTTAATGCGTTCTATGGCTTCTGCCTGAGCTTCCGCTCGTATTCTATTTTCTTCCTCCTTACGCTTCTTTGCCAATGTGAGTCGTCTAAGCATATCCTCAGTAAGAGGTTCTTGATACAGCTTGACTCTACAGCCACTAATGTAATTAGGCATTATATCTCCTTCTAAGGTGGCTAACTGTACTGCTCCACTAGTCGAAAGTCTGTTAATAATCATAGGTCCATAACCTCGCTTTTCTAACTTCCGTGCGTGCTGTTTCAGCGTATACACTAGAACTAAATCTCCTTCTTTTAAACCTTTATCTTTCACATGTGCATCAAAATATGCTTTCTGTCGCTTCTTCGCTGCGTATATTCCTGCTGCTGCTTTCAGCCTGGTTTCTCCTAATCGTTCCAAGTCCATTATTCTCGCTGATAATTCATGGCCGGTCCACTGATGTTCTTGTGCAACCTTAAGGGTCGGTATCAAGAAGTCCAAAGGAAGCACAACATTCTGACCAAAAACCATCTGAAAGGGAGTTGCATTGAGTACGGTCTTGTAGGCCACTCGATATGCCCAAACAGCTTGATGTAACTGTTTGTCCCAATCTGAACGTTTGTTGTTCACGAGTTTCGTCAGTACGTTACAGAGTATCTGGTTAGTGCTTTCAACCTGACCATTGGCCTGAGGATGGTATGGTGCAGATTTCTTGTGAATCACCATAAAATCCTGTAACAAATATTCAATGACTTGGTTTAGAAAGTGAGTGCCTCGATCGCTCACTAACTCTATAGGCAATCCATATCTTGTAAAGACATTTTCAAATAAGAATTTTGCAGTCGTGTGAGCATCATTCTTTTTTGTGGCTTTTGCCTCTACCCATTTGGTTAGATAATCTGTGGCAACAATAATGTATTCCGCATGTGTACCTTTTGCAGGGGGGTTAATGGGTCCTACAAAGTCTATACCCCACTTTGAAAATGCACGTCTGCCCATCATGGGTTTCAATGGCATTTCATCTCTGCGAGTAGGAAACTGAGTTCTTTGGCACACATCACATCTCTTTACATAGGTATGAGCATCCATGTGAAGAGTGGGCCACCATAATCCTGCAAAGAGGATGGCTTTGACTATCCTATCTGGTCCAAAATGACCTCCTGCAACACCTTGGTGTGCAGTCTCTAGTATGCTAAGATATTCGCTCTCATGAATACATTGTCTTAGATATCCATCTCGTCCTCTTTTGTATAAATTATCGCCAATGAGTGAATAGTCTTGAGCTTCCTGCTCTAGACTGCGTTGTCGAGCTAAAGTCATGCCTTGAGGGAATGTGTTCGTCCTCAAGTATGTCACTAAAGGTTCACTCCATTCTGGTGTGAGAGACATGTGATATAATGTCGCATGCTCTACTGGTGGTCTTTCACAACAAACATGGCATTCCTTACACAACTTGTAGACATCTGCTTCCATCGTAGGCCAATATACTCCTAATCTATGCAGAGTCTGTAATGTTCGATGTTTTGAATGGTGTTGCTTTAGTGCACCTATGTGTGCTAATTGCAACCAATTCGCATGTTCTGATTCATCTTCACAACAAGCAAGAATCTTTTGATTATCCTGTTTATATATGCTTCCTGCCATTATTTGATACCTCTGAGACTTGGTAATCTCTCCTTCTCTGATCTTTATCCTAGGATTCTTGGGTCCATATGTGAGAATGGGGACTATAGGCTCAGCCCATTCTGGTGCTATCTCAAGGTTAAACAAGTATGCATCTGGTAGATCATCCGCTACTCCTTGAGGAGCTTCTCCTGAGGTTAATCTTGAAAGGTGGTCGGCTCTAAGATGCGTCTTTCCTTTCCTGACTACTACTTCAAAATCATACTCCATGAGTAATAGAAACCAACGTATCAATCGTCCTGTGTTACATGGTTTGTTGACTAAGTACAATAGGGCTTGATGATCTGTAAAGAACTTGAATTTGTTGGCCAACAAGTAGTGCCTAAACTTCTTTACAGCGTAGATCATCCCTAATCCTTCTCGTTCCGTTGTGGTGTAATTTCTTTCTGCTGCGTTCAATTGTCTGCTAGCGTAAGCTATGGGGAGATCTATGTTACCTTCATTCGTGGGTTGTGCTAACACACATCCTATGGCGTAATTGGATGCATCCACATGTACATGAAATGGCTTACTCCAAATATGGGGTAGTCAATATAGGTGCTGAGCACAAGCGTCGTTTAAGTTCATTGAATGAATTTTCACATTCATCTGTCCACTCAAAATTGGTTAAAAGAGAGTACAGAGGCTTGGCTATGATTGCATACATGTGTATGAATCTCCTATAATAACCGCAATGGCCCATAAATGCCTGTACCTCTTTCACATTAGTTGGTCTGGGTAGATCCGCAATTACCTTCACCTTTTCCTCATCCGTGGAGATTCCATTTTTTGACACAATGTGTCCTAGAATTTTGCCTTGTCTGACCATGAAAACGCATTTTTCTGGGTTCAAACAAACCTGATATTCTCGACATTTGTCAAATACTTGTCTTAGCTCTGGGATATGCGTCTGTCTTACATTTGAATGAGCACATAAGTCATCGACATAAACTTCCAAGCTCTTGCGTAAGAATTCCTTAAAGACATGACACATGAGTCGCTGGAAAGTGGCGGGTGCATTTGTTAAGCCAAATGGCATTACACGAAATGCAAATATGCCCCATTCAGTGGCAAATGCCGTCTTGTGTTGATCTTCTGGAGCAATGGCTACTTGATTATAGCATGAGAATCCATCAAGAAAGCTGTAAACTTCCTTGCCCGCAACTCTTTCCAATAGGTGTTCCGTGATAGGAAGAGGATAACTATCTCTAATCGTGGCGGCATTAACTTTTTTAAGGTTAATACACACACGCAATTTTCCATTCTTCTTGGGCACAACCACAATGGGGGATACCCATTCGGTATGCTCAATTTCATAAATGAATCCTGCTTCTATCAAGCGATCTATCTCCTCTTTAATCTTCGCAGCGTAATTATCATTGTACGTGTAAGGTTTCTGTTTTGTTGGTTTTGCATCTGGAGTCATAGGGATTCTATGAGAACATATATCTGGATCTACTCCTTTCAAATCTTTGTAACTCCAAGCAAAAACATCTCTATATTCGCGCAATAGGGCAACTAGTTCTTCCTCTTCTTCAGTCGTCAAATCATGCCCTATGTAGGTACATTTTTCTTCTTCTCCTTCTATAGCAACTATTATTTTCTTGGTTTTCTCTCGGTTATCATATACTTGTCCGTCATTCGCCTTTCTATTGGGCATTCGTACCATGATTCTTCTATCTTCGATTTCATATTTCTTGAAATTCTCGGGTACTTCAAACAAAGCTTCTTCTTTTTCTGACATGGTTTCTTTCTTCTTTCTCTTCTTGCCTTCACTCTTATCAGTCACTTGAGTGGCTAACCTTACCTCGTTCGTAATTTCTTCGTGTCTCTGAGTGTGAGTCTCTACTTCGTAGAAATATTCTTCCTCGGATGCAAAGGGTGGGTCCATGATAATTGATTCTAAATCAAAATTGCTTGCATCCTCAAATGCATCAGTGTCTGGTTCACATTCTTCTAAAATTGCATCGCACATGATTGGCTCTATCGTGAAAACTGAAATGTCATAGCCATCCTCGTCACAGTGGGGTGTCCATTGTTCTTCATTGATGGCTACATCCATGGTTGCTAGTATTTCCGCCCAACCATGGGGTTCAAACTCTTCGTCTGAGAATACTACAGGTGCGTAGGCTGGATCTTGAAGGGTTCGTGGATATTGTTCTGCACCTAAGGTCCTTGCTTCTAATCGTTCTTCCTCTTGTTTGGCTACTTTACACATCCATAAATGGGTATCCTCATGCAACCAAGAAGGATCTGATTCTAATGAGTGCACGGATTCCGTCTCTGCTGGTGTCTTATGGATGGTATTCCATTGTATTGGGGGTACATCTCTGTGTGAATAGTCTTTAAGGTTGACTTTGGTAGTCACTCCTAAATGTTGCAAGTACAAAGAATTAGTTCCCCAATCTTGTACAATTTGCAACTGACGCATGAATGCTCGTCCCAATATCATCTCATAAGCACGATTTTTCGCAAAGTCACAAATGGCAAAGGTATGCTCAAATTCTACACCACAAGTGGTGAGAGATATGCCTTCTAGTAAGCCTAATGGTTTTTCTATGTGTCCATCGGCCATTTGTAGCTTCATCCTGGTGGGTTTGAGGGCTGGCTTACCCCAACGTTTCCACAAAGCGGTGGTAGCTATGGCTACTCCGGCTCCTGAATCTAAGATGGCTTTCGTGGTGTAGCCCTGATGGGTTATTGGAAGATATGTGTTACCTTCCTCTCCTTCGCTTATGTCTCCAATCTTTTCCACGGGTATCTCTAGTACCTTCTTATGTGATCCTATTTGAGAGGGTGTGGTAGCTAGCTCAGGGAATTGATTTGCTACGTGCTTCCACAATTCTGGTTTTACCTTTAACAATGCCTCCAGGGTGAGATTACACTGTACTTTAGTGTTCTTGATCACTTCCGTGTTCCTAGGGATCACTGATTCTTCATTCCTCACTATTATCGTGGGTGCTCTCATACTAATAGACTTTGCTTCCCAAGGTCCTGTGAACTGAGGTAATTCTTGTAGAGAATTAGATTCAAATCCTATGGGTTCACTCAGTTGCTCCACCTCTACATCATCATATATAGAGGGGATGTCTTGGGGAAATTGTTCCTGCAAGTCATCTATTTCTTGAATAGGAGGATGAGTTCCTTGTTCTTTTCCCCATTTCTCTTCTTGGATCTCCCTCAAAAATTCATGTGAGTACCTATGTATGGAAGACAAATTGTCTTGACTTTCTGTATTGGGTACTTGAGACAGGGATGGTGCATTCCTTTCCTGTGTCTCTGTGACAATAGGGTTCCTATGCTGATCCTTTTTCTCTTTGCTTTCTATTAAGTGTTCTAGCCTCTCCATTAGTCCTTGAAAGTGTAGTTCTGGTTTTGCCATGTTATTCCAATTAAGATATCTAGAGGCTTCAAACAAAGCTTGTGCTAACTCTACCATCTTCATGCAAAGTTTAGTTCTCTCAATTTCTAGATCAGCTCGAGGGTAGTTTTTACTCATTTCCGTTACTTGAGGTCCCTCTTTTAGTCTAGCCTGATATGCACGAAACATCATGTCTAGATCTTCGGGTATGGGTTCCGCTAAAACTGATCCTGATTTCTGAGCTGGGTTTCCTTGATTTAATTCTTGTGAGGCCAATTCTTGTATTTTGGCTCTAGATTCCTTCAAACTTCCTTCCAACTCACTTATCTTTTTACTCCACTTTCTCTTGATTCTTTCCCTAGAATCTTTCCAAGACTTTGTCTTTTTACTGCTAGATTCTGCAACTTCACTAGTTCCGGCTACTTTCTCATGATTAAGCTGTTGGTTTTGTAAGAGCGCCTGGGCTCTGGTTATCGCTTGGATAGGCACGTATGTAGGGTTGGATCCATCTGCGGTGTTTACAATACCTATCACGTTGATCGGTGTCACATTCGAAGCGTTAACTGGGTTCTTAGGACAATCTTTGATTATGTGCTCTTTGCCACAATCGGCACAAAAGCCTTGGATGCTATAGTACTGTGATTGCCTTGCTATTGGGGGATGTGGACAATCCTTTATGAAGTGATCTCCTTGGCACCTAAAGCATGGTCCTCTAGGGCCCTGTGGTCTCTATTGTCTCAATTGGGGCCGTGGGTTTGGGTTTGCGTACATCACATTAGTATAATCTGGCTTCCAACTAGGTTCCATTGGTGGACTATCATAATGATATGTCTCCACATGTTCTGGTGACTCCGTGTAATAAGCGGGTGGACTAGTTACATGAGTAGAGTCAAAACTGTTTGAGTTCGGGTCACTTTCTGTGATCAAAGGTGAAGAAGGCACTAAGGCCCTACTTAGGTTCTCTTCTGCAGCAGCGTATTTGACTGAGATGACATTCGCCGGTGGGGGTGGCTGCTGAGCTAAGACAGGTTGAGGTCTCTGTTGAGCCTGGTATGGGTAGTTCTGAGGAGGCCTATAGTAATAAGGCTGAGCATTGTATTGGCCT
Source organism: Ceratopteris richardii (assembly GCA_020310875.1). NCBI lineage: Eukaryota > Viridiplantae > Streptophyta > Polypodiopsida > Polypodiales > Pteridaceae > Ceratopteris > Ceratopteris richardii. The sequence continues at coordinate 31,577,227 of CM035434.1, read as the reverse complement.
TGATACCTACCTGGCTGCTGGTATGTCTGCGGGTAGTTCTGTCTCACGGTTTGTTTGTTGTATGGACAGTCCTGAGCCGTATGATTCGTGTATCTTCTCTCAATTGTGCAATATTGGCCACTAGGGTTGGCTTGAGGTTGAGGTGCATTGGGGCACACATTTGCCAAATGATTTCCACCACAAGTGTAACAACGTACATTGGTTGGTAGCTTGGGCACCTGTTTACTAGAAACTCCTAGTTTTTGGGCCACTTTTTCTGCTAGGTCCTCTATCGAATTAGACAATTTTGTGGATGCTAGAGAAGAACAATCTGAGTCCTTATAGACCTTTGAGAGTTCTAATTCCTCTCCTAGGTTGTCCTCGATGTCTATACATATTCTTACACACTCCTCTAGCGTTCTGGGTTCTTTTAGGTACACATAGGAGCGTAGTTTAGCGCTCAACAAGCCATCTAGGAACAGTGATACTTGTTTGGCTTGTGAGGGTAGCTCTTGCATTGGACATCGTTCAACATATTGTCTGAATCTACGACCTGCCAGTCTTACTGTTTCCTGAGGGGTCTGTTTAAAGCTATGAATCAACGAAGACGTGTCATGTCTAATCCCACTTTTAGAGAATTCAGTGATGAATGACTCTAAAAAGTGATGGATGTCTCTAAATTGCCTTTGTTGCAATGGTTGGAACCAAGTTAAAGCTGTATTCTTTAACGTTAGTCCAAATGCGTTGTACTGCGTGAACATGTCTTCAACTTGTTCTGCTCTTAGTACTTGCTTGAATTCTGCGACATGGTCATAGGGATCTCCTGTCCCATCAAAGTAATTCTTCATTGATTTTACTAACTGTGTGGGTCTCAATACTCTTGCGTGTTCCCGTGGTCTAGGTAGAGGAAAATCATCTCTACCACCTAATATTCCATGATCTCTTTGTCTATCCGCTCTATTCGTGTTCGTGGTTGTTCTATCTCTCCCTATGGGGTGATTAAAGCTTACTTCCGGTCTCTCTTTATTTCCTTCTCTTTGATTTCCATGGGCTGAGGATGTTCCTGCCCCTTGTTGACTTGTATTCATGTTCGTTCTAGATGGAGGGAATACCAATTCACCTCTCCATGTGTATGTGTTTCTAGCGCGTTCAGGCACCACAAAGACTCTTTTTGAAGTCTCATCCAGGTATACAACCTTTCCAGGTGTATCTGGGTCCTTGAATTCATAGATTGTAATGATGCCTATCTCACCAGGGTGTTCCTTTCTGTACCTCCAAAAGGCTTCATCTGTCTCTTTATTTACATACAACTCAGTGCTCCTGTTATCTTGAGGGATCCACTCTGGGATGAGTACTCTTGTTAATACGGATTTCCCTCTCGGTGTTCTAGGTTCTTCTAACGGTTCTTTTCCTTGAAATTTCGCTTCCGTCTCTAATTGAATTGTGCCAAACTCATTAGTATCGTTTGGTTGCGTACTTAGGACGTACATGGTTCCTTCTTTATCTATGTAAGCGTCTCTCTCAAATTTCACCACTGGTCTTTCCAATCCAATGGGTTGATCAGGGTTGTGCAGTTGCACCACTTGCCTTTGCAAACCATCCTCATAGATGCGAGCACCTAATCGGTTGGTTCGGAGAAACTCTAATTGTGTTCTATAGGGTCCTTCTGGTTTTTCTAAATATGCTACATTAGACCCTCCTTCTGGTCTGTCTGTGCTAAATGCCATTTCTGATTCGCTAGTATCTGAGCTCTCGTAGGGGTAATTACTATTCAATTGCTGAGCCCAAGATCGAGCGGTAGTTCTTACACTAGCCTCTGATGATCTAAGGCTTCTTCTGTCCGACTTACCTATATGTTTGCCCGATCTAAGGTTCATTAATTTTCTTCCTTGCACGCTCAATTACACACTTAGATCGTCAATGGTCCTTTGTGATTACTTTCTTGATTCTTTTTAATTTTCTCTGGATTCTTGTCTTAATATATGCGTCAGGAATTCGACTTTCCGTTATAATTTTGAGTTCTCGTTCCGTCAGACTTATGTTCTTTTCTTTAGGTTTTCGTCACACACCTTGATCTTTAGTCTTGAACTTGAAAGAATTAAGTATCTTGAACTTGAGGCGTTCCTATCGACTTAAATCCACAATGCTAACGTTTAGCCTAAGCTAAGAATTGACTGAGGGGGGTTGAGTAATCTTCCAACCTCGAGTCGGCTTTTCTGGTTGCTCTGATGCCCTGTTGCCCAAGAAGCTGCGCTTCCCAAGCTTTACTGTCTTCACTGCCTTGCTTGCTTGCTTTTGATTGCCCTTGCTAGACCTGGAAAATTCCCATATTAGACCAATTCACAATTGGATGATCAAACACTTGAGTATATACACCTTTTAGTCCCTTCCCTTTTTGCACAAATTTTCAATGTGTGCCCCATGGCTTCCTAGTCCCAAACTAGGTGAACCTCAAAATAGCTTATCCAAAAATAGATGTATTCTTTATGAAAAAAACAGTTGAGGTCACGTAGTACTCGTCGCGAGCTTTCTAACGAGCTATTAAGCTCAAAAAACGGACTTCGGATGAAAAAGTTATGAGCGTTCAGGCCCTGGGGGGTAAAAACTGACAATCAGGTTTTCCTCCAAATATGAGCTAAGGGGTCTCCTATGAGTCTAATGGTCCAAAAATTTTTCAAAAATACCCTCAAAATTGGTCAAAAATTGGAGCCCAAAATTTGCGATGGGGGTGGACAATCGCGATGGTCTGGGACCGTCGCGATGGTCCAAGCGAACCGTCGCGATGGCGTGGAATTTGGACAATCGCGATGGCCCGAAAAAGTGAACCGTCGCGATGGCCCGACGTGAACGGTCGCGATGGCGTGAAAATGGACCGTCGCGATGGTCCAAAAAATGAACCGTCGCGATGGCGTGATCAGGCGGACAATCGCGATGGCGCGGTCAACGGTCAAAGGTGGACAATCGCGATGGCGCGGTCAACGGTCAAAGGTGGACAATCGTGATGGCGCGGTCAACGGTCAAAGGTGGACAATCGCGATGGTCCGGAGTGAACCGTCGCGATGGTCACAAGTGCGATGGCGTGAGCCAATCGCGATGGTCTGATTTTGGGCTGTCGCGATGGTCCGAAAAACGAACCGTCGCGATGGTCTATCTTGACACGTGGCACTGTCGTGGCGATGGCATAAGCCAATCGCGATGGTCCGGGGTCAGCTGAACAATCGCGATGGTCCGAAGTGGACCGTCGCGATGGCTCAAGTGAACCATCGCGATGGTCCGAAAAAGCGAACCGTCGCGATGGTCCGGCCGAGCCGTCGCGATGGCTTGAGCCTATCGTGATGGTGCGACACAATCGCGATGGTCTGAGCCAATCGCGATGGTCCACCAAAGTATGAATTTTTGGGATGCGCCTGTGGATTCGTGGATGCGCAAGGATCGCCTACCTCGTGGTGTGGTCGCCTACCAAGAATTCCGAAAGTTGCAGACCATCGCGATGGTCCGCCACACTCGGCAGATCTTTGACAGAGAGTAAATTTTTACCTTTTCCAAGCTTTCCTGATGCACTGGAGCTCTATACCTGCAAGAAAACTCAAGAAAACGCAAGCGCACACAAGCACAAAAATTCTCTCTCGCTCTCTCGCATGCACAAATGAGGGGAAATGAGGTGAATGGGTGGATATGGTGAATTTTCTGATTTTTTTGGAAATGGAGATGATGATGGGATGATGAAGATGGAGTATGGGGAAGGTGAAAAACACTAAAAACTAAGTAAAAACAACAACAAAAACTGAAATTTTTACCTTCCAACGCCACTTCTTGCTATACTCTTACCATCACACATTCGTCCTAGACTCGATCCCCGGCAACGGCGCCAAATTTGGTGTTGGTCTAGCACAATGGTAAGTACCACGTTAAGAAGCTTCACCTCCTTAATGTCAATCCGTGGGAGAGGTAGGAGCGATATGAAGATCGTGAACGTGAGATGTTGTGAGAGTGGAGGTGAGAAGTACAAAGATGCACACACACATACACACACACAATGAAGAGACAAGCAAGACACAATGGAAGGTGGGAAATTAGCTCTATTACTCAAGAATACTCTTACAAGCTCAAATTAGCTCTAAGCTCACACTAACCAAAATGAACCAACCTCAAAAATGAGCTCTCTAGCTCTTTTTATAGTTTCTAGACTAGTTTTGACCGGTTTCACATCTAGTGACCGGCCTAGTTAAAAAATAGGTCCTAGAGGCTATTTGGAAGGGTAAACGATGTCTAAAAATAACGAAATTTGGTACGAGCATTCTACCTAAGCTCCTCAAGCTCGAGGACTCCTCGGCTTGCACAAAATGGAGCTATGAATTACAAAATGGGGTTTTGTCTATATTACATATGTTACAAGAGTGATGAAAATCATTGTTGGATGTTTGAAGGGGTAATAAAAACATAATTGTTTGAAAAAATGATCCCTGTGGCTCCCTGCTCCGTCTTTACATGCTTCCATGTCGTCTGTGCCTCTGACTGTGCCTCTGACTGCTTCCAACAATGTCCTTGCTTTGGATGCCCTCTAGTGCACTCAATAGACCTGTAAAAGTCCCAACGTTAGCTCAAGACTTAGAATCAAATGACATAACAAATCACTTCCATTCATGTAACTCAGATATCAATTTGCATTTTATCTTTATGGAAAACAATTCTAGAGATCCCTTAGTTTTCTTCCCCATGGGTATGGTCCACTTAAAAATTCTATAGCTAATAATCCCCACGAGCTTTCCAACGAGCCCAAGATCACCCCGAACGGATTTCGTATGAGGAAGTTATGACAGTTCAGGGTTCTAGGGTTAAAACAGGGCTAAAACAAGCTAACAGTTAAACAGAATTTACCTCAATTTACTAGTGTAAGGACCTCACAAAAATGCTAATTGATAGACAAATATGCCCAAAATTATCCCCCAAAACTTGGAACAATAGAATCCTTAAATTTTAGCCAAAAAAGCCTGTCAATTGCAATCGACAGGTCTGTCAATCGTGATTGACAGAGGTGTCCGTCGGGCCTGTCCGTCACGGTCGACATGTCAATCGCGATCGACACTTTTTCTGCAATTTCTGCCATAATTTCAGTCAATCAGGGATGTGTCCGTCGCGATGGACACGTAGCAACGCGAGTCTTTGAGTCAATCGTGAAATTTCAGTCGGTCATGATCAACGGTGTCGATCACGATTGACTGAGTCCTATGTGGAAGTCCGTCGGGGTCTGTCCGTCACGATTGACAGAGTCTATCGATCGCGATTGACAGAGTCGGTCGATCGCGATTGACAGAGTCTGTCGATTGTGGCTGTCGATCATGATTGACAGTGTCGGTCACGATTGACAGAGGATTAAGAAATTTTTTAATTTTGATTAGTGTTTTGCAATGTGCTCATCATGAGTTTTCTAGTGGTGCACTTTGTTTTACCAAAAGCTCAATTTTTCTATTGATCGCGATCGACAGAGGTCTATGACACAGAGACGGGGCCGAGCTTTTCCGTACCTACGCAGCCTACTGGAGACGATGATACAGCTACAACCTACAAGATCACTCAAAATACATGCAAAAACAGCGCACACAATTCGCTCTCTCGCTCTCTCTCACAAGTGAAATGAGGGAAATGGAAGTGGGAAGGAGATATGATCAAAAAACTGGAATTTTCGTGATGATGGAGATGGAGGTGGGATATGGTGAGGATGATGATGGTGATGGATGGTGAAGTAAGAAAGAGAAAAGTAAGAAAAAGTAAGGAATTACCTACAACGCCAACGTCACAACTCTACGTCTTACCATCACACGCTCGTCCTCAAAGTTCGATCCCCGGCAACGGCGCAAAAATTTGGTGTACCTCAGTGGTGAGTAGCACCTCCTTTAATGTCAATCTAGGAAGACATGAGGATGGTATGAAGACCTCAAACAAGTGATGGCACAAGTGTGTGAGTGAGAAGCACACTAACATGCACACACATACACACACAAGCACACACAAGGCAAGAAAAAAGAGAGAGACAATGGAGTTCTTTAGATTACTCAAAAGTGCTCTTACAAGTTCAATTCTACAACAACCTAACCTCAAAAATGAGCTCTCTAGCTCTATTTATAGTTTTTGACTAGCTTTGGCCCTGTCCAGACCTAGTGTCCGGCCTAGTTAAAAATTAGGTTCTAGGACCTATTTGAGTGCTCAAACGGAGTCTAAAAAATATGAAAATTGATAGGTAGGTACTTCTCATGCTCCTCAAACTCAAGGACTCCTTGGCTTGCACAAAATGGAGTTACAAAAAGGTGGAATGGTATTTACAAAGGTGTGGAGTGACTAGAATCACTATTTGGGAAATATTAATTCAGGAAAAAATGATAGGCCTATTTGCTAGATCTTCTTTGACTGCTTTGCCTGCTTGGCCCTTCTCGTTGGCTCCCTTGTCTTGTAAGTCCTTGACCGCCCTGACCACTGCCAACACCTGATTAGAACACTCTCAAAATACCATAGTAACACAAGTAGACCCAAATTGACAAAAGCTAGAATCACAGAGAGATGACAATGAGTGTATCCCTCAGCTTCCTAGATCTTTGTATATCCTTCCGAATGGACCCTTCACTAACATATATCTCTGACCGTCTATACATACCCCAAACAAGTGCAAACTGCTTCTATATAGATCTCGAGGCCAAGAGAGTGAATTCCACTAGATTCCATCATTCAAGGCACCATCACTGTTCATTGCACACGTGCGGCCAAGAGAGTGGCTTCCACCGGATCCCATCATTTACTACACCATCATTGTACGCTGCACACGCGCTGAACTAGTCTGACGAAAGTGGAGGGAGAGTTAGCTAATTTTGTGTAAGTGGTCTAATTCTAGTATTAACAGCCAACCATCTCAAAAGTGCCTAAAGACTTCGGAATATGGCCTTGAATGCGAGACTCTTTCTTACGATGAATCAACACTTCATCGAGGACGAATTTTGAAGGATGAATTTTGAGGGACAAATTTTAAGGGACAATTTTTTAGGGACAAATTTTGAGGGACAAATTTTGAAGGACAAGTTTTGAGGGACTAATTTTGAAGGAAAAATTTCGAGGGACAAAATTTGAAGGACAAATTTTGAAGGACAAATTTTGAGGGACAAACTAATAGCCGACTTGATTCTGGCGCCGAGGATGAATTTTGAAGGACAAATTTTGAGTGAGAAATTTTGAGGGAGAAATTTTGAGGGATAAATTTTGAAGGAAAATTTTTGAGGGACAAATTTTGAGGGACAAATTTTGAGGAACAAATTTTGAGGGACAAATTTTGAAGGACAAATTTTGACGGATAAATTTTGAGGGACAAATTTTGAAGGAAAAATTTTGAAGGACAAATTTTGAGGGACAAATTTTGAGGGACAAATTTTCAAGGACATATTTTGAAGGACAAATTTTGAGGGATAAATTTTGAGGGACAAATTTTGAAGGACAAATTTTGAGGGAAAAAATTTTTTGAAGGACAAATTTTGAAGGACAAATTTTGAGGGACAAATTTTGAAGGAAAAAGTTTGAAGGACAAATTTCTTATAAGCCGACAAAGATGAAATGAGGGGAATCTTGAGCGATCAACTCTCAAGGATGAAAAGAAGTGGGATACAATCAGATGAAATCTTGCTCGCTTACAGTCCCCCACATCAAGATGTTGCACTGTCTAGGTGCAGTTCTTCGATATTGGCTTAAAATTTCTAAGAACAAAATTAGAATTGTCTATGGGCAAAACAAGCTGAAATGAGAACTAGGGTATATACAATGATTGATTTTTCTTGAAATGTTTCAAGTTGGATAAGCCTTCACCCTAGATAAGCCGTCACCATGGAAATGTTGACCAGAGGCAATTTCTCACCCTGTAAGTCCTCTACTTGTACTGCTCCTTATTGAAATATCCTCAGCACTTTGTAGGGTCCTGACCATTTTGGTGCCAATTTAGTAGGTACAGATGGAATCTGATATACCAGCACTAGAGCTCGCTCTTCCACCTTATTGGTCCTTAAGTGTGTGTCATGAATGTGTTTCCTTTCTTCCTGATTTTCCTACAATCTCTTCATAGCTGTTTCCCTATATTCCTCCAATGCTACCAATGTTCTAATGTGAGGGTCAACATCAATTCTTTCAATTTCTTTTCTGATGATGAATTCGAAAGGGGCGAATGCCTCTTTCCCATAGACTAGAAGAAATGGGCTCTCTCCCGTGGTGCCTCTTGTGGTTGTTTGGAAAACCCATATTGCACCGATGAGGGCTTGTGGCCATGAACTGTGATGGTCAAAGGCTAATTTGCGTAGTAATCCAATCAAAATTTTGTTAGAACTTTCTGCCTACCCATTTTCTCTCAGGTAGTATGCACATGATTTCTTATGGAAGATCTTGTACCTGTCAAAGGTTATTTGCAACAATTGGTTTACAGAGTGCGTGCCTCTATCACTGGTGACTTCAAGTGGACAGCCAAATCTTTAGAATATTCTTTTATACATAAACTTGGCTATTGTAGTGGAAGTACAATCAGTAGTAGCCTTAGCTTCTAGCCACGTAGTAGAATAACATGTGGCCACCAAGATATACTTCTTACCACCAGGTTGACAAGTTAGGCTGATTAGTCCAATGAAATCAAGACCCCATCGTTCGAAAGGTAGCCATCCAATGGAGATTACTAATGGTTGAAAATTTAGGCTACTAGGCTTGGTAGCATATCTCTAGCAGATATCACATCCTTTGGAAAACTTGATAGCATCTTTGTAAACATGAGGCCACCATAATCCCTTGTGGATAATTTTGTGAGCCAACTCCTCACCTTTGAGATGCCCTTCACTGTGTGCTGCTTCAAGCAGAAAATTCACCTCCTCTGGATAAACACATTTTCTCAAGATACCATCATGACAATATTTATACAAATGGCCATTTATAAGTGAATATGCTTTGTCTTTAAAGAGTAATCTCCTCTTCTCTAATGGTTTTATGCTCTCAGGGAATTTTCTAGAAGTGAGAAAATGCAGAATTTCATCATACCACTCAGTTTGAGTCTCTATCGCGAAAAGACTACTATCTACAAGTTCATCATTAATACATGTCGCCTTTTCACTCATAGCTATCCTTGAAACCTAATCCGCTATGTAGTGTTCTTTTCATGGCCTAATATGAATCTCAAAATCATACTCTTGGAACAGTAGTAGCCAACGCCAAATCCTTCCAGCTACTCTAGGCTTATTAATTAAGTTCTTGAGGGGCTAATGATCAGATATGACAATGAAATGCACACCTAAAAGGTAGTGCGTAAACTTTTGGAGTGCAAAAACAATAGCCAAACCTTCCCTTTTTGTAGTGTTGTAATTTCTTTCTGCTTTGGTAAGTAGTCTGTTAGCATAAGCTATAGGTTGATCCACCTTAGGCATGGAGGGTTGAGCCAAAATTGCTCCTACTGCATGAAGACTAGCATATGTATGCACATGAAACTCTAATTACCAGTTATGAACAGTTAAGAGGGGAGCAGTACATAGCCTCAATTTTAGTTCAAAAAATGCCTTTTCAGCCTGAGGACTCCATGAGAAAGGAATCTTCTTACTTCTAAGCCTTGATAGAGGCTTAGCTATTTCTAAATACATCCTTATAAATCTCCTATGGTAGCCTGCATGGACTAAAAAGCTTTGTACTTCCTTAGGAGTTCGTGGAATGGGCATAGAAAGGATAGCAATGACCTTTGCTGGATCTATAGTTATCCCATTTGCAGACACGATGTGACCAAGGAGAGTGCCTTTAGTGACCAAAAAATGATATTTAGGAGGATTCAACTTCAAACCTATTTTGAGACTGCTCAAAGATTTCCTTCAGATTTTCCAAGTGATCGTGAAAATCTTGGACTACTGCTCTTCTATCTGTGCCTGAGAACACCCAAAAGTCATCCATAAAAATGCGTAGAAAGGTTGTCAACCATTTCCCTAGTATCAAATACATTGTTCTATTAAATGAAGCAGGTGCATTTTGCAGTCCAAAAGCCATGTGTGTGTACGCATAAGTGCCCCATGGAGTGACAAAGATAGTTTTGTCTCTATCATTAGGATGAATTAATATTTGATTGTAGCCACTAAAACCATCAAGAAAATTGTACAAAGTGTGACCGGCTACTTCTTCTAATACTTGTTCTGTGAAAGGTTGAGGGAAGCCATCTTGAACAGTTACCTTATTTAAACCACGAAAATAAACGCATATTCTTATTTTTTTGCTATTTTTCTTGGGTACAATAACCATAGATGAAAGCCACCTTGAATGTTCTACTGGAACAATAATACGTGCTTCCTCAAGTTTTGTGATTTCGAGTTTTACTGCCTCTGCATATTTTGGATTGAGTCGATATAGCCTACTTCTTGCAGGTGCAACTCCCTCTACTAGGGGTATTCGATGTAATCCAAGCTCCTCTGGAATCCCTATTAGATCCTTGTAGGACCATGCAGATACATTTTTATAGGAGAAAAGGAGAGAAGTTACCCTCTGTTGTAAAAAGGGATAGTGCCACAACCAGGAGGCTAAGTGGCCTATTTGAGGATTTCCTTCATCTCCCAGGTTCACTTCTTGAACTAGCATTTCAAGACTCGTCTCTCTTGAAAAAGCATATGCACTGTGAGCAAGGGTGGAATTCACCTTATGTTCCACAATATGTTGCTTGATCCATCCTTGAGGAATTTTTGAAAACCGAAGGTCTTCTCTGCTCTCAGGCTCAAAATTAGGCCCTTGAGACTCAAAATTAGCCTCCTCCAAGGCTTCTTCAATTTTGTCATTTTTAGGCTTTTCTACCCTTTTGTAGAACTCTGTAGTGGTGAATCCTCGCAAAATTGGCCCATTTTGATCCAATGGACCGATTTGTTACGATGGCCCAATTCGACTATTTGGACCCCTTGAAGATACTAACTCACTTCCTGCTACTTTTTGCTCACTTTCTGCTAATTTTTGACCACCAAGACCATTTTCTGAAAACGAAAGATCTTCTCTGCTCCGAGGTCAAAATTAGGCCCTTGAGACTCAAAATTAGCCTCCTCCAAGGCTTCTTCAATTTTGTCATTTTTAGGCTTTTCTACCCTTTTGTAGAACTCTATAGTGGTGAATCCTCGCAAAATTGGCCCATTTTGATCCAATGGACCAATCTGGTCCGATGGCGCAATTCGACTATTTGGGCCCCCGAAGATACTAACTCACTTCCTGCTACTTTTTTCTCACTTCCTGCTACTTTTTTCTCACTTCCTGCTAATTTTTTACCACCAAGACTATTTTGTGAAAAACGCCCAAATTTAATCTCCAAAAACTCTTTCTTGACCTCGGTCTCTGTTTTCCTACAAGGAATCACTTTTTCTCCTTTGTGAGTGATTGAGCATAAATTTTCATTTTTAGACTCTTTTTCCCTTCCTTGGGCTTCTTTTGCAAGTTCTTCATTTATTTCAGTAATCTCAACAGTGCAACACTCTGTAGCACCCATCATCCAATTTAACAAATTTTCTTCTTCTTGGGGTACAGAAGGCATTACGTGAGGATTGGGGTACATCTAGTTTCTTCCCCAATCTTGTAGTGCTTTTGCTTGCCTTAACCAAGGCCTTCCCAAAAGCAGAGGATAAGAGCTTTCCTGTGGCAGGTCAATCACTATTGATATATTTAGGTAGTGATGTGTGTGAACACACTAGGACCGCCGGGGCACTTTTTTCCCTCTTTAGGAGGTTTTTTTCCCCCGGCTTGTATATACGCCTATTGCCCTAATGGGCTACTTATCTTTGTACATTCTCTAGTAATACATTCAGTATTGTGTGTTTGTGCTCCAAGCTTCTTCTTCTTCCTTGTGCTATTCGCGTGCTTCCGCAGACGTCTAACTCCAACAATTGGTATCAGAGCAGGTCATTGCTTCATCTAGGGCGCCGTCGACACTCCTCCGTTTGCAGTCTCAAATTCGCACAAAATTTGGTGAGCATACTCAGGGTGTTTCAATGATCAAAACATCTTCGCTCTGTCGAAATCATGATCTGAGCTCGTTTCGGCCTCCAAACGCATTATCGCAGTGCTTGTGCAAGCTATTTTGTCTTTTTGCGCCAAAGGTATATACCAATTTTTGTTCACCAGTATAAGCATCTCGAAGTCTGCTACATGTCTAGCAGAATTTGTTGAGGCAGTTCTGTTCAACTTTTTGAGATACAATCAATTTTCTGCATCAAGGTATTTTAGTCACTGGCTATGGCTGAAAGCACTGATGTATTCTGTATGTTGGTTGTTGAGGATAAGTTGGATGGTACCAACTACCCATTATGGGCTTATATGATGTGACATGTATTGGTTGCAAAAGGATTGTAGAACATTGTGTAGGGTGTTGAAAGACGTCCTGTTACACCTCTGACTACAGGTACTGCAAATACAGGTGTTGGAGCTGATGAAGATGGTGGTGAAGATGATATTCCGCAGATTCTTGTTCGTGCTGTTGTTTCTGCTGCACCTACTGCAGAGCAGATTTGCTGGGATGGCAGAGATGCCCAGGCACATGCATTGATAGCTTTGTCTATCAAACGTGCCATTATTCCTCACATTCGCTCTTGCAGAATAGCTAAGGATGCTTGGGATACACTTACCACATTGTACCAAGCTAGGAATGAGGCTCGTGTTGCTTACCTCCGAAAACAGTTGGAGAGTGAGCACATGAATGAAGGTGATTCTATGAACAGTTTCCTAACGAAGATCAAAGACTTGAAGGAACAGTTGATTTCTGCTGATGAGGTTATACCAGATAGCTCACTTGTGTAGAACGTTCTGAATGGTCTTCCTGATTCATATCAGAGTTTTGCTTCTACTCTTCGATTGATGATGAAAGGTAATCCAAATGCCTTATCATTTGAGGAGTTAGTCTCTGTTCTGTTGCAGGAAGATCAGTCCAAGCAAAATAGGTCCATTATGCGAGTTGCAGATCAAGCTTAACTGGCTAGTCAGAAGGGCAAAGGAAAATGGAGCTCTTCAACTAGTAAGCAAAAATCTACTAAATTTGCATATTCGAAGAAGGAAGATAAAGATGAGAAGAAATCAGAAAAGCAGAAATTATTGTGTAAGTACTGTAAAGGGAATGATCATATCATAAAGAACTGTCCAAAACTGGCTGCTAAAGAGGCAAAGAAGAAAGAGGCTGGAATGGTTGTTGTAGAGGCCTCTACACCAAAAACAGAGTCTGCAAATCTTGTGCAAAAAGAAGAATGGGCTTTTACTACTGTCTGCAGTTTTGACCCATCTTCTCATGATCAGTGCATGTCTGCAGTAGACTCAGATGTTTGGTACTTTGATAGTGGGGCCACCAAACATATTACCTCGCAGCGTAGTTTCTTCTCTTCACTCGAGCCTGCCCCTACAGGGAATACTGTCACATGCGCCAACAACTCCTCTTATGTTGTTATGGGAGTTGGTAAGATCATTTTGACTACTGCTGATGGTAGTTCTTTCACCTTGTCAGATGCTTTATTTGTGCCAGGGATCAAGAAGAATCTGTTATCAGTTTCTACATTAGCCAAGATTGGCTTGGTTGTGAAATTTGTTGATGACAGATGTACAATTCATGATCTGTCAAATGGCGATGTTATTATTGCTTCTGGCATTTTATGTCATGGGTTGTATAAGCTCATAGACTATGAAAGATCTGTGAATGATTCGGCATGTGCAGTTCATGATTCTCAGGCTATGTCAAACGCAAAGCTTTGGCATGCACACTTTGGTCATTTGAATTTTGCTAGTTTGCTACGCCTGCAGAAATCTGATATGGTGTCTTCTTTGCCCAAGCTTGAGGCACCTGGAAAACATGTATGTGAAGGCTGTATTTTGGGCAAAATGCAGCGTTCCTCTTTTCCAAAAGATGGTTCAGTTCGGGCTACGTAGAAATTGTAGCTTGTACATAGTGATATATGTGGTCCTATGCAGACACCTTCTTTTGGAAACTATCTTTACTTTGTGACTTTCATTGGTGATTTTTCCAGGCATGCATGGGTATATCCATTGAAGGCAAAGTCCAAAGTGTTTTTGTGCTTCAAACAGTTTTTGGTTTTGGCTGAAAATTTGTCAGGATGTAAAATGGGCACCCTCCGTTCTGATCGAGGGGGGGAATATATGTCTTCTAATTTTAATGCATTTCTGGCTGAATGTGGGATAAAATACCAGTGTACAGTGCCGTATACACCTCAACAGAATGGAATTGCTGAATGAAAGAATAGGCCACTCATGGAGATGGCGAGGTGCATGGTCAAAAGTTAGGCTACCACATAGTTTCTGGCTTGAGGCTGTCATATGTGCAACATATGTATTGAACAGGTGTCCCACTAAAGCGCTGTAGTCTATCATTCCATATGAGGCTTCGCATGACCGCAAGCCATCTGTTGCTCATCTGTGTGTTTTTGGGTGTTTGGCATATGCACTAGTTCCTGAACAACATCGCAGAAAATTGAATGATAAGGTAGTAAAATGTATTTTTGTTAGTTACAGTTCTGAAAGTAAAGGCTATTGTCTGTATCGTCCACAGACTAAACGCATTTTGGTTAGCCGTGATGTTGTCTTTGTGGAAGATGCTGTGGGTCATGTACCCACTCACAGGATGCAAAAAAAAAAACTAGAAACAATGTGACACAACTCTATACTGCACTAATTACCTCACACAAAAATGCAAGTGTCCCACCGGGCATGCCAAATTGTAGAGGGGGTAACCGGGTCTATACTTCCAGTACTCCTTCTACTCAAGGAAGGTTCTCCTTAGGGAAATATACCCTATAACATCATTGTGTGAGGTACTATTTGAGACGATAAACCAAGAAATGGTCACAATGTTACAAAGATGCTGAAAAGGCCGATTCAACCAAGATTGAAAAAGTTGCACTAGTACACAAAAGATAAAATTGTTAATAGTAGAAAAGATCAGATCACTTGAAAGATGAACTAGGACATCTTAACACAGAGAAAGTAATACAAACGCAGAGAAGGTATACAAGTGTGGTATACAATGCTATGAACTCCAGCTTACAAGTGACTATCCCAGTATATCCAATCTCACTATCATGTCGATTGCCCCCAACACCGAAGCTCTCACTCTGTATATTCTCCAACAGAGAAGCTTCTTCCATAGTGGGCAAAATCACATCAGTGAGCAGAGAATAATCAAGGAGAAGCCTGATTAGAACACTCTCAAAATACCATAGTAACACAAGTAGACCTAAATTGACAAAAGCTAGAATCACAAAGAGATGACAGTGAGTGTATCCCTCAGCTTCCTAAATCTCTGTATATCCTTCCGAATGGACCCTTCACTAACATATATCTCTGACCATCTGTATGTACCCCAAACGAGTGCAAACTGCTTCTTATATAGATCTCGAGGCCAAGAGAGTGACTTTCGTCAGATTCCATCATTTAAGGCACCATCATTGTTCATTGCACATACGCAGCCAAGAGAGTGGCTTCCACCAGATCCCATCATTTACTGCACCATCACTGTACGTTGCACACGCGCCGAACAAGTCTGACGAAAGTGGAGGGAGAGTTGGCTAATTTTGGGTGTTTGGCATATGCACTAGTGCTTGAATAACATCGCAGAAAATTGGATGATAAGGCAGTAAAATGTATTTTTGTTGGGTACAGTTCTGAAAGTAAAGGCTATTGTCTTTATCATCCACAGACTAAACGCATTTTGGTTAGCCATGATGTTGTATTTGTGGAAGATGCTGTGGGTCATGTACCCACTCACAAGATGCAAAAAAAAAAACTAGAAACAATGTGACATAACTCTATACTGCACTAATTACCTCACACAAAAATGCAAGTGTCCCACTGGGCGTGCCAAACTATAGAGGGGGTAATCGGGTCTATACTTCCAGTACTCCTTCTACTCAAGGGAGGTTCTCCTTAGGGAAATATACCCTATAACATCATTGTGTGAGGTACTATTTGAGACGATAAACCAAGAAATGGTCACAGTGTTACAAAGATGTTGAAAAGGCCGATTCAACCAAGATTGAAAAAGTTGTACTAGTACACAAAAGATAAAATTGTTAATAGTAGAAAAGGTCAGATCACTTGAAAGATGAACTAGGAAATCTCAACACAGAGAAAGTAATACAAATGCAGAGAAGGTATACAAGTGTGGTATACAATGCTATGAACTCCAGCTTACAAGTGACTATCCCAGTATATCCAATCTCACTATCATGTCGACTACCCCCAACACCGAAGCTCTCACTTTGTATATTCTCCAACAAAGAAGCTTCTTCCAGAGTGGGCAAAATCACATCAGTGAGCAAAGAATAATCAAGGAGAAACCTGATTAGAACACTCTCAAAATACCATAGTAACACAAGTAGACCTAAATTGACAAAAGCTAGAATCATAGAGAGATGAGAGTGAGTGTATCCCTCAGCTTCCTAAATCTCTGTATATCCTTCCGAATGGACCCTTCACTAACATATATCTGGAGTGGAAGAAGATGATGTGGTGTTGAAGGAGGAGTGTAGGGGAGATGAAAAACACAAAAAACTAGTTAAAAACAACAACGAAAACTGAAATTTTTACCTTCCAACACCACTTCTTGCTATACTCTTACCATCACACATTCGTCCTAGACTCGATCCCCGACAACGGTGCCAAATTTGGTGTTGCTCTAGTACAATGGTAAGCACCATGTTAAGAAGCTTCACCTCCTTAATGTCAATCTACAGAAGAGATAGGAGTGATATGAAGATCGTGAACGCGAGATGTAGTGAGAGCGAAGATGAGAAGCATAGAGATGCACACACACATACACACACAAGGAAGAGACAAGCAAGATACAATGGGAGGTTGATAGAAGATTTTATTACTCAAGAAGACCCTTACAAGCTCAACATAGCTCAAAGCTCATGCTAACAAACCTCAAAAATGAGCTCTCTAGCTCTTTCTATAGATTATTGTTTAATTTTGATTGGTTTCACATCCAGTGGCTAGCATAGTTAAAAAATAGGTTCTAAGTACTATTTAGAGGTCTAAACAAGATCTAAAAATAACCAAAATTGGTATGCTTGTTCTACCTAAGCTCCTCAAGCTCGAGGACTCCTTGATTTGCACAAAATAGAGCAACTAATTACAAAACTAGGTATTTTTATGATACATATGGTACAAAAATGATGAAAATCACTGTTGAGGGTTTTGAATAAGTAATAAAAACATTTTTCTTTGAAGACATAATCCGCTTGGCTCCCCACTACTTCGTTGTAGTCCACCTTCACATACTTCCTCGTCGTTTGTGCCTTTGGCCACTACCAACTGAGTGGCAAGAAGCTATGGAAGAAGAGCAGAAAGCCCTTGAAGACAACAACACATGGAGTCTAGTTCCAAGAAAAGAAGGGATGAAGGTAATTGGAAACAAATGGGTCTATAAAGTGAAGCGACATTTTGATATTCATTTGTAAGATAGCTCATTTTGTTTCTATGATTGTAAGCTTTCTTTTCGATATAATCTTAGTATCAAGTGTTCATTATCCTTGAGTATATTGAGATAGAATGCTCTGTGGTATGATCTCTACATATTCCCAAGTGTATGTGTGATGGAACGTACACATAGGTGCAAGCTACTAGTTTGGACAATTTATAGTTTGCATTGTGAAGGCAACTTGATACCTCTAATATTATCCAAATTGAGTGATCTTTGGCTTCTTGAACATCCCATACTGTGTCTCCTTGTACTGTGCAAAATTTCATAGGTTCAATCTTCAGGTCCAAAGAGCAATTCAATTTTTGATGCACTGTGGTAGTAAATTATTTGGTCCTAGGAAGGGCCTATCATTCTTTTGTTGCAACAAGGAGTGGATAAACTCCATCAATATGTACATGTTTATGTATAAGTATATGAATGTGTATATGTACATAGATATGTATATGTATATGTATATAGATGTGTATATGTATATACATATGTATATGTATATGTATATGGATATGTATATGTATATGTATATGTATATGTATATGTATATGTATATGTATATGTATATGTATATGTATATGTATATGTATATGTATATGTATATGTATATGTATATGTATATGTATATGTATATGTATATGTATATGTATATGTATATGTATATGTATATGTATATGTATATGTATATGTATATTATATGTATATGTATATGTATATGTATATGTATATGTATATGTATATGTATATGTATATGTACATGTATATGTATATGTATATGTATATGTATATGTATATGTATATGTATATGTATATGTACATGTATATGTATATGTATATTGTAGCTCAGTGATGAGTAGCACCTCCTTTAATGTCAATCCGGGAAGACGTGAGGATGGTATGAAGACCTCGAGCAAGTGGAGGCACAAGTGCGTGAGTGAGAAGCACACAAACATGCACACACATACACACACACGGCAAGACAAAGAGGGAGAAGCAATGGAGTTCTTAGATTACTTTCAAAAAAGCTCTTACTAGTTCATTTCAATTACAATCCAACCTCAAAAATGAGCTCTCTAGCTCCTTTTATAGTTTTTGACTAGCTTTGGCCCTGTTCAGACCTAGTGTCCGGCCTAGTTAAAAATTAGGTTCCAGGGCTTATTAGAGGGCTCAAACGAGATCTAAAAAATATGAAAATTGGCCGGTAGATACTTCTAAAGCTCCTCAAGCTCAAGGACTCCTTGGCTTGCACAAAATGGAGCTACAAAAAGGTGAACATGATATTTACAGGGGTTATTAGTGATGAGAATCACTTTTAATTGGTGTAAAGGTTTTGACAAATTAAAGGTTGCCTTAGTGCTAGATCTGCGTGAATGCTCGTACTTGCTTCTTCATGAGGAAAATTATTGGCCTACTTGCCAGATCTTCTTTGACTGCCATGTCTGCTTGTGCTGTCCCTTCGTTCTGACTCTCTTCGTCTTGTGGCTCCTTCGGTTCCCTGACTGCTGCCAACACCCCCCCCCACTCTCGCGTCTGTCGCCCCTGACAGACCCTTGTCTAGAGGATTTTTGAACATAATATTGGACGACATCGGAGGCTAGGTGGTGTTCTTCGAGTCGCAAGCCGCGTACTAGATCTGTGAGCAATTCATCCCAATTCAGAGGTCCGGGAACATCTGGATGAGGCACCCTCAATTGTTCTGAGTAAATAGTTCTCTCCACAGCAAATAATTGGAGGAGATGTGATGGTCTGGGTATAAAGATTTCGGAGTGATATTCCCAGAATCCTATGATGAACATCTCCTCAAATGTCTGTTTAAAGCAGGCTGGGAGGTACTTGATTCTGGCGTGCCAAGCATATATTACTTCAATTGACGGGGTGGTACTCATATCGTACACTAGATCCTGGTTTCCTGTCACAAAGCCTGCTCCTGAGAAGTGGGGGTCCTTAATGTTCTTAAACGTCCTGAAAGTGATCAGCATTAATTCGAATATTTTCATACACATCTGGGCCATCACATCTGGATTATTGCGTAGCCGAATACTCCAGTGACGGATTGTAGAAATCATGTAGTTCACCGTGGGGGGTCCTCGTGGAGGTGCTAGGTAAACGTAATTTAACCATTTTGCGCAGGCTTTGATATCTCTGACGGCAATAGTGAATTCAGGCCAGGTGCGTCTTCGAAGAACTGGAATGTAACAAGGATTATATTTAATAAACAACGGCATATTATTCCAGGTTCGGACCATTTCAGGATAAGTTTCCAAAAGCCTGATTCTCCAGGTGGGTTGATGGATGGACCCACGCTGAGCACTTTCCGGTATATCATCTGGACCAAATTGTGTAGCAAATGTAGGAGGCTTGCTGCATTGTCGTTGAATCTCAGCGTTGTAATCGGCCAAAAGTATGCAGTATGGCACATATTGGTCATTATTGGTGCCGATCCATCTATGATGAGACATGCTTCTGAAATATTCTGACTTTATGATAGTTTCTTCTAAATTCGCTAGTGATTGGATCTGAATGGCCACCCGTTCTTCGTGGGTGTTTGCTGTCCTTTCCAGTGTCTGAAGCCACTCGGGTGCTTCCACTTCCAATGTGTCTAGTCCCTCTGAGGTTCGTCGCTCGCCTAGCATTGGCATAGGAACATACGGTTCTTCGTACGAATCATCTACCTCAATAGGGACCAACTCTTCTGGCTCTGGTTCTACCACTGGAGATGGCTGCCTCTCGTATGTCAATAACCTCTTTTGTAATTCTGCTACCTGCTCTGTTAAGGCCTTTACTTCGTCTGAGGTAGAGGTTGATGGGACACTCTTCGGTTGTTCTTCCTGTTCCTTAAGTCTGCTCTGTAGTGTGTCACGTTCTCTTTCCAAGTCATCATGGGCTTCCAGGGGATCTGCATAGCTTTCCAAAATGGTTTTCATCGTCTCCGTGGGAACTGCTTTGAACTGCTCTGGATCTATCTCGTGGGGGGAGCCTTCCATTGCCACTTCCAGATTCTCTTCATTTTGTTTTTGCAATCTTTTGTTCTCTTCCAGTGCTGTGGCCATATGTTTCCTGAGTAGCGCCAAGTTACGTCTGACTCGTAGGTTATCGGCCTGGTATACTTCGAGCAAGGCTTCTAGTTGTTTGACGCCTGATTCTGTCGATGGTTGGGGTGCCTCCAATAGTGTTTGGTGAGCCTGCTCAAGCGTTGTATAACGTTGATTCACATCTGCATTTTCCTCTTCTAGAATTTTAAACTGCCTTTGTAAGTGCTGGTGATGTGTTGTCAGTTGTTGATACCGGCCGTCCAGAGCTCTGTACTCATTCTGAAGCTGATATACACATTGATTTAATGCTATAAATATGCTATTTACATTAAATGATGCTGGGAGGGGTGAAGATGCAGGGGGAATGGGGGCGGGAGAGGGAGTTGTGAATGATGTGGATGCAAGCGGAGATGTGGGTGGGGGGGGTATGGGAGATGGAGGTGGCATGGGGGGAGGGAGCGGTGCAGTGGTAGGAGATGTTTCCATAGTGTCAACTGTTTGAGTGACAGTGTAGAGGGGGATCGTGGGTGGGGTGGATGTGACGTTAGTGAATAGAGTGGTGAAAGTGGGCATGGTGACTCCCCCGAATTGGATTCCCGGAGAGAGTGGAATTCCCATGACGATTGTGGTGGTAGTGGACGTGGTGGTGCTAGTGCCCGCATTGCCTTGATCACCCGATCTGGTCCAAAGTGTCCTCCTGCTACACCTTGGTGAGCAGTTTCCAAGATCTTAAGATATTCACTTTCATGGACACATAGCCTCAGGTAACCATCTTTACCACGCTTATATAGATTATCACCAATGAGTGAGTAATCCAGAGCTTCTTGTTCTAAACTCCTTTTCCTAGCCAGAGTCATGTCTGGAGGGAATGCTTTCGTCCTCAGGAAGGATACTAGTGGTTCACTCCAATCTGGCACTATGGATACTTGATAAAGAGTAGCGTGTTCCACAGGTGGTTTAGTGCAGCAGATTGGGCATTCCTTACACAACTTTTGGACATCCGCTTCCATAGTTGGCCAATGCACTCCGAATCTCCTTAGTGTTTGTAAGGTTCGTTGCTTTGAATGGTGTTGCTCTAGTGCACCTACATGTGCTAAATGCAACCATTTATTGTACTCATCCTCTTCCACACAACAAGCTAAGATTCCTTGATCTGTGTGCTTGTACATGCTTCCTGCCATGATGTGGTACTTTTGGGCTTTAACAACCTCTCTATTCCGTGTGTTTACTACTGGATGGTTAGGCCCGTATGTCAATACTGGTACCAATGGCTTAGCCCACTGCGGTACAACTTCCAAATTAAACAAGTAAGCATCAGGAAGATCATCCGATACTCCTTGTGGGGCTTCTCCCGATGTGAGCCTAGAGAGATGATCTGCTCTTAAATGAGTCCTCCCTTTCCTTACCACAACCTCAAAATCATATTCCATTAGCAAGAGAAACCATCTCACTAATCTTCCTGTATTGCATGGCTTGTTTACGAGGTATAGCAATGCTTGATGATCAGTAAAAAATTTAAACTTATTTGCAAGCAAATAGTGTCTAAATTTCTTAACTGCATATACCATGCCTAAGCCTTCTCTCTCCGTAGTGGTGTAATTTCGTTCAGCTGCATTCAACTGTCTACTGGCATAGGCAATTGGAAGATCCATATTACCTTCACCAGTAGGTTGAGCAAGTACACACCCAATGGCATAATTGGATGCATCCACGTGAACATGGAATGGCTTATTCCAATCTGGTGTGGTCAAGATTGGTGCTGAACATAATCTTCGTTTAAGCTCCTGGAAGGAATTCTCACATTCATCCGTCCACTCAAAGTTAGTCAGAAGTCCGTACATGGGCTTTGCAATGACAGCATACATGTGTATAAATCGTCGGTAATAACCACAATGCCCCATGAAAGCTTGTACTTCCTTGACATTCTTTGGCCTAGGTAGCTCTGCTATAGCTCTCTTCGTCAGTAGATATGCCGTTCTTTGACACTATGTGTCCTAGAATCTTGCCTTGCCTGACCATAAAAACGCACTTTTCTGGGTTCAGGCAGACTTGATATTCTCTACATTTGTCAAAGATTTGTCTGAGTTCAGGGATATGGGTTTGTCTAATGTTGGAATGAGCACAAAGATCATCAACATAGACTTCTAAGTTTTTCCTCAGGAACTCTTTAAATACATGGCACATCAGCCTTTGGAAGGTAGCTGGTGCATTGGTAAGCCCAAATGGCATTACTCTAAAGGCAAAAATGCCCCATTCTGTGGCAAAGGCCGTCTTATGCTGATCCTCTGGAGCTATGGCTACTTGATTGTAACCCGAAAATCCATCAAGGAAGCTGTAGACTTCCTTGCCTGCCACTCTTTCTAAGAGATGTTCTGTGATGGGAAGCGGATAGTTATCTCGAATAGTGGCTGCATTAACCTTCTTCAAGTTAATGCATACGCGCAGCTTTCCATTTTTCTTGGGCACCACTACGATGGGGGATACCCACTCGGTGTGCTCAATTTCATAGATAAATCCAGCTTCAACCAGTCTATCTATCTCTTCTTTGATCTTAGCAGAGTAATTATCGTTATATGTATAGGGCTTTTGCTTAGAGGGTTTGGCATCTGAAGTCATGGGGATGGTGTGTGAGCATATGTCAGGGTCAACACCTTTCAAATCCTTGTAACTCCAAGCGAATACATCTCTGTATTCTCTTAGCAAGGGAATTAACGCATGCTCTTCTTCCTCTGTTAGGTCATGGCCTATGTATGTGCATCTCTCCTCTCCTTCTTCTAGGGCCACTACTATTTTCTTGGTGGTTTCTTTGTTATCATAGGCCTCTCTTGATTGTGCCTCTCGTTTCGGCATTCTGATCATGACTCTCCTGTCATCTATCTCATGCTTCTTAAAATTTTCTGGGACCTCAAACAAAGATTCTTCCTCTTCTGGTGAGACTTCTCTCTTCTTTCGTTTCTTCCCTTCTTCCTTCGGGGTCACATGTGTTGCTAATCTTACATCATTTGTAAGCTCTCCATGCCTCTGGGGTTGAAATTCTACTTCATGGAAGTATTCTTCATCTGATGCAAATGGTGGGTCCATAATGATTGACTCTAGATCGGAGTCACTTGCATCCTCAAATGCATCAGGGCTAGGTTCGCATTCTTCTAGAACTGCCTCTCCCATGATTGGCTCTATGGAGAAGACTGAAATGTCATAGCCATCCTCATCACAGTGAGGTGTCCATTGTTCCTCATTGATGGCTACATCCATTGTTGCTAGGATTTCTGCCCAGCCATGGGGTTCAAATTCCTCATCAGGAAAGACTACAGGTGCATAGGCTGGGTCTTGGATTGATCTATGGGTTTCTTTTGCACCTACCTCTCTGGCCTTCTCTATCTTCTCTTCTTCTACTGCTACCTTGCACATCCATAAGTGGGTGTCTTCATGCATCCATGAGGATCCTGATCCTATGGAATGCACCGATTCCGTATCATCTTTGGCTCTATGGATGGGATTCCATTGGATAGGAGGTACATCTCTATGAGAGTAATCTTTGAGATTTACTTTGGTTGTAACACCTAGGTGTTGCAAATACAAGGAGTTGGTTCCCCAGTCCTGTACCACTTGCAACTGCCGCATAAATGGTCTTCCCAAAATCATCTCATAGGCATGATTTTTGCTAAAGTCACATATAGCAAATGTATGCTCAAACTCGACACCACAAGTGGTGAGAGTTATTCCTTCTAGCAATCCTAAGGGTCTCTCAATATGACCATCTGCCATCTGCAATTTCATTCTCGTTGGCCTGAGTGCTGGCTTGCCCCAACGCTTCCACAGGGAAGTGGTGGCAATTGCAACTCCTGCACCTGAGTCCAAAATTGCCTTGGTGGTGTACTCCTGGTAAGTAATGGGAAGATAGGTGTTCCCTTCTTCACCTTCACACATATCTCCTATCTTATCCAAGGGTATCTCTGGCACTGTCCTATGTGATCCTACCTGGGAACGAGGTTTTGCTATCTCAGGTACTTGTTTGGCTACATGTTTCCACACTTCTGGTCTAACCTTAAGCAGCTCTTCTAACTTGAGATTGCACTGCACTTTGGTGTTCTTCACTACCTCTGTGTTCGTAGGTATGACTCAATCTTCGTTTCTTACCATGACTATAGGTGCTCTCATGCAGGTGGACTTTGCTTCCCATGGGCCTGTGAAATGGGGTAGTTCCTGTAAGGAATTAGACTTGAAGTCTAATCTTTCTTGAGATTGGATACTCTCCTGCTCTCCATAAATGGATGGGATGTCTTGTGGGAATTGGTCATGTGCAGCATCCACAAGTTCAATGGGAGGAGGGACTTCACTTTCCTTAGCCCATTTGTCTTCTTGAATCTCGCGTAGGAATTCTGGTGTGAACCGATTCATAGAAGATGATGTGTCCGGCTCCGTAGAGTTAGGTACATAGGCTTCAGGCACATAGGCTTCTTGAGCAGGAATGCTTACTCTTTCACTTACCTTGCCCTTGTGTTGAGAGGCTGGTTCCTTTTGTGATTGTGCCATTAGATTCTCTACTCTTTCTAGGGAGGGGGGGTTGTCTGGTTCAGTGGAATTGGCCACATAAACTTTTGATGGGGAATTTGTCATGTTTTTACTTACGTTCTCCCTTTCTTGATTTTTTTCTTCCTTGGCAGATCTTGCAATTATGCCCTCTAACTTCTCTAGAAGTCCATCCAAGTGTAATTGCGTCTTGGCTGAGCCCGAGTAATTGAAAAGGCGGCTGGCTTCAAACATAGTCTGAGCCAATGCGACCATTTTCGCGCAAAGCTTGGTTCTTTCTATCTCTAGGTCAGCTCTAGGGTAACACTTGTCATGATCCGTGACATTTGGCCCTTCTTGGATTCTGGCCTGATATGCTTTCAGCATCATGTCTATATCTTCAGGAGTGGGATCAGCTAATACTGATCCTACTCTAGGGGGTGGTGGAATCATATGAGGTGGGTTGGAAGGTGGCGGGTCGGATGGCGATGGGAATGGTGGTGATGGGATAGTGTGAGAGGGAGTTTGAGAGGTGAGTTCAGTTATCCTGGCTTTGGTTTCTCTTATGCTTTCCTCGAGTTCACTCATCTTTTTAGCCCATTGTCTTTTCATTCTTTCCCGACTATCTTTCCATGCTCTAGTCCTTTTCTTTGTTATGCTCTCGGTTTCACTAGTCTCTGGGTTCTTATCCTGGTTTACCCCTTGATTCTGCTGCAATGCTTGAGCTCTAGTGACTACCTGTACGGGAGCAGTGGAAGTGACACTTCCTGTGGAATCTACCACTAACCCAATAACATTGATAGGCGTGATTTTTGGCATATTATTGGGGTTCTTTGGGCAATCTCGTAAGAGATGCTCTTTTCCACAATCTTGGCAAAAGCCTTGGATCATCACTGACTGGTTTTGTGTAGGTGGAGGTAAGGGGCAATCACGAATGAGGTGATCTCCTTGGCATCTGTAGCACGGTCCTCTTGGGAACAGAGGTCTTACTTGCCTAGGTTGAGGCCTAGGGTTGGGGTTTGCATACATGACGTTTGTGTAATCTGACTCCCAACTAGGTTCATTTGGCTCTTCGCTGTAATAGGACTCACCATGTTCTGGAGAGTGCATGTAGTAAGCCTGGGGACTATCGACATGTGTAGAATCAAAGCTATGGTCACTGGGGTCACTTTCGGAAAGCAGTGGGGTTACAGGGACTATGGCTCTATTCAGGTTTTCTTCTGCAACAGCATACTTTACCGGAATCACATTAGCTGGGGCTGGGGGTTGTTGTGCTAGCACAGGCTGAGGCCTTTGTTGGTTTTGATATTGTGGTTGATAATTTTGTTTTGGCCTGCCATATGGCTGTGGAGGGTACTGGTTCTGGTATCTTCCCTGTGGTGGATAGGGTTGAGGATAGGTTTGCCTAACTGTTTGCTTATTGTAGGGGCAATCTTGTGCGGTGTGATTGGTGTACCTCCGTTCTATGGTGCAGTACTGGCTACTAGGATTTACTTGGGGTTGAGCCATAATGGGACATACGTTCGCCATGTGGTCGCCACCACAAGTATAGCACCTTTTCACAGGGGCAAACCTTGGGATTTGTTTGCTAGTTACACCTAATTTCTGAGCTACTTTCTCTGCAAGTTCCTCGATTGATGTGGATTGCGTGGAAGAGAGGTTAGAGGCACTATCCGAGTCTTTGTATATCTTGGAAAGCTCTAACTCCTCCCCTAGGTTGTCCTCAATGTCAATACACATGCGTACACACTCTTCTATGGTCCTAGGGTCCTTCAAGTACACATATGATCTTAATTTGGTACTTAGCAATCCATCCAAGAATAAAGCCACTTGCTTAGCTGGTGTGGGTAGCTCCGAAACAGGGCATCTTTCTAAGTATTGCCTAAATCTTCTTCCTGCAAGTCTCACGGTTTCTTGAGGGGTTTGCTTGAAGCTGTGAATCAGCGAGGAGGTATTATGCCTTATGCCACTCTTAGAGAATTCAATAATGAATGCCTCTAGGAGTTGGTCTATGCTCCTGAACTGCCTCTCATTTAGTGGCTGAAACCATGTCAGGGCAGTGTTCCTAAGGGTCAGACCAAAGGCATTGTACTGCGTGAATAGATCCTCCACTTGTTCAGCTCTCAGGACTTGCCTAAACTCAGCCACATGATCGTATGGATCTCCAGTGCCATCGAAGTAGTTCTTCATGGACTTAACTAGCTGAGTCGGTCTCAAAGTCCTTGTGTGCTCTCTAGGTCGTGGTAGAGGGAACTCCTCCGCATTTCTTTGATTCCTATGAGCTCTAAGTATCTCAGGTTCTACTCTATTCGTTTCCATCCTCGTTCTTTCTTTGCCCACTGGGTTGGCAAAGCTTACTTCTGGTCTATCTCTACTTCTGTCTCTTTGCCTTCCATGAGCTTGGGATGTTCCAGCTCCAGGGTGGCCATAGGATACATTCGATCTTGGTTGGGGGAAAACGAATTCACCCTTCCAAGTGTAAGCATGCCTATCATTTTCTGTCACCACAAAGATCCTCTCTGAAGCGTGATCTAAGTAGGTCACTCTGCCTAGGCTATCAGGATCCTTAAACTCATAGATCATGATTGTTCCTATATCCATTGGCCGATCCGATTTATACCTCCAAAAGGCCTCGTCAGTCTCTCGGTTCAGAAGCAGATCTATGCTCTTGTTGTCTTGGGGAACCCACTCAGGTGTGATAATCCTAGTGAGAACAGATTTGCCTCGGGGGGTTCTAGGTTCTACACCCATGTTTCCTTGTTCCAAGTCACCTAAGTCCGCCTCTGAGATTACGTTCCCAAATTCATCTGTCCTGTCCGGGTGACTGGGGACTACGTATATGGTTCCTTCTTTATCCAAGTATGCTCCATTTTCAAACTTGACTGTTGGGTGCTCTAGTCCTATGGATTGGTCAGGGTTTTTAATCTATACCACAGACCTTCCTAGGCCGTCCTCATAGATGCTAGCACCTAATTGGCTGGTCCTAAGGTATTCCAACTGTGTTTTGTAAGGGCCTTCTACCCTGTGCAAGTATGGCACACCTGAACTTCCCGTAGGTCTGTCCATGCCTTGAGACATCTCTGATTCACTGGTATCCGAGCTAGGGTAATGCGAGTGGTGACTCAACTGCTGGGCCCAAGACCTTGCAGTATGATTGACACTAGCCTCAGAAGACCTAAGGCTTTGTCTCTCTCTTACTAGGTGTCGTCCTGATCTAAGGTTCATATGCCTAACTGATTAACCCAATTTTTCCCAGGTACAACCACGTTTTTGAGTCCTTTGGTATCGGTTACTTGGTTCTTTTTATGTTGATTAGCGTGTTTATACTCTTGTCTGATATCACGTCGTCAGGAATACTTGAGTTTACTTTCGCACTTTAGTTTGGTCGTTTTCATGTTAGGTTCTTTTCCTTTAAGGGTGTCGTTAGCACACACACAGGTTATCTCTTGACTTGCACTTGATTTCTTAGATAGTCTTTGATTTATCTCGTGCCTATCGTTGCCTGGAATTACTTCTAACACTACCCGCACTTAGCCTAAACTAAGAATTGACAGAGGGTGTTGCGGGTTTTCCAACCTTGAGTTCCTTTCCTTGTATTGTTGCCCTGGTGTGCCCAGGACGCGTGTTCCCAAGCCTGCACTTACTCTTGCTTTGCATACCCTTCGCTGCTCTCAAAGGACCTATAAAAAGGCCCACTGTTAGCTCAAGACTTAAA